>JAKZAP010000001.1:7509170-7828893 GCA_023053575.1 Branchinecta lynchi
ATTTATTTTTTTTTTACTAATTTCCTTATTGAAAATTAATTATCAGACCCGTCTTTCCCCAACCGAGTTCATGTTCGATTCAGCCTTAAGCCCCAAAATTAGCAAAATATGGGACATGATTTTCATTGACCTGAAAAAGTGAAACTTTTCTCTTGCCTTGCTCAGAGCAGACCAGAGCAGAGCCATAGGCTTTTCTAGCCAAAATGGATGGTAGGAGGTGGTCTTTAGTCAAGGTCTTTAGCGACTGGCTAGCTATTGTCAGGGGCGTCACTAGCCTTTTACCTTTGGGGGGGGGGACGCCAGCACAATAGAACCGGGGTAAAACTAACTATAATGCATCCGTAGAGATTATTCCTTTGATGTAATTTCGTATATTAAAGTTCACATACTTGGCTTTTCATTTTAACCTTCGCTAAAAAGCGAAGCTTCCAACGACTGTACCAAGAACAAGTTAAACTAAGCGCCGCAGGCTAAATTTTTTATATCTGCCCCTTTCCGGAAGAATATAGCTATACGTACCATACAAGCTCTAGCTTTTAACGTGTTTCTGACCCCCAGGCATTTCAATCCTAAAAGGCCAATTAAATGAAACACCGTTTTCCAATCAAAGAGTACTACAAAATGCGCCTCAGGCGAAATTTTGTGTAAATTAACTATAATGCATCACTTGAGATTATTCCTTTGATATAATTTTGTGTTTTAAAGTTCTCATGCTGTTCATTTTAGCTTTCGCTAAAAAGCGTTGCTTCTAACGACTATACCAAGACAAGATAAACCAAGCGCCGGAGGCGAAGTTTTTTTAAACTGCTTTTTTCTGAAAAAATTTAGCTATAGTGCTATACAATTTCCGGCTTTTAACGTGTTTCAAACCCCAAGAATTTGTATCCTAAAACAAAAACTAAATGATACGCCGTTCTTCCAAAGAGTGAATACTACAAAATGCGCCGCAGTCGAAATTTCGTGTAAAACTAACTGTAATGCATCAGTTGAGGTTGTTCCTTTGATGTAATTAATATATTTAAATTCACATATTCGGCTTTTCGATCCAGCTTTCGCTAAAGAGCGAAGCTTCTAATTACTGTAGGCTACCCCAGTTGAACTAAGCAACGCCGGCAAAAAAAAATTTAAATCTATATTTTTTCCGGAAAAATTTGCGACCGACAAATGTTTGCAGAATTTGATTTCTTACGTATAAAAAGACCCGATGTGTCGACAAGAATACCGACACCCGACAAAAGCATTCAGAATTCTTTTGCCAGAATTATATTTTTTATGTGCAAACGGAAGCCGATGTACCGACGAGACTTGAACTTGGGCATGCGCCCGATAAAAATTCACAGAATTTGATTTTTTTTTTTTTTGTAAAAAGAACCCGATGGGACGACGAAAATACCGACGCCCGATAAAACCATCGACCATTTGATTTTGTCTGTGTTTTGCTTGACTAGACTGTACAGAACTTGATTTCTTAAGTGTAAAAATAACCCCTTGTGTTGATGAGATTTGAAATTCCCGAGTGCGCCCGACAGGGTTTGCAAAATTTAATTTCTTAAGTATAAGTAGAACCCTATGTGCCGATGAGTCGACAGACGCCCGACAGAAGCATACAAAGTTTATTTCTTCTGGATTTCCTTATGTATAAAAAGAACCCAATGTGCCGACGAAAATAACGAGTCACATCAAAAGCATGCAGAATTCAATTTCGTCAGTGTTTTGCCCGAAAAATGTTTGCAGGATTTCTTTCTTGCGTAAAAAGAACCCGATGTGCCGACGAGTCAACCGACGTCCGACAAAAACATAAAAAAATTATTTCTTCTGGATTCAAGAATACCAAGGCACGACAAGAGCATGCAGAATTCGATGCCCGACAAATCTTTGCAGGATTTCATTTCTTGCGTATAGAAAGAACCCGATGTGCCGACGAGTCGACCGACGCCTGACAAAAGCATAACAAATTTATTTCTTCTCGATTCCTTATGTATAAACAACAAGAGCTACGAGCTCATATGGCACTTGTACGAGTAGGCTGTACAAGAAAGTAGATGAAAACGTCACAAAATACACCCGCCATCCAAAAAGGCGGTTCGGAAATAGAAATAGGATATTTAGTTTCACTCATTTCTGAGCAGTTCCGGCATCGTCTCGATTGCAAATGCACATGACTGTTCAAACTTTCATCCCAATGAATCCATTTGTTTGATCCCTAGACGTGCTACACGATTTCCGGTACTCACTCTATTTCCACCTACCGTGGCCGAATCTGGTTCGGAATAAAAAAAATCGACCACCTAAAGCATCTTCGTTTATACCATCTACCAAGTTTCACTCGAATCTGAGCATTTTTGGAAAGTTCCGGTACCCCCCCCCTTCCCACCAACGTTGTCGGAGCCGGTTCGGGCCCAATCTCTTAATTCCCTCATCAAGTTTGACTGAAATTGGAGCATAGCCTATCTGCAAGTTTCCAGTACCCCCCCCCCCCCCTACCTTGGCCGAATCCGGCCCAGACGCCAAATAACAAATCTAGGCCGCATAAACTCGGCACTGTCGAATTGCATCTCATTCGGTCCATCCGTTTGGTTTTTGTGCATGTCAAAAGTCCCCCCACCCCCAATTCCCCTAATCGTGGTCGCATATGGTTCGAACGCATGTTTTACATGTCGAGGCCATCGATTCGTATTACCCATGAAGTTTCACTCGAATCAGACCACTCGTTCGCAATTTATAGAAGTCCATATTTCTCTTCTCTTGCTCCCCCAAAAATGCTCGGATCTAGGAACGGAAGTTTCCGGGGGTATGTTGTGTCAGGTTTTTAAGTCAAGATAATTCGGGTCGCTAATATGCCTGCAAAGTTTCGTTGTCGTTTTACATCTGGAACTATTCTAACTCACGACTACCGGAATTCCAGGAAACCCCCTCCAACTCCCCCCACAGAGCCCCGAAACCATCTGGCTCCGTCAATTTCATCTAGGCCTAATGCTTGTTCCATCCATTAAGTTTCGTCCCAATCCCTCTACCCGACTCGGACGTGACACTGAACGTCCGAGGCGATAGCTCACCAGACAAGTTTCATTCAAATCCGATCACCCGTTCAAAAGTTATGCACGCCACTAGATTCCGGACTCCCCATCCACCCACTCCCCCCACGATGGTCGGGTCGGGGAAACGGCTGTTCTCAAGTCAATCTGTTCGGATCCCTGACATACCTGCCAAGTTTCATCGCCCTAGGACATCAGGAAGTATGCCGAACTCGCGGGATCACTAGAAATCCGGACCCCCACCCCAACTCCCCCACAGTGCCCTGATCCGGTCCGGTTATGTCAATGACGTGTCGAGGACCTGTGCTTGTTTTTCCCACCAAGTTTCATCCCGATCCCTCCACTTTAAGCGTTTCTCAAAATTTCCGGTTCCCTCCTCCAACTCCTCCCAGTGTCATCGGATCCGGTCCGGTTATGTCAATGACGTGTCTAGGACCTGTGCTTGTTTTTCCCACCAAGTTTCATCCCGATCCCTCCACTTTAAGCGTTTCTTAAAATTTCCGGTTACCTCCTCCAACTCCCCCCAGTGTCATCGGATCCGGCCCGGATTTTAAGTGAAGTATCTGAGACACAAGGTCATCCTAAATATCAATTTTCATCAAGATCCGATCACCCGTTCAAAAGTTATGCACGCCACTAGATTCCGGACTCCCCATCCACCGACTCCCCCCACGATGGTCGGGTCGGGGAAACGGCTGTTCTCAAGTCAATCTGTTCGGATCCTTGACATACCTGCCAAGTTTCATCGCCCTAGGACACCAGGAAGTATGCCGAACTCGCGGGATCGCTAGAAATCCGGACCCCCATCCCAACTCCCCCACAGTACCCTGATCCGGTCCGGTTATGTCAATGACGTGTCTAGGACCTGTGCTTGTTTTTCCCACCAAGTTTCATCCCGATCCCTCCACTTTAAGCGTTTCTCAAAATTTCCGGTTCCCCACCCCAACTCCCCCACAGTGCCCTGATCCGGTCCGGTTATGTCAATGACATTTCTAGGACCTGTGGTTGTTTTTCCCACCAAGTTTCATCCCGATCCCTCCACTTTAAGCGTTTCTCAAAATTTCCGGTTCCCTCCTCCAACTCCCCCCAGTGTCATCGGATCCGGCCCGGATTTAAAGTGAGGTGTCTGAGACACGAGGTCATCCTAAATATCAATTTTCATCAAGATCCGATCACCCGTTCGCAAGCTAAAAATACCTCAAATTTTGGCTTCACCCTCCCTCCACTCCCCCCCCCAGATGGTCGAATCGGGGAAATGATGATTTCCTATTTAAGCTGGTCGGGTCCCAGACATGCCTGTCAATTTCCATCGTCCCAGCACATCAGGAAGCACGGAACTCGCCGGATCACTACAAATTCGGACTTCTCCCCCAAAGTGAGCGTATCCGTTCCGGTTATATCAGTCACGTATCTAGGACTTTTGCTTGTATTTTCCACCAAGTTTCATTCGGATCCCTCCACTCTAAGTGTTTTCCAAGATTTCCGGTTTCCCCCTCTAACTCCCCCCAGTGTCACCGGATCCGGTCTGGATTTAAAATGGAGGGTCTGAGACACGAAGTCCTTCCATGTATTAAGTTTCATTAAGATCCAATCACCCGTTCGTAAGCTAAAAATATCTCATTTTTCCTATTATTTCCGGATTCCCCCTCCCTCCACTCCCCTCCAGATGGTCGGATCGAGGAAGCGACAATTTCTAATTTAATCTGGTCCAGTTCCTGATATGCTTGCCAAGTTTCATCGTCCTAGCTTATCTGGAAGTGCCCGAACTAGCAAAACCGGGACCGACAGACCGACTGACGGACAGAAATAACAATCGCTATATGGCACTTGAGTAAGCTCAAGTGCCATAAAAACGATGTGCCGGCAAGAATACCAAGGCACGACAAAAGCATGCAGAATTCGATTTCTTCAGTGTTTTGCCCGACAAATGTTTGCAGAATTTCATTTCTTGCGTATAAAAAGAACCCGATGTGCCGACGAGTCGACCGACGCCTGACAAAAGCCTGACGACGCGCCGACAAACAAGTGACACTAGGGACGCTTTCAGGTTCGTCATGGTCCAGAACACTTGAGTACATGATGTTCTCCCCCTTTCCACCATTGGCGTTGGTTCAGGGATGTGTCCCTTACCTTATGAACTCACCTTACGGAAGAACACACCTAAAAGAAAGCGTGGTTTGAGAACATTCTTCTCTTCAACCCAGTCTCTACTAAAACAGCAAAACAAGAAGAACAACCAAAGGTGGACGAAGTTCAAACGCATGATTCAAAGCAGATAATGGAATCTAATTTAAGCTATGATGATCTCCAAGATCCCGAACCTGAAGATTACTCACCCTAATTGTCTCAAATCAATCACTCCTAACAAAAATGAGACTATGACCAGTTGAAACTAGGAATGCTTGCAGGTTCGGCCTGTTCTGGAACACTTTAGTACAAAACGTCCCCCCCCCCCTTTTCCACCATTTGCGTCTCTTCTCTCTCTTCAACCTAGTTCATTCTACAACAGCATAGCCAGAAGCCCAACCAAAGCTGTTTGAAGTTCAAATGCAACTCTGGTCATGACATGTGATTTCAACCTTCCCAACAAACGGCTAAAGTATGACCAAGACAAGCCCCGAATTTAACTCATTGGTACCCGATGAAAAATATGTAGCCTGTGTAGTTGTATGGTAGTTACATAAAAAAAAGTTGCATGTATTGATATGTACTAATACAGAATACTATCATTTAATGTGCCTCAGATTGGGCTAATCTTAAGCCCTTGTATCTAGTAGCCTCCTGTTTTGCTATAGTAGCATCCAATCTTGCTATAGTAGCATGCTGTGGTAACAGTTATTACTTACTATTAAAACTTACAACTCAAATAACTAATTCTTGAAAAAATTTCATCAGGTATCATTGCCTGTTAACTTATTTGTAAAGATACAAGTGAGTCCTGGATTTGGGTGTAGGACACCGGAAACCAAGAGGGGCATAGCTCATAGGTTTATATATGTGTGGGGGATGGATATTTTCTGAAGATATGGGTGTTATGCAGAAACTTTAATGCACAAGTAAAGATTATAAATGGTACCGTACAAGTCGATATGATGGGGTGGTACAAACGTGCGGAATGGGGGGGGGGGCAGCATTGAGGTGCTAATCCTTTCGTAGCAAACTGTATCTATGCCGACAAGAATTCGTCAGGATAAAAGCCATCCATGCTGGATGTCCGTCCCTGCTGGATATAGCGATCTCATGCCATTCCTTCCATACAGCTCCAGTCCAAACAACCAAAATATACGAAGCAATCCCTTACTAATTACAGGATTCTGACGTAGCGACCTACAGTTATTAATCTGCTGGAAACCCTAATCACAGATGACAAGGAAGTTAACAGGCTAACCTAGAAAGAAGCTAATAGACAGCCAAGCAAACATGAAAAAAATAAGTTGCTGCAGGCCCGTATCCAGGAATTTATTTCGGGGGGGGGGGGGGGGGGGCTATAAAGCCTATAAATATCGTGTCAAATACCAGTGTCACCGGATCCGGTCTGGATTTAAAATGGAGGGTCTGAGACACGAAGTCCTTCCATGTATTAAGTTTCATTAAGATCCAATCACCCGTTCGTAAGCTAAAAATATCTCATTTTTCCTATTATTTCCGGATTCCCCCTCCCTCCACTCCCCTCCAGATGGTCGGATCGAGGAAGCGACAATTTCTAATTTAATCTGGTCCAGTTCCTGATATGCTTGCCAAGTTTCATCGTCCTAGCTTATCTGGAAGTGCCCGAACTAGCAAAACCGGGACCGACAGACCGACTGACGGACAGAAATAACAATCGCTATATGGCACTTGAGTAAGCTCAAGTGCCATAAAAACGATGTGCCGGCAAGAATACCAAGGCACGACAAAAGCATGCAGAATTCGATTTCTTCAGTGTTTTGCCCGACAAATGTTTGCAGAATTTCATTTCTTGCGTATAAAAAGAACCCGATGTGCCGACGAGTCGACCGACGCCTGACAAAAGCCTGACGACGCGCCGACAAACAAGTGAACTTTCGTCGGGCTTCGCCCGACGAAAGTACTTTCTCGAGACCTTTAGGGGGGGGAGTCCCCCCCCTCCCCCCCATAGTGACGCCCCTGGCTATTGTACCGACTTTTACAAAAAAAGACTGTAAATATTCTTTGAGCCCAAGCTGACTTTGAAACATTTATTCAAACAATGTTTACAACGGATATACGTCAGCTACGATTCTTCATCAGCGATATTTTGGCCCTTCTTGGAAAGGGTCCTCGTCAGGCTGACAATCCTCTTATTACAGGTTTCCTCTTATTACAGGTTTGTTTCTTTCCCCGAAGTTGAACCAGAGGATTGACAGCCTGACGAGGACCCTTGCCAAGAAGGGCCGAAATATCGCTGATGAAGAATCATAGCTGACGTATCCGTTGTAAACATTGTTTGAATAAAAGACTGTTTAAAAAAAAAAGAAAAATCGTGGCACTTCGCGCCGACTCTTTTTTATTACCTGGCTGCACGGCAAAATTGGGAGGGAGGAGGGCAGTTATAGCTTGTTCACACGGGACTGAAATAAGTGCGTAAACAGCGGCTGATCTGTTCAGACGACAGATCACTGTTTGGGGTTGACGGGAGAATTAAAAAGAAAAACCTAATTCCGAATATTATTTTTCTTCGTAACAAAATACATAAAATTAACACAAACATCTTGTGAGTTTGTCAAAGTCAAATATAGTTGATTTGTAGTATTTAGAGTAGATAAAAGCAACAATCGAATATTGACAGATTTCAGGCGACTGGGTAAATTTCAAGTTAAAAAGCAAATAAAATTAATTATAATAATTTTGGTTTTAAAACTGAACACAAAATAGAACTAATAATAAATATAAATAATACGAGAACAGAATGCAATCATTTTGTGTTGTCAGTCACTTTTCAGTGATGGCTGAATGGAAAAATTATTATTTTATCAAAGAAAAATATTGAAAAAATATCAGACAGAAACAGAACATACGCTATTGAAATTAGAAAATTATTCTACCTTTTTTTCGAGATCATTTAGCAATCCTTGTATGCTCAATGTAAAAATCATGTTATGTTCACATTGCTCTGACAGAATCTGAACTGGATTGACCTAAAACTCGCCAAGCTTGACTAATTCCCCTAATTACAGTCTGTTTACTGTCCCTAGAGTCATCAAAGGTCACATTCCAAAGGATTTACTGTACCCCGATCGGTTTATAGTTTTAAGTTTTTTTTTTTATAGTTTAAGTTTATCCCAAAAAGTAAAATAGCGAAAATGTGCCAACATCTTTGCTTCTCTTACTGCGCGATCTTGGGTAAACAATTCGGTAGCAATCCTTGTATGCTCAATGTAAAAATCATGTTATGTTCACATTGCTCTGACAGAATCTGAACTGGATTGACCTAAAACTCGCCAAGCTTGACTAATTCCCCTAATTACAGTCTGTTTACTGTCCCTAGAGTCATCAAAGGTCACATTCCAAAGGATTTACTTTACCCCGATCGGTTTATAGTTTTAAGTTTTTTTTTTTTTTTTTATAGTTTAAGTTTATCCCAAAAAGTAAAATAGCGAAAATGTGCCAACATTTGTGCTTCTCTTGCTGCGCGATCTTGGGTAAAAAATTCGGCAACACTGGAGGGTTGTCCGTGTTTGTTTGGTTCGTAATCCCCTTGTTTGGTTCTGGCTTTTGGCTTTTTTTTTTGTGAAGATGTCATTTTATCCTGGTGCTGGAGGAGGTGGATCATTTTATAATAATTTTGGTAAGCATAATGATCTGTCTGGTAGCTGTTTGCATAAATGTGAGCTCTTGGCTTTTTGTGACCCTTTGTTTGGTCTAAGCAGAGCAGAGGCATTACGGCACTAGAGCCGCTTTTCGATTTAGCCTTGTCCCGGTCCTGTCTCAGTCCTGTCAGCCAAATTGAGCCAAATGCCGTTTTATTTAACTGCCTTGTCCGCTTAACGCCATTTTATTTGTCGTGTCGGCTGTCAATTGTCAGTGCCCTGTCAGACAGGATGGCGTGAATAATGACATGCTCACGAGCAAGTTTCGTTCCTGTCTCGGGTAGATTTCCCGACTGTGTTTTATTTGTGATGCTTGTCCGCTGAGTCATTCACCTGACAGGGCTAAATAAAATGGGTTTAAACTGTGACAAGGCAGTAACAAGAAGACAGGACCGAGACAAGGAGGACTTAAATATAAAGCAGCTTAATACTAGCCAAAATGTTTGGGGTTGGGCAAGGTATTTACAGATTGGCTGGTCATATTTACCCACTGTTTTTGCAAAAAAACAACTGTTCTCAAACAGGTTTAGGCTATGAGAAATCTACTGATTTTTAGTATAACCTATTGTTTTCATGGAAAAATCAATTGCTTTTACGGAAAACCTCTGCTGTTCATGGTGACTCATTTATTTTATACCGACTGGCCAACATCATTGGGGGGTGGGGGCCTCCCCTCCCATATGTTATGTGGGTTGACTGGGTAGGCTACCCTAACCCTGACCTGACCCTGCCTGACCTTCTCAACTATAGGTCTATAAAATAATTCTGATTGGTTGACGTTCGACCTTCAGTTAAATCATCAATATTTAACTCAGGGTTTAGACTATCCAGCACAGTCAACCACAAACCCCTGATTTTTGGATACCCTATGTGGCATACCCTATTCCTAACACTGGATACCAGGTGCCAGGTGCTGGATACTGTAACCCAGTAAAATATTGATGATTTGAGTGAAGCTAAAAAATCAACCAATCTGAACTCCTTTATATTGAGGTAGGTCAGGGTTAGGTTACCAACAGGTATCCAGCGTTTGGCATAGGGTATCCAGCGTTAGGCATAGGCTATGCCAAATGCTAGATATACCCAGCGTTTGGCATAGGGTATCCAAAAATCAGGGATTTGTGGTAGACTGATCCAGCATTAGGCTGTGTTCCAGAAAGTTATTTTTTGTCACATCCCTGTGGAATGGGGTGTTTGTCAACAGGGGCATCACTATCCTCTGGGGGGGGAACCAGGGTGGACGGCCGGTTTGTGCAGGCAAACTAAGAAATGTGTCAACAAAACCTGTTGTTGCCGTGAAAGCACAGAATAAAACTGGGGTAAAATTAACTATCAGTTGAGATTATTCTTTTGCTGTAATTTTTGTATAATAAAGTTCAGATCTTTGGCTTTTCATTTTAGCTTTCGCTAAAAAAACGAAGCTTCCAAGGACTGTACCAAGAACAAGTTAAACTAAGCAGCGCAGGCGAAATTTTTAAAATCTGCCTTTTTTTTTAGAAAAATTTAGCTACAGTATACCTATCCCACAAGTTCTAGCTTTTAACGGGTTTCAGCCCCCCACGAATTTGAATCCTAAAATGCCAACTTATGAAACACCGTTCTTCCAAATAAAGAAAACTACAAAATGCAGCACAGGCAAATTTTTTTTTAAACTAACTGTAATGCATCAGTTCAGATTATTCCTTGGTATAAGTTTGTATATTAATTATCACATATTCTGCTTTTCATTTTAGGTTTTGCTAAAATGCGAAGCTTCCAACGACTGTAACAAGACAAATTAGACGAAGTGGCGCAGGCACATCTTTTTCAATCTGTTTTTTTCTTGACAAATTTAGCCATAGTATCATACAATTTTTGGCTTTTAACGTGTTTCAGACCCCCAAAATTTCTATCCTAAAAGGAAAACTAAATGATACACCGTTCTTTCAAATAGAGAATACTAAAAAATGCGCCGCATGATGATGACATTTTATTTACGCACTTAAGAAGAGGAAATAGTGCAGTACAGACAAAAAAAAGTAAAAAAATACACAGATCTTTCAGTAATGTAGTAAATGCACAAGATAAAAAAATAAACATTAAAAAAAAGAAAAGGAGCTTTTTTGGAGCACCTCCGTAAGAACTTGGTAACAGAGGTGCTAAATGGATAAAGTTTGATTCTGGTGGTCGGAAAAATTCCACTAGTTTAAGCGTTGTCTTTTCTTGCAACTTCATTTGCGTTCTGCTGGTTTTGGTGAAGTGAATTATTTTGGTAAGTTAATCCACAACAGGAGTGGAAAGTGACCTCAGAAGCTGTAGAGGCAGAATGGCTTTCAAGGAGTTATTGCGTACGACAGATACTCGCTTTGCTTTTCAGAAAGCTAGTCTGTGACGATGCATAAATCACCCTTAAGTCAGCTGAGAGGCATTATTATTCTCAGCTCCATTTGTGTAATGCCATCAAGCAGGACTTGCAATCAGCTTAGGTGGAAAGAATACTTATGAATCTGGAGGATTTGAGCAGATTGAACCGTCTACTGGAAGGTGCATAGAGAGGAGCCAAAAAGCTAACAGATGACTCTCCAGTCTTAATCCTTAAAGGATTTGCAGACTGAACCTGCCAACTCTGACGTACAGAAGAAAGAGAGGAGACAAGTATTCAAAATACTCAACTTTGCCTTCCCTCTCTATTCACAACGGATCAACAAGTACAGACAAGGAGTCACCCTCTAAAACTACAGCGGAAGTTTTGCTCAACTCGAGTCAGAGAGCAGTTCTTCTCGAACACAGTAAATCCCTTGTAGAATGCTAAGGCAGAAGAAACCGTCACCAGCGAAACACGCGAATCGTTCAAGAAGCGGCTGGACAAGGAATGGAAATCTCAGTCCTGGAGGGATGACTTGTGTGCGTCTCAGTCAACAACCCAGAAGTAACCATCAACGCAAGCTACTCATCGGGATTCTACATCTTCATAGCTTGTAAGTGCCATTGAAGGCAATTGCGCGCCTGCCAGTTCCCACATACACCAGCCATATACTCCAGTTGAGCATCCATAGGATTATAAATTTGAATCAGTGCAAGCAAGCATGGGTTGCTGGCTAATAACGGAACCATCTTCAATGTTACGATGGAAGAGCTAACTATTAGAAAATAACATCTATTGCATACTTTAGGTGGATATGGGTTTGGTAACAATGGTGCTGGCATGGAAGATTATTCCCAACACCAGGAGACTCAGCGAAATGAGGTGAGATTCTTTTCGTAAGATTTTTTGTCTATGCCTAATCACGTGGTATTGTCACAGTCTTTGTACTACTATGAGTTGACCAACTTCTTTTCTGCCGCTCTGTCTCAGTTACAAATAATACAGTTCGTCATCTTACTGAGCAGTCTAAAGGCAGGTCTGGAGAAACCTCTAAAATTGTAAGAGGATTTAGAAAGTTGGCCTCCGAAAGTCGGATTGTTAGATATTAAAGGTCTACAGATACACGAATAATCAGTATTTTTTTTAAATATTCCTTCAGCCCAAGCTGACTACGATTCATATTGAACAGTGAACACGGATACGTCAGCTGAATTTTATTGGAGTTATGTTTCTGCAGACTTTTGTTCAGGCTCAAGCTGGAAAATGAACTTGACAAGTCAAAGTATTTTTTTGTCAGTAGCCTACCATGATTAGCTCATTTCGTTCTTCTCTTTCCGGTTTCTGAGTTTGGGGGGTTTCTACCCAGTCATCTTTTAGTGAAATCTGGCAATCGGTTCTGGAACTATGAAAATGAAAATAATGAGAACGGAAAATAAGCGAAAATAGTAGCCAGATAGGAAGTTACATTGAGCAGAAGGTTTGAACTTTCATTTTGTTATAGGGACCATATGAGTACAAGAACCGCGAAGGAATTATCACGAAATTGCAGCAAGATTTTGGAATTATTGACGATGAAGTGTACTTTCCTCTGAAGTAAGTATCAGTGTACATTGTCCCATCCTAAACTGAGTTAAGAACCTAGAATGGATGATGTTGCAACTGATGGCTCAGGCTTAGTTAAATTGGCTTTTTGTCATGGTGAGTTATTTGACTAAACAGTCTGAATCTGTTTGCATCGTTGCGATTTCGAAGGTCTAAGTTTTCCTAATCAGTAGGATTGTTAATTGATGTTTTTTTCAAATCTGTTCGTCCATAAATTTTTACATAATGAAAATCAGCACAGCCGATAATAAACCCATTGCTTTTAGCACCGTTGTTGGATTCCGACCGAGGGTTGGCGATCGTGTTCATGCTGAAGCCGTTTTCAACCCAAAACTTCAGCCACGATGGAAGGCAGTAAAAGTTACAGCCCTGTCTAATAGGCAGGTTGAACGTCCGAATGTCATCGACGAAAGAGAGAGGGAACTGAGAGCATTGGAACGGGACAGACTACGGGAACAACGTGTGCGAGAACGAGAGAGAGAACGTGAGCGAGAGAGAGATAGGGAAAGAGAGAAGGCTGCCCGGGAAAGAGAAGCTGTAAGTGCCACTGCTTTTATTGTTCGAGAAATCCCAGTAAAGGCAAGTTACCAGAAAGAGATCTATATCGGTGGGGGTCCTCCTGGTCTTGTCGAAGGATAGTTCGTCGGCGAATACGGGGTCTAAATTGTCCAAAAACGTTTGTGCGAAAGGTGTCGTTAATTATTTTTTGGGGAAAATAGGTTCTGCAACACGTAGCCGGTCTATAAACATAGGGGGCGACGGGCGAGGATGCAAGTTAAGCTAGCCTGTACTTTGCCTAGTAATTTCAATCTTGCCCCCGACATAGTTTGCTGCTAATTCAAGCTTGTCGACGACGAGTGACGAGGGGTTACAACAACCCAGAAATACTCTCATACGTGTTCACCAGCGTGCCTTTCAAGTAGAAGGTCAGAGTGGGAGGAGTCCTATATTCACGTCGAACACAGCTGATACCCGGCTATTCCTACCGAAGCTCTCTTCTTTGTGTATAAGGTTTTGACGACAAACTTTAGGCGGAAAAAGCCGCAGATACCGACCCGTGGGAGAAACGTAATAAGAATTGGGATTTTTGTTAATGGAAGATCGAAAACCAAATAAGTCCTTTTGCACATCTGATGTATCTCTGTTTTTTCTGTAGGCTGAGCGCGAAACTAAGAGACGCGAAGAGAAGAGAGTTGAACGAGAAAGGGAGACGAGGGATACTAGCGTTACTTCTTCTCGTAAACGAAGTCGAAGTCCTAAGAGCCGTGAAGGCGGATCTCCGCCAAGGAGACGCCCCAGAGTCCCAAAGTACGCCGCTGTCGTACCGAAATGGAGCACGGACATGTAAGTTGTATTATCTCATTTGTGATTGGGTTCCAGGGATAGTCCAGAATGTTCGTTGAGATGAATGAACATGATTTTCGAGGGAGAGTTTTGCAGTTTTGCCCAATACGTTCTATTTCTGAGTTAGTTGGTTTCGGTCCTGCCTAAAAAGCTGAACGGACAGTAATAAGTGTTGAAAAGATCCACTGAAAATGTGATTAGTATTTACCAAGTAATCAATGTTGGCAAACGTTCTCTAGCTACCTACTACCTAATTTAAAGTTTAATTGTAAGCCACCTTATTCTTGCATCTTGAAATTGACAACACGTAATTATTTTGACAATGTTGAGAAGACGAATTCGTTGGCCGTAAGTGGCGCTTTGCCAATTCAGTGCTCCAAACGGTTTTTTCTCCGTTCCGTTCCGTGCAACTTCAACCAAGTCCTAATAAAGCCTGTAAATTCTATTATGTAATGTGGTTGAAGAATCGTGGATGTAGGCCAAATTTGCATCTTTCGATAAACCTGTATTCTTTTTTTCAGGATTTCCGCATCTGTTATAGATGTACGTCGCCGCTGTGCCCCGCTTTACGTCCCGTCTGATTTCTTCTACACGAAATCTCGCTGGCAAGAGTCGTTCCCTTTGAAAGCACCGCTCAGCTTGGACCACGTTGCCGACTTCCATATCTTCCACAAAGACGTTCAGTCTCCAGGTGGACCCCGAAATGAAGCTCACCCACCTGATGCGGACTATAAGTTCTCCGCCAAGGTATGAGCTTTTGGGTAATTTTTAGCGCGGATTGTTATAAACACGTTTGCAACTGGGCAAATGTAGAGTAGAGTAGAGTAGATTTTTAATTCTAAAATTAACTTACACAGCGTGAATGCCGAATTTGACTTCTACGTCCAAACACAACTAAACACTCGAATCAATTTGTCAATTCAGTAATAATTGCAACACAATTCGTAAGCAAATTCATCAGTCGATACAAAACTTATCTATCACAATTTACACGAAAAACTCATTCGGCGAACATTTTGCCAAAAACTTCTAAAACAAATAAAAATCGCTTTAATGAAATGATTTAATTTTTTTTTATGTGGGGGATGTTATGAGGGGATTTAAATGGGGGAATCATTATCGTATTTTGTGGTATATGATAACATAGATGAAAGGATATATGGAAATCTCGCTCTCCAACTACCTATCGTGGCTTACCTTTATTCTGTTGATGACATCAAATGCTTGAAAAACATAATTATCTGGTCACCACTTAGCTTACTGTTCCCTATGCAAGGTAAATAAAGAAGGGACAAATTTATTCGCAAACCTTTACCTAGCGGATCGAGTTGGTTGCAGTTTTTCCACTTTTGCTTAAAAGTCGTCCAGCGTGCTCCCGCGGTATATGCAGGGCGCATGCTACCGTTGCCGTTTTTCGAATTTTCGGATTGTAATACTTTCTTCGCTCAAAACTTCAGGATATCGAATTATGTGTTCTCTTTACCCTGCCTTCGAATTTTATTTGTAAATACAGTTGCCTTTTTTTTGTTCTCCGATCTGTACGTTTGTTGGCTTATCAATCGTATTTTGAGATCCCAAAATGCAAGTGGAGGGCAGGGGCGTCGTAAGGGTGGGGGGGGGGGGTTGCAGCCCCCCCCCTGCCTTTTTGAGATTCGGTAAAATTTTGGGCCGGAAGCTCAACAATTTACTAGGATTGTTCGGTATTTTTTTCGATTTACGGGGATTCGGTAGTTATGCAGGATCCTAAATAGGCTATCTGTACAAATTTCTTCGGTATAATGATCGGGATTCGGTATAATTGCCAGTATTCGTTAGTTATCACGAATTTGGTGAGAGAATTTACTGCAATCATTTGGTAATTTTTCGATGCCGGAACTATTCCGTATAGGAGATTCCGCAGTTACACAGACTCTCGAATAAGCTATTGGTTCGAAATTATTCGGTATCATGAATGGGATTCGGTAATTTATTCAGTATAATTTCCAGGATTAGGAAGTTAACCACGAATCCTGACTTTGTTCCAGTTTCGACGAAAGTATACCGAATATGAATATTGTTCGGTAGTCTTTCGATACCAAAACAATTGGGTATAATAACCGGGATACAGTAGTTATACAGAATCCCGACGCCCTAAAATTATTCGGTATAATAACTGGGATTCGGTAACTTATTCGTTGTAATTGCCAGGATTCGGAAGTTACCACGAACCTCAAAACTCAGAAGAAGTCGAGTGTCGAGTGAAGCACTGGCCGCAGACAAAAGTGATGATCTATGATATCATCGATAGTCCTTACTTTTATTTTGGATCCCAAAAAGAATATCTAATCATAAATATTTCGAAAATTCCGCCTGCAGCATTGTTCGTAATATTCTCTATTTTGTGGAAGGGCGCGTCATTTGACGGGGGTTTTAAGCCAGTTTTAGGATTGAGATTTCGAAACATGAAAAGCTAGAATTTGGATGGAAATTAAATTTGGAGGAGTATATTGACTAGACTACAGTTGCTGCTGCTGCCGGAACGTCGCTCCATCCGGTTTCTGGAACTTCTTAGAGTCTTGGTATTACATCAACGGTAAATGATAGTAAATTTGTAAGAGAAGCAGTTAAATTTTAGCCTACAAAAAAAAAAAAAATTTGATTTTGAAAATTTTCGGCTGCGGCGCTCGATTTAATTTTCTATTGGCTATAACAGATAGTAGCTGTTACTGCAACCATGCCCGGCAATATTTCGGTAATATTTTGGCTCTGCACCCCCCCACTGAAAATGCACTTGCGACGCCTCTGGTGGAGGGATACCTATGACATTGCAAAAGTTGTCCGTCTGTCCGCACGATAACTCTCGAGGGGATTAAGATTGGGGAAGATCCTTTGGGTCAAAGTACAGGCCAGGTTCGAAGATGGGCTCTGTAGCCCTATATTTGAGGGTGAGGGAGGGGTTTCTAATTGGGCAAACAAATATTTTTTGAGAGCTATTGAGATAGTTGATTTAGGGGTAAGGAAGTTGATTTAGTGCTGAATTCGAATATGAAATTTATTTTCTCGCCGAACAAATAGTTCACCCAGAATCTGGTGAAAACCGGAAAATGTGTGAAAAGTAAAAATTTAATATGAAGTTGATTAAGAGGTTCGCCTTAGGGGCAAGAAGACGTGCTGAGTCCGAATATGAAAATTATTTTCTCGCCGGACAATTAGTTCGGTCGGAATCCGGCCAAAACCGGAGATTTGTTAAAAGTAAAAGTTTTATTTAAATTTGATAAGATATTCGATTTGCGGGCAAGAAGACATGCTGAATTGGTATATGACAATCATTTCCTCACCGGACGTATAGATCGCTCGGAATCCGGCTGAAACCGGAAAATTGTTAAAAGTAAAAGTTTAATCTGAAGTTGATTAGAGGTTGGATGTAGGGGTAAGGAGACATGCCGAATTCGTTTTTGAGCTTTAGTTTTTTCCCATACAAGTACTTTGTCCGGAATCCGGCCAAAACCGGAAGTTGGGCAGAAGTAAGGAAGGAAGGAGATACGACGTAGGTTATAGGTTGAACCATATGCTGAATCCATATCTGAATATTTGACAGCGCAAAACGGATACCTGAACACATCTGAACTTGTTGAAATTCAGCTGGCGTATCCGTTTTACACTGTCAAATACGAACTTGGGCTTCTCCGATTATTACCATTGGTCTTAATCTGTTTGTAAATTTTAAAAGTAGTCTGTTGAAGACTGAATATCTAAAGACCGAATTGTTTTGAGCAAATATTAAAATTTTGGGATCCCATCGAAACCTTTGGTCTGGTTTCTTTTGCAAACTTTCCGTCCGAGATGAGAAATCAAAAGCATTTCCTAATTCCTCATGCGCTTTTTCATCATCTGTTTGACCAGAGTACTGTTTCTGACCTTAACCACTAAGCCCCTACTCCGTCCCTAAATTTTGAGCTATAAGATCTAGGCTATACCATATTTCGTCAAAATATTGATCACAAGTTATCGATGTCAGAGCGATGAACGGAGGTACAAAGTTACTACGTACTAGTACCAAGAAGGAGCCGCAAAACATTGTGAAATACTTAAAAGGACCACGCTCACTCAGCTTGTGCGTCAAACACGTAGAAACTGACAAGTGGCCTAATACGGCAATTTAATTTTAGGTTATGCTTATGTCGCTGACAGGAATGGAAGAACTGTACAAGAAGACAATTGTTCTGGCTGAAAGTGGCGAAGACCGACAGGGTGTCCACCCGTTTAACTTTCTGAAGTTTCTTGTCGGAACGAAGGGAAAAAATGAGTTGATTCCCATCGGTGGCCCGTGGAGTCCCTCCGCTGATGGAGCAAACCCAGAAAGTGAACCACAGGTCCTTATAAAGACAGCGATTAGGACATGCAAGATGCTGACGGGAATTGATTTAAGTAACTGTACCCAGTGGTAAGTATGGGAATGGTAGTTTTCGTAGAAGTTCCCCAAGAAATCCCCAGGGTCTTCGTAAGAAGTAACAGTATTCGTTCGAGTAGACGGAGATCTACACCTTAGATCAGTCACGTGTAGCGTTACCACTTATTAGTGTCTGGTCGCCACCTACGGCTCTTATAAATATATTCTTCACACTTGGCAGTTCTGACGTTCTTACGGCAAAAGGTCCGTGACCAAACAAACACTCGAAATTCCGCTCTCTGTTCGAATAATCTTATAATAGGGCAATTTTCCCTTACTGTTCATCTCTTGCTACGGTGAAGTCAGGGACTGTATGTTCCTCGAATCGTTGCTTAGCAGGGTAGTGTTAAAATTTATAGTGGCTTATCGCGAAGTTCGTTTTTCTTAAGGAGTAGGCGGTCTAAGTTGCCCATGTTCGTTCGCTAGAGTGTACCTGCACGTCAGAAGTTTCATAACAGATAACACAAGGATGCGCAGTTTCAACAGACAACACTCGGGATGTAATCTGTTGTGATTTGGTGTTAAATGCTATGAGTATTCCTTCAGCCAAAGCTGACTGCGAATCATCTTTGATAGTGCAAAGCGGATACGTCAGCTGAATTTTATTAGAGCTATATCTCGGACCTTCTTGGCAAGGGTCCTCTTCAGGAACTATCAAATATTTAATGTTATGTATAAGCATTGCCGCTCTCTGAACCAATCAAATTTCTGACCACCCTCGAGATCACTGAAGCAGTTTAACGAAGAGAAGAGGACGTAACGACTCCAACAGAAACCGACAACCAGGCGGCAACACTGGTTGAATGACCAAAGAAGAAGAAGAGGCCGGAGTGGAGCATTTGCTGTCCGAAGCAGTCCATACTACTGAAGAAGAAGCCGAAAAATCACCAAAAAAGTATTTGCTGACTTTTTTGTTTGTCGTCATGATATCGTAAAAGTCAGCAGATTCTTTTTCGGTGGATTCTTGGCTCTTCCTAGAAATGCTTGCTACGCATAATATTTAACGCATAACGTTTTCAAAATCATAACAGATTCCATCCCAAGTGTTGTCTGTTGAACTTTTGACAGTGAGGTAACTGCGTTCGGGTGATACTATTCTTTTTCATGATACTTACAACTGGCAAAAAACATAACATTAGCATACCGGGGAACCAGTGGTCATTCACCATGTTTTTAGCCTACTAAAATCTATGTTACAGTAGAGGTATGCTTCATCGAATATTAGGCAAGTTTGAACAGTGCCCTTGCTGTACCTAAAGTCAAGTACAGTCAGCCATAGTAGCTGATTAAGGGCTCCTAATGAGTTTGCCCGGCCTTCTCCATTTAGCCCAAAACTGCGTAAACCATAAGGTGCAAAGAAGCATACCTCTATTGCACTCCAAACCTCAAGAGTGCGATACGAGGTTTATTGCCAAGCGAATAATTTTGATACAAGGCGTATTGCCGTGCTAAGGGGTATTTACGAGTTCTATTGCCTTGGCACCAGGGCGATAACAACCTGTAAGGTTGTATGTCATGCTGGCGTGATTCTGTGTATGTGTATTCTTTGTTTGATCATGGTAGGATACAAGAGAGACTGTCTACCTAACTTCTGTCAAACACGTTGCTTCAGTGCTTTTGCCCTGGTCCTGGTTGGGATTTGAGGAACATTTAGAAAGCTATTAAGGTTTTCGGGATCTGGGGAATAGGCTATTACCCAAAGATTAGGCCCATGTTTCGCATTGTCAGCTGTTTCAGTAGCATTGTGCTCTCAGGTGTCGCTTTATGGAGATTCACTACCGCCGACCGGAGACAGCGACTAAGCCAGCGACTGTGGAAACTGTGGTGATCTACCTCCCTGACGTCTGGAACTGTATGCCGACATTGACGGAATGGACCACTGTCAAGGAGGAGTATAAGAACATTCTGGAACAGAAGCTGACTGTGGTGGAGCCGCTGAAGGAGGCCGAGGAGGCACCCAAAGTGGAGTCGGAAAAAGCAGCGACCGTGGATGATAAGGCACAAATTGGTTTACATGTTTTGCCGGGGCGCGTAGTAGCCGATCTGCGGAGAGACACCTACCTTTCAATTCAAACCCCTGAAGATGTATTTGGGGATTATTGATTGGCTTGCGGGCTTGCGGGGTATTAGGGCAATTGGAAGGCTTCGTTCTCAGTGGCGTGCAGCATCCGGCCGTCGATAACGCTCTCTTAGTCTCTATCTCAGGAGACTGTGTTAGGGACTTTTGGTGTTTTTCTTTATTTATTCGAATTTTCTTTATTTCTGTTCGAATGTTCTGTCAGTGACGATAATGGTTAAATATCTTATTTTTCGTATTCTACAGGTTAAAGTAGAAACTCCGGTTAAGGAAGAGGTCACACCGTCTGTTAAGGAGAAAACAGTTAAGCAGGAGTCCGAGCAGACGGAGGCTAAGACGCTAGAATTGCCCAAGATAGATATTCAGAGTATGAAGGTGAGTGGATTTTTCTCCGTATCTATAGCCTGATGAACTGTAGAGCAACAGGCTTGTACTATGTGCTCTGCTTGCCGAAAAGAGTGATAAGGTGACGAAACAGTCTCGAAAAAATGTGGTGAGCGTAAAGCACCCCCTTTTGCTTATTCTGACTTCCATAATATACCTAGCTCCCTTATGGAATTATAAGCTTCTAAAATCCCCACCTCCCTCCATTGTTTCTTTTTTTGCCTATGAATTGTTGGCGCTTTTTCAGCCGTGCCGAGTTTTAACCGTCACACGACGCAAAGTTTACCGGAATCTTCAAGGTCCGCTGACAACTTACCTTAGACCTTAGTTCCAGAGCCATCGGTGGCGCATAGGGCGTCGACAAAGGCTCTCCATTCGTCCCGCATTGATGCCGCAGCAGTGACGTCTTCCCGTCCTGAGATCTCGGTCATATTTTCGCCTCAATGTGTTTTTGAGGCGACCTCGCTTCTTCTCCCGTCTGGCTTTCACTCGTAGGTTGTTCGGGGAAGGCGGCTCTCTTCCATACGAAGGACGTGTCCGAGGTATGTCTACCGCCTTAATTTCAGCAGCTCGATGACAGACGGTTGACGTGTTTTTCAGCGTATTTCTGCATTGGTGATTTTTTGTTGCCAGCTTATATTCAAGATTCTTCTGAGGCTCATATTTTCAAATGCGAGGATCCTTTTTTCAAGCTGGGTGTTTATTTTCCAGCATTCACTTGTGTAAAGGAGTATTGAGAGTACAATGCTGTTGAAGAGTCGTAACTTCAGTCGCATTGAATATTTGTTAAAGGCACCTGTTGCTTGCCCAGTTCTACGTTTTATCTTGACCGAGATCTCTCCATCACAATCAATCCAGCTACCCAGGTACTTGAACTCCTGAACTTGTTCTAGATCTTTGTTTTTGCAACGGAGAACACGCGGCGAGCTTGTGATGGCAATGCTCTTCGATTTGTCAACGTTTATGTTTAGCCCGACATTCTCTGCATTTTGAGTGATAGTGTCAGGTAGCTGCTGCAGCCGTTCTTTAGACTCTTCGAGAAGGGCAACGTCGTCCGCGAAGTCCAAATCGAACAGTTGCTTGTTGCTTCCTTTTACACCGTGGGTCGATGCGATTCTCAGGGCATAATCCATTATGATTATAAAGAGCATGGCGGAAAGTATACTACTTTAATGGACACCAGACATAATCTTGAAAAATCTGATTGTACCGTTTTCGGTCTTTCGCAGCATTCCGATTCTTCATAGAGCGCTATAATCATATTTATTATTTTATCGGGAATTCCGTAATATTTCAGGATTCTCCACAAGCAATCTCGATCAACTGAGTCAAATGCCTTTTCGAAGCCAAGGAATAGGAGGTAGTGCTTCTTGTTCCATTCTTGTGGTGACAACTCCTTCACACAAAAGGATATGAGAATGGGAATGATTTCTTTTATCTGCTTGGTTTCCTCACTTTTTAACCTTGGTTTGTTCACTTTTCAAACGTTTTGCGCCCAGCCGCCGGCCCGGAGAGCAGGAAGGGGATAGAGTCGACAAGCGCTAACAAAAATATCGCTAATTTTAGGTGGAAAGTGATGGTATTTTCAAAAACTTTTTATTCTGGTCAATTTCTTAGTGAAAATATAATTTCTAGTAAGAGTTGTGCTTTAAAGAACAGTCAAACGGTGGATGTAAAAGACGAACAAGAACTTCTTGAGAGATATTGTAGATGCATTTACGGAGAATTATTGAAATCCACTGGGCAACTAGAGTGGATTAGTATATAAGTGTGTCTTTGGAGAAACAGTACAAGAGAAAAGCCGTTGAAAGCTAAGCAGTCATTCAGAACCTGGTATATCACAGACTGTAAAATATAATTGAAATAAATAGCGGTGGCCACAGGAGAACCTGCCATCTTTGGCCAAAAGTTAGACCGACAAAACAGGAAAACCATTCGCCGGGTTGTGCAGTCTGTCGGATAGCTGGTGAGCTGAAAGTAAAGGCAGCATATTCGTCGCTGATTCTGTGCTCCTCTTTTAATTTTTCCTCTTCAGGTTGTCGAAATAAAAGCTGAACTGGAAGCAAGGGGACTCAATACCAAGGGCATTAAGACTGAACTGTGCGCTCGGCTTGCCGAAGCCCTTGAGAAAGAAGAAGAAGAAGCTCTGGCGGCAGATGAGGAAATGAAGGAAATACTGGATGAAGCTTTTGGAGGCGATGAAGGTCTGTTGGTAACACCTGAGACTGGGACTGTGAAGGAAGAGGATGTAAAAGAAGGAACAGGAAAAGCTGTGAAGGAAGTAAAAGAAGAACCTGCTGCCAAACAAGTAAGTAGTCAGTCGTGGCGTCCCACATTCCGAATTTTCAATCAGTCACACCATAAACTCTCAGTCACTTCCGGCGCTTCTGTCGTCCTGTCTTGTTTAGTCCTATGGAGTTTATCTCCATAAAGGCGACACGGTTTTCTTCCACTTGAGGACCTCCCGGTCGGATGACGCTGACACTTTGTCCATTCCCCAGTAGGTTGTAGTCACGCCACTGACATCCAATCTGGATGTCTTCTTTTATCGATTTCAAGTTAACTTAAGGCCAGTAAAAGAAAAAATGTTCAAAACTTTGTTTTGAAAAAAGGAAATCACTCAAAGCTGGGATACCGAGATGTCTCTGGAGTCGCTTTTCAGGCAGCCGAATCTTGCGAGACTAATAATTCACGTTTAGGAAATTTCTCTCGTGCTTGGGATATCCCGTCTAGTGAGTTCCTGCTGGACTTCTCGAGAATGACAGCAAGAATTGAGGAGCGCGAGTCAATCATCAGCGAGCAACAAAAGGTTATCACGCTCGTCAGCACGGTCTTAGCCGAGTCTAACGTACTCCTGCGTGACGTCGTTCGCCGTGACGAGCTTACCAAGGAAAGCTTACGGGATAGTTCTACACAAACTGACACTGACACTGACGATCCTGCAGAATCTCTTCTCCCTGACAAACTGACAGCGTCGGTCGGTACTCAGACGGAAAACCCAAATACCAACCCAAACCTAAATGCAAGTTCATCTGGCAAACCTCATTCGAGGTCTTATGATAAGCCCCAGGATACGGCTAGCCTGGGCCCGTTGGACATCCCCAAGTTGTCTACTCAGCATCCAGTGCGGATCGCAGAAGGAAACCTCGTGGCAAACCACCCCCCAAGCGCGAACTACGACGTCCCAACCGAAGACGCAAACCAAGACGAAAGCATCCCCTTTCTAGAAAGCACGGATTCAAGTAAGCCTAAGCTACCCGCCAAGTTCGTACCTATTTGTACCAAAGACAAAATTTAATGCATTTATTTTAAAAACATTGCAAACGAGGGAATAATTGCAAATTCCTACACGTTCTGAACCGTCCAGGAATCTGCGACAGACACAGTTCATCGACTGGTTGTTTGCTTGAATCTTCGTGTCGACTATTGCACCCTGAAAAATACAAAAGGTACGCCCTAGGGAAATGTCAGTTTGGTGTAAAATGCAACTACTTGCACCAAATCACAGAAATTAACGATGACCACCACCAAAAGGGACACGCAACTTCTTACTGGCGCCCCTGGCAGGACTCATCAGCGAGTGCGAGTCTGAAAATACCGAAAGAACTGACGCAAGATTGCCGACACCACCTACAAGAGAGTTGTAAGTTTGCCGACAACTGTAAATCCCACAGCCACATACCAGCCACACCTATAACCAACCATCTAGTGGCACAAGAACCTCCGTTCCAAAAGACGTGTCCAGCAGAGAACTGCGAGAGCCTTATTCAAGTCCATATTCAAGAAACGGTAAACCACAAGAAGGCACTAAACTCCATCCTCGAGTACCACCGCTTAACTCCACCACATCTCAGTCCAACCCCGTGTAACCAACTCGGACCTCCAGTTGAAACCTACACAAAGTACTACGATTGGATCGAAATACACAGGCGTCAGCCGCCACCGAATTTCAAACATACAGAGTTGGACAATCTCGAATACTGGCCTCCACATATCACAACACAATTAAACCGAAATACGAGTGCGAACAATCACGGTACTTACCTGCAGCCGACTTACCTGACAGAAGAAGTGACGGATTCAGCAGAATCGAGAAGCACTTTCATGACCGAGAAACCTCTGAAGTCACAGCTGCCACATCCACCTTTGGAGGGAACCCTGGCCAGACAAGAGACATTTTATACCTTGAGCCCGGGCTTTACTCCCACACTGAGGAAAACCAACGCACTTCAAAAACGCGGCATGCAATCAGAAGCGGCTCTTACCCAAAGTTCTTGTTGTCAAACTAAATGAAATGCTAGAAAACCACAGAGTGGATATTGCATGCATTTCAGAAACCTGGCTGGCTGATCCTTCTATAAAATCTCTAGATAATCATGACTTCTTTCTACAACCCCGAATTGACGCCAAAAGAAAACCCGTAACGCATGGGGGCGGTGTCGGTATAGCATGCAACAAAACATATCCGAAAGGAATACTGGACCAGAAACAAGGATCTACCTAAACGTAACGGTTCCCTTATCATAGGAGCTGTTTATTGCCCCCACGAGCTCACTACCGCAAAGTTCTTGTAATCTGGAACAGAGTCTTGACTTCTTCCTGTCTAAATATCCCACTGCCGGTTTTTGTCATTGCTGGGGACTTTAACGACATTAAGCCCCAATGGATTGAAAAATCTCTGTCCTTATCTCAAGTTGTTCAAGTACCCACTCGGGAAAAAAAGACTCGACCTAATTTTCACGTCTTTGGGAAATGAGTATCAAGAACCCCAAACAATATCAGCAGTAGGATTGAGCGATCACTTGACAGTGATATGGGAACCCCTTTGCACTCCCAAGCAGACCCAGCAAATAATTATCGAAATTAGACCACACAAGGAGGAATCTATCCTTGAATTCAAACACAGACTCGGACTGGTTAATTGGAGAAATTACTACAGCCTGACAGACTGCGACGAAATGGCTGTGCTTCTCTGTTCAACTATCACCAAGATATATGACAAAAACTTCCCATCAAGGAGGTCATAGCCAAAAGCGACTCGAAGCCATGGGTCTCAATTAAAGAGATGATTAAGCAGAGGGATAAGTTTTATAAATTACGGGACACCGAGAGTGTTCAAAAGCTCCGGAAAAAAATAAACCGTGAGCTCAAGCGTTCACGAAAAATGTTTGGCGGAAATTCAGTTGAAAAACTACTCTGCGGCAACCCAAATTTTTTTTCGTTTAGGTAAACAAATTGATGGGTAGACGTCACAAAAGCATCGAACTCCTTGATGAGGAGGGAGCACCCATTGACGCTAATAGCGTAAACACTCACTTTGCTAAAATATGTAGCAAACACCCAGGACTACAGAATTTTCCAAGGGTGGAAACAGAAAGCGAGATCCCCATTATTCAACCCTACGAAATTTTGAAGCATTTGAGAGGCTGGACGTCAACAGGGCCAACTTCCCAGGTGAACCACCAATTAGCGTGATTAAACGATGTGCTACTGAACTTGCGGAACCACTGACAGCTCTCTATAATGAATCCCTCATTTCCGGTAAAAGGTTAAAGAGGGCAGTAGTCACACCCATCCCAAAGAATGCAAACCCGAGTCCATAGACGATCTACCCCCTATTTCCAAAACCTCAATTTTCTCGAAGATCTTCGAGGGGCTCATTTTTCGGTGGCTCTTCAGTGACATTGAAAAGAATCTTGATCCTGAACAGTATGGTTTTCGCCCTGGCTTCAGCACCACACATTACCTTATAAAATTCGTGGATGAAGTACTCAGACACCTTGAAACACCGGACGCTTTTAGAGACTGTATCGTCAGTGACTTTACAAAAGCGTTCGACTCCCTTGACCACACCGAAGTCATTGAACACGACCGATCTATGGGAGCGAGAGAACTTCTCTTGAGAATTCTCGCCAGCTTCCTTTTAGAAAGAACGCAATCGGTGCAACTGTCGCCCAATTCTAAGATATCAGACCCAGCCTCAATTGCTTCAGGTGCACCGCAAGGGACCCGTCTTGGGTCACTGTGCTTCCTGATGGTTTGCAATAATCTGATGCAGAAATGGCGACACCTAAAAAATTCGCGGATAATACGTCACTGAACATCCTTCGCCTACTAAACTTCCATGACCCAGCTTTAACAGTGTCCTCGCTCTTACGGGACGTCATTAACGAGACGACCGGGCTAAAACTTCAACTGAACCTGAAGAAGTGTGCAGTTTTTCGAGTCTGCTTTCTCCGCCGTGATGTACCGCCAGTCGACTGTCCAGATATACCATCTGCAACAACGATGAAAATTTTGGGGGTTACAGTTGACTCTGATCTAAAATGGAATAGCCATGTATCCACACTGATTAGTAAAGCAGCGGCCGCCCTTAAAAGTTTTGCAAACCTTAAGAGGTTTGTACTGAGTGCCAAAGTCATAACCCAGTGGTTCATGGTCTACATACGGCCACTGCTCGAATACTGCTGCCCCGTGTGGCATCCGACACTGAACCAGGAGCAAGCCTATCGGCTGGAAACCATTCAAAAAGGGGCTTTAAAAATTATTTTGGCGGATAAATACAAATCCTACCAACAAGCATTGCAAGAATTAGGGATGAAAACCCTTGCTTCGCGTCGGCACGATCTCACAATGAAATTCGGACTAAAGTGCCTTGCCTCGGAAATGCACCGTGAGATCCTGACAGCCGAAGATAGATAAATGATTGGGATAGATAGAAAGTTTATTTTAAAAATCGACTATCGTGGTTATAAACCAAATTTGCGATTATTGTCAAACAGACAGAAAAAACTACAATATATGTGTAAAATGTCAGTACGCTTAAAAATTCAGACTTCTTTAAAATATTTCACGAACTCGGGAACAAAACTTTTTGCATATCTAGCGTGTTTTGTAGGTACGGGACAGAGCTTGGGAACCTTAGAACTTACCACTCGTTCTGGTCGACTTCTAACATTTTGATAGGGGGGACGGAGGATTTGGGAGTGGAGAGGATGAGATACCATGGCTGAACCGAAGTCAGTGCTTAGCTCCTTTCTGCGCTCCTGCAGTGTTTTTAGGTTAAAGTGTTTTAAAAGGTATGAGTAGGGAAGCTTCGGTCCACTATGAATAATAAGAAGATGAAAAAGAATAGATACTCGCCCAACAAGGAGTATTTCTAGGGCAGCTAAGAAAGCTCAGCTAATGAACCCGCCCGCTCATAGCACTGAACGATATTTTAATTCATTTGTGCCTTTTTTTATCCGTAATTTTAATGTGAATTAACCCAATTGTAATTTGACAATCCCGTGCATTTTGTTTTATCAGAATTTTGGGAATAAATGAATTGAATTGAATGTGAACTTTCTTGCTGGACTACACGGTGTACTAAGGAAAAAAGACCTGCGTCAAACACGTTCCATGTATTTCAAATACCTCCAGTTCCTGCTGTATTTACCCCGTCGCATGCGAAATCGCTATTTGATCCGAGGTTTGTCGATTCAGGACCTACTACTGAAAATGGAAAATCTCCTCCGATTGGCTGTTTACCTGTTCATCACCCAATTAGCCTACTTCTCATGTGTGACCAAGTTTCTCTGCAATTATGTGTATTTTTTTGTGTATTTTTTTAGTGTTTTCTTATGTTTCTTTTTACTCTTGTACTGCACTTACTCTTGTACTGTACTGAACGTTTTCTTATGTTTCTTTTTACTCTTGTACTGCACTTAGTGTTTTCTTGTGTTTCTTTTTACTCTTGTACTGCACTTACGCCCTAGGGCAGTGCGTAATAAATTCATCCATTCATTCATATGCAAACGAACTAACAACATCAGCATGAGAATTGTGGGACACCAATCAATTATCAATCATCGTATTTGTTCCTGAATATCGGTTTCACAACATGATAACATAGGACTGTCAACTTGAACCAAATATTAACATAATTTTAACGATTAACAACTGAAACAAACACAAATACATATACCAACAGAAACATATTATTATGTTTCAATAACAACAAATACATATTATATATATATACATATA
The DNA here is from genome assembly GCA_023053575.1 of Branchinecta lynchi. NCBI lineage: Eukaryota > Metazoa > Arthropoda > Branchiopoda > Anostraca > Branchinectidae > Branchinecta > Branchinecta lynchi. Next base: position 7,538,221 of record JAKZAP010000001.1, read on the forward strand.
CATATTATTCAATCTATGTTATTGATTTAGATCAAATAACATAGATTGAATAAAAAAGCTTGCGGCAGTAGTATATTCTGGTACCGAAAGGTTATTCAGAGGCATGTTTGTTCCCAGTAAGACAACCATTTTGTACCCGTCAGTTTTCTGTCAGTTTTGTGCAGTTTTTTTTTGTCGTAGCTGGGCAGCACCGAAGATAAAGCAATCATTCCATTTTTAGCCTGTACAACTTAGTGAGAAGGAGAAAAAACATCTGGAAAGGATCTACACCATTTCAAAAAGCACATCAGCCATTCCTGTCCACCCTTCCACGGTTGCCAAAAAGGGCGAGTTCGACTGCGACGTTGTCACATTGAAAGGACTGCTTGATATCCATGCTAATGAAATCAAGGTAAGACCCATTGACATTAGTTGCGTTTTTGCGATACCGTGGTGTCTGATACCACGGTCTAAAGTCGTTTTCGCAGTTACCGTGGCTTCTGATACCACAGTTGCTCAGCGAAAACGACAATTGCTGAAATTGCGCTTTTCGAAGACACCCAAAAGGAAAAACTTATCTAGTCACATCACTAAGTGCCAAACTTCTTTCCAGCCAATTTGACAAAATCCTAGGCTCGTTGGTGATGTTGAAAGTGAGTGACTTTTTGAGATACCACGATCAGCTACCACGGTCGGACCGTGGTATCTAAATATCAGATCCCACGATAACTGCAAACGCGCCTTTTTACCCTGGTATCAGATGCCGTGTTATCTGCAAAAACGCAACTATTGCAAGTTCACAATAATTTGCAGGCCGCTTTTTGTCCGTCGCGTCCTCTTTTCCTTCCTGGTCGGACGAGACCTTCCACTGCGGGTCTAAGTAAGCAAAGGATGAGCCTTGGCGCTTGACTGACTGTGTTAATTGCTGAAGCGTAGCACTAGAAATAACTTTACTCGTAATACTAATACTTACCTCGTGAATGTAGGGATTCTTTTGTTAGCGTTTGCCGCAGAAATACATGGATTTTTATCGTGGAGAGATTAAAAGAAACGCGCGCCGTGGTTAAATGCTGAGAAGTTATAGCAAAAGTAGAGCCGTCCCGTGGGCAGTGCCCCACACCTATGGCGAGATCAGGTTTTGCAACGCCTGTTCGCTGATGTCTAAGGAGAGCAAAGGTTTCAATGGTATCCCAAAAATTGAATATTCATTGTATTTCTTAAATATTCATTGGATTGTTTTAACAATAATATTATTCAGTTTCAAATATTATAAGTTTAGTGTTATACATTGTTGACGTAAAATCAACTAGTCGGCTTACAGCCGTTTCAAGATTTTTAATGAATACAACTAAATTGAATTGAATTGAATTGAAGTCGTCACGGGTTTGTAAGAGGTTTTTTTTTTAACTCTTGGCGAGGAAATGTAAATCATTCATTTAGCCATATCAACTTTAGTATAATCAAGGAGCAACTTAATAGTCTTCAGATAATGTATACATTTTCCAGTTTTTCCTTCGTACTAACCGATCACCCCGAACGTTTTGCACACCCCTAACAACCACGTTGTCAAGCCGGCACACTACATCACTCCCTTTTTTCTTTTCTTCTTTTTAAATGGTAAGAATGAAAGCAGGCTTTACCCCGCCGCTCCGGTTGTATTTGATTCGATCGATCGATCCGAGGATAGAACCGTTTAAACCAATCAGAGACAACGTTCATTATAACGTTCGATCATGTGGCGACGCGTAATAAGTAATGTGCTCTCACAGAGAAGAAACAATGACATACCTAATGCGCAGGTATAGGAGGCTACTGAGTGTACTAACCTGTTCCGGGGATTTTTAACTGAAATGCACCCACATTATGCCCGGTTGGACACTAATACCGGCCAGCTCTTCAGTAAACCTTTATACATTTCAGGAACATACATTTGAAGTCTACCTGTTCGCCCAGATGTTTCAGGACCTTATGTTCAGAGATTGCGGATATCGCATTTACAAAGCTTTGTACCGGTCGCCCAATCTAGTTGAAGAGGAAAAAAAGGTACATTTTTGAACCAATTTGAATTGGAAGGCGTAGGAGTTTTTTTTGTTTTGTAATAACCAGGTTGACCGCCGCCAAAGGCTTTTGTTTCACGTGCCTACTATCCTCAGTATCGCTATCAAAATTCTAGGTTCGGAATGAGTGGACTTTAAGAATTGTTAGGAAGGTTATCGGATGCCAGAAGAAACTTTTAACCTGATAACGTTTCTCGGGTGTTTTCGGGGTTGGTTCCGTGGTTGCTAGCCTAACATTTGACTTTGGATATCCAACTTCTACCATTAAAACCTAAGGGCGATGCTGGCAATTCCTTTCCGAAAAGCAAAGCGAGAAACCGCCGAGCGCAAGAACAAGCAAAAAATCGCTGAGCCTCAGTTGCACCTTTACAACTTCTCGCTGACTTGCCGAAATCACTTTCCACTCGCGAAGTGGATTCGCTTTCCAAGAGCTGGTGGAAACTAGTGGAGTGCGAGAACCGCTTTGGAAAGCGAAGCGACGTTTATCCTCTGTGCTTTTAGAACGACCATATTTCACTGAGAAGATTAACAAAAAACAAGTGAATCTTTTATGTAATAATTGTATATATTCAAGCATTTTACTCAGTTATTCAAGTACTTAAATGTAATGGTCGACGTATTTAGTGCCATGTCGGCGCTACGAGTTGGATCAGTAAACATATCTATCTATCTATCTATGGATAAAGTTTAAATGAACTTTAAGAAGAGTTGCTGATTGTATTATTTCTTGAAGGCTCGAAAAGAAGAGGAACTAGCGAAGAAAGAACAGGCTGCCGCTGCAGCTAGCGAAGCGGACCTTGTACAAGAAGGAACTCCGGTGGACTCGAAAATACTCGAACAAATTCCTCTTGAAGAAGGCGTTGATGAGGATATGGTATGTAATTTATTTATTTATTTCACAGTAAATCAATATATAGCATGAGTCGTCGTTGACCGGCTGGGACTCGGGGAGCCGGAGAATACGGGGCTGTGGGCGAGATTCTGTAGTGCGCTAAGAGATGTAGAAGGATTGTTTATTCATGCGTACTGTAGTTTTCATTTGTTGAAGAAAGGTAGAGATAAGGGTTTCCCGGCGACTCACATGAATATCGTCGATACAGATATGTCGGCGAACAATATACAATGTATTTGTTACAGCATCTTTCTAATTTACGTGCGTCCCCCCCCCCACCCCCCGCTTGTTTTTTGTTGGCTGAAGAGAAATGTAAACAATAAGAGTGCATAAATTAATCTGGTGCTGTTATGTTAAAACAGAGGGAGGATGGCCACAGCGTTTGAACACCGTCAGATGTAAGATTAATTCCAGAAGCTTTAAGCCTATTTTGATGCCGCTTTTGACCTCAGATGGCCTCACTTAGTTCCACTACGCCCTGTTGTTGGTTTTCGAGGTCGAAAATTGACATCAAGATCCTATTCTGGCTTACCTAGTTTTCGTTTTCATATCTTGGTCCTTGATACAGGGTCATTCCAGTATCGTGTTTTAGGGTAGAAGCTGTGATGCAGAAGAGTTGTTTGGATGATTTTTTCGCCCGGATTTGCTGCGACATTGCTGCCACTATTAACTTCCTTCTGCTTTTAGTTGTCCACGTTTGTCGTGGTAGACCAGTTGGATGACGAGGACACAAAAGGAAAGAAAACGGAGCCCAGTAAAATGGATAGCAAGAAGGATTCGAAAGCACCAGCGAATTTGAAGCCGGGAAAATCCTCTGAAACAGTCGATAAACCAGCTGAGAAAAAGAAGGTGAAACAGTTCACCGCTGACAAAGATCTGCTTTTCTCGTTTGTCTGTTTTGACATCAACCAGTGCGGTTACATTCTTGATAAAGATGTTGAGGAACTGTTGCTCCATATCGGACTTCGACTTTCCCGTTCACAGGTGAGACGGCTTTCCTTTCTCGCTCACTCATCTCCCTATACTTAAGGGTCCTTAGTGTACTGGTTCGCAAAAGACTTCCACTACCCTCCCCCCCCCCGACAGAAGTACAATTTTGTATGCTTTTGCAAGGCATCGCAAGGCATCGGCATCGGTCTGACTCGTCGGCACATCGGGTTCTTTTTATACTCAAGAAATGAAATCTTACAAACATTTGTCGGCCAGAACACTGAGGAAATCGAATTCTGCATGCTTTTGTCGTGCCTCGCCCCCCCCCCCCCCCCTCCCGGGGTACCTTTGACAAGGTGACACAAAAAGTTGCGGGAGATTCAAATAAAAAGAATACGAAAGGCTATTGCCTATTCATTCTTAGACCGTCCAAGAACTGTGAATTAAGAACAAATGAGAACATCTCTTCTTTAGTAACAAGACCAAAGGTTTCGATGGGATCCCAAAGGTTCAAATTTATCCAGACAATTTGGGTCTTGTCTTCGCCAGAATCAGTCTTCGCTAGACTCCTTGAACACTTTTACTATTAAAATTTAGAAACAGATTAAGGCCAAATAGCTAATCATATGAGAATACCAAGTTCAGATATGGATTCAGCATGTCTGCTTACCCTTTTAAGTCATATCTATTTTGACGAAGCAGATCGAAACTTCCTGCCTTACTTCTGCCAATTTTCCGGTTTTGGCAGAATTCCGGAACTACTTGTCCGAAAATAAAGCTCAAAAACGAATTCAGCATGTCTCCTTACCCCTACATCCAACCTCTAATCAACTTCTTGATTAAACTTTTACTTCTAACAAATTTTCCGGTTTCAGCCAGATTCCGAGCGATCTATACGTCCGGTGATAAAATGATTGTCATATGCGAATTCAGCATGTCTACTATCCTGCAAATCGAACATCTTATCAAATTTAAATAAAGCTTTTACTTTAAAGAAATTCTCCGTTTTTGGCCGGATTCCGGCCGAACTAATTGTCCAGCGAAAAAATATTTTTCATATTCAGACTCAGTACGTTTCCTTGCTCCTAAATCGATCCTCCAATCAACTTCATATTAAACTTTTACTTTTCACAAATTTTCCGTTTTTTCCGGATTCCGGGTGAACTATTTGTCCGGCGAGAAAATAAATTTCATATTCTGATTCAGCATGTCTCCCACTCCCCGACTATTTCATTAGCTTTTTAAAAATATTTTTTGTTCCCTTTAATTTCAAACCCCACCCCTAAATATAGAGCTACATAGTCCATCTTCCAAGTTGACCTGTATTTTGACCTAAAGAGTCCTCATGCCAAGTTTGATCAAAATATCTCAACCCCTTCGAGAGTTATCGTGCTAACAGACGGACGGACGGACGGACAGACGGACAACTTTTACGATGTCATAGGTATCCCTCCACTTACGTTTTTGGATCCCAAAAACAAAGTACAATTGATATTTTCACCTTTTCCAAGTAAATGAAAGAAATTACTAACACAAATGAGCTACTCATCAGTTCGTAACTTTTAGGCGCACTTTCACTACCATTCCTCGGCGAATGCTCTGGTCATCATCGCTGTCGTAAAAAACGAACTCCTATTCTGGAGTTGATTTGGGAGTTCCTGGTAGCATTGGTTCTTTGAAATGAGATGTCACGGTTTAACAAAGAATTCGTCAGGAGTTTGATCAGTCGTGAGTTTATTTTTCGGGTAAAAACTGATAATGAGAGAAACCTGTCCTTTGTAATTACGAATATTTGACTAAGTAAGATTAATTGCACGATTGTACAGAACTGCCTCCAGAGTCGGAAAGAAAATGTAAAAAAGCAAAGGTTATCACTAAATTAAATACCCTTCAAGACCAATTGCCATACATGGAATAAGGTGGACATCGACGGTCACGGACGAAAGTTGGAACAAGATGCATACGGCTAGGGATATTCTGTCATATCGTTGTTTTCTGTCGGAGATGACTCCATGTGTATTCAGGTTCGCTTCGTCTTTCCAAGGAGTCCCCGGGAAATATCGAAAGTACGCCTTATACAATTTTCAACGGAAGCGGCGTTAATCCCTTTCCATGTCCACTATCTCATGACACAGATGCACTACACATCTTTTGAAGTTACTCGGTTGACATTGCTTTTCCTCTCCGCTCGGCCTACTTTTTCTGCGTTCTTTTTCACGTGAATTTTAACCGGTGGTCTCCGGTTATTCTTATAAAGCGTTTTTGCATCCACCGGTGACTACTCACCAGTCTTATAACCCGTTGTTGAACCTAACCGGTGTCCGGTTTTATCTCACCGGTGCGGACTTACCAGAACCTGCTCGGGAGCCCGGCTTTACCGAGAAGTTAACAACTTTTCGTCAATTGACGGTTTGTCGCGCAAAACCCATAATTTAGGCCGTTTTTGCACTCAACAGTGACTACCCACCGGTGAACCAAAAAAACCGTTACAAGAAAAGAACCGGACACCGGTGACAGAACACCAGACACAGCCCGGAGTGCAACTAACGCAGCTGGTGTGTGACAAACGGCTAGGGACATTCTTGGTCGTGTTCGTTGTTGGATTGAACGTACATTTGTTTTCAGGTAAAGAGACTCATTTCCAAAGTGGTCGGAAAAACTAGTCTTTATTACCGACAACTGACGGACAAGCCAGTGCCAGAGGCTGGTGCCGCAACGTCTCCGAATGATGCGATTGAGACGCAAGTATCAGAAGAAGAACTGACTGGTAAGTGATTCAGTATACTTAGGCGTTTAGCACATATTTACATATACACGCGACGAATGGCAAACGAAGATTCGTCCTGCCGAGCATCAACGACAACAGAAACGGCCATGTGTTTGTACCCGATACTGTGACTGCTTTCGTCAGTTAGTTAAAGACGGTTTCTAATTATGCTATTTCTGCCTCAAACCAACTTTAATAGACCTGACACCTGTAACTTTTCATTCTACCAAAGCCTTCTATTTAGCCTTTTTTTGTTGTGAGATTTGTAAATGAACTTGTAAACAGTTTATGCTTGCTAAAATATTTGTTTTCTGTTGTTGTCACAATGTGATATAATAATAGGAATCTCTTTTATTTCCTTAATAGCTCGTAGAGTTCACTCGCTAGCATTGAATCGTTTTACAGTTTCCCACCGATACATATAATAACACTATAAAAGATATTTTGATAATAAGTTTAAAAATTCACAGTCGACACTTAATATATACAATTTACCTTACTAATTACTACATAGAATTAAAGTGGTGTACGAAATAGGGTACAAAGGACTTGAGGGACCTGCCAGTAGAATGTGTATTTGCGCGAACAAGTTTCAGACAATTTTCAGTTGCTGCTTTGTGTCTGGTGTTCGGTCGATTAGGGTTTTGTACTTCGAAGTCCGGTAACATAGTTCTATGAAGGTCTAATGTGAGGCATTTGCGTTCGAAGTTCATAGTCAGTTTGTGTCGTCTATCAGAGTGTATTAGACGTCTATTAGACCAAGCTTGGCTAATCCATCCTCATAAGAAGTGTAAGTTGGGCCGAGGATAATCTTCACGACTCTCTTCTGGATACTTTCCAGTCTGTCCGTCTGTAAGTCCCGGATTCACAAGAGTACTCTATACAAGGACGGATGTACTTATAATACAGAGACCTCATAACTCTTGGTAAAGACCAAACCTACGAAGAAAAGCGAACGTCTTAAGAAGTGGAGCTGCCTTCTGGAGAATCTTCTCCGCGAGTGAATTCCACTTCAGACCCCCGTCAATCATCACACCAAGGAGCTTCACGCTGTCTCTACATTCCAGACCAATATTTTCCATGACCGGTATATCTTTTTAAGGAAAGAAATCCTCAAAACTACACTTTTATTAAGACTGACTGACAGCTTAACGTCAGCCAGCTCCTCCTCCTTCATGAGATTGAAGAAGATTGCTCGGTCTGGTTAGGAGGAACAGCTCGAAGCGACAAGGTTGATAGGTCGTCAGCGAATTTAAAACGGTTAAAAATACTGACTAATATCTCGTAAAAAAACGATCAAAAACGTCAAAGGTCCCAATTTGGTCCCCTGGGAACTACCACAGAAGTTGTCTAAGAAACCTGAAATATCAGCTCTACTTAGCATAACACACTGTTTCCGTCCTGTTAAAAAACTAATGAGCAATTGGACTAAAAACTGAGGAGCTCCCATTTCCTTGGCTTCAACGATCGCTACAGGGTGATCCAGACTATCGAACGCTTTCACAATATCGCTTAGTAGTAATTCCGCGTACTCATTTTTCTCTTCCAGATGTCTCAAAAGATCATCGACTAGCCTAATTAGGTAATGAGTGGTATTGCAGCCAGGTCAGAAACCAAACTGTCTTGGGTCTAGGTTCGCCTCAATATCTTGAAATAATTGTTCAGAAATAAAACTTTCAAAAACTTTAGACTTGGTAGGGGTTATAGAGATCGGTCTTAGGTCGTTGACAGATTGAATATTTTTGGATTTGGGTATAGGCGTGATATAATTATTTTTAAAACAGTCTGGAAAAATTCCATTAAAAAACACTGGTTAATAATGGCAGCCAAAATAAAACTATGTTCCTCGGCACATTGAACAACGAGCTTATTGGAATTTCATCAGGATAGTTGCTCTTACTCGCGTCTAGCCTACGTAACTTTTCGCACACACTGTACGGTTCTATAACGGGAATTTCTACGGGATCTCCTTTTTCGGGTAGGGTAAGCAAAGGAGGATGTACCCTACAGACTGAAGTAAAATGCTCGTTTATTTGGGCTGAGGTTATTGGGTTTCCGCCGGGATCATGGACGCTCAAAGGTTTTTTTTATCTTTGCCCATCATTTGCTTCACCTTTTCGTGGAACTTCCGGGGGAGAGAGTTTTGAGGACAGGAATGTTTGATACCTGAATTGTTGTCTCGCTCGTGTGACGACAAACAACGGATGGTGGGTTTTAGTGAAGTAATAGCTGAATTTTGTTTTGGAATTATGGAATTAAAAAGTCCCGAGTTCGTATACATAGTTTGAGATTGCCGCAGCTCGGTCAAACCTAAGATGTCTCCCATCTGGATAGTGTTTGGTTGCGTCTAGCAGCTAGCCTGGATTAACAAAATACCTGTCCTTTTTGTAAGCCATCATGATATTCAGTTTTGTGTCTAAACACAACTGGTACTGGAAAAGATCTGTGTGGCTGAGACATGTCGTTTTGAAAAAATACCGTTATTTTCCATGAGAAGTTTGCGATTTTCTTGTTTGTGCCTCACGCTTCTATCCAAGCTCCCGCTATCACACGCGGCGGCTATATGCAAAATATTTGAAAATTGAGAGAGCCTTGCTTAAAGGTCTAAACTAATCGTGATTCCATACAAGCGTGACGTCACACCCATTTGATTTATTTTACCTCAGAAAACGAAAAATTGTAGTTTATTCCTATCGGTGACTATATATTTTAATATACATATAGAGCCGAGCTGGTTTACATTTATAAAACAACCTAGTGACAATCAAATCCTATGTTGGGTCCTAAATCATGCGAGATCGCTAAGTACGTCATGAGTGTATGGAATTCCGATACAATATAGTCGACACCTGGTTAAAAAGTGGGAAAACCAAGAAAAATGAAAGAAGTCTAAAACAGAATGTGATCGATCATGTCTAACAAAATGAAATATAATACTTAAAAGCTCATTTGTGAAATTGCTCTTGACGGACCTTGAAGCTTTCGGCCTAGTTTGCGTTGCGTGACTTAGAAAACTCGGCTAGGCCCAAAAAGCGCTAAAAAGTCGTAGATAGTAGTAGTAGAATAGTTTTATTAGCAAGATAGTCAAAGATACATAAATAGCACAGCAAAAGCACTGCTTGCGAGGATGTGCTATTAAACAACACAAAACAAAAAGAATTTGGATTTTTCTTTTACTGAAGTAAGGGATAAGAGGGTGAAACCATGTACCAAAGCACTCAACACAATTAATTACACTGCAATAAAACATTATGTGTTGTAATCCGAAAGGAGCAACAACAACAACAACAAAAAATAAAAGAAATGTAAATAACTTTCCTTAATCCATTTCGAAATTGTACCTACCAATCAACTCCAAACGTAGCTCTGATTTAAATTTGATCAAAATTACCTAATTTTTTTTAACTTCAATTTCAATTCAATTCTCAATTCAATTCAATTCAATTCAATTCACTTTATTCGAAAAACATGCGACGGACAGAGCCGATTATTAGTTTTTGTTGTCAACATGTATGTCAATCGATGAGCCAAAAATAACATGCACAAAAATACAATATATACAATTGATAACTATTTTACAGACTAAAAAATCGACCCGGCATTGAACAACTTAACAAACGAGGGCACAAAACTAAGCTCATAACGAGCATGTGAAGCAGTCACAGGTTGAAGTTTCGGTACAGGCTCTGCAATGGACCGGCTTGGCCTTAACCGAGCCGGTTCATGTTGGGGCGGGAGGATATTTCGGTGAATGGGGCTCGACAGGATTTTATGTCCAAAAGATAGGGAGAGTTTTAAACGACGGGAGTGAAGGGTTTGAAGTTGAAACTGATTAAGGAGGGATATGTATGGTACTTTCGGGGCTTTTGAAATTACTAGGAGGGCACGGTATTGCACCCTCTCAACCCGGTCAGACTGTTCCTTCGTCAGTCCAAAATGCCATACAGGGCAGCAGTACTCGAGTGTCGAACGAATAAAAGAAAAATAAATGCGTAGGAGGTGTGGGGCAGGGATTCTATGGCGAGCCAGCAACTTTAGAGATCTGATGGCTACTAAGCTTATTCCAAAGCTTAGACGCTCTATAAATAATCGAGAATGAGGACCTACTAATCAAACGATGAACCTGAATATCACCTCTTGCCCGAGTATCGTGTTGGTGAACGTCTGACCTCTCACAAAATATACCTTCAAAACAATCTGGAAGATACCCATTATATTATTTGTAAATGAAAATCAGCGTGTAAAAATTTCCCTGTATACTGATCTCATCGACTCGCAGTTCCGCACTCCACAAAAAGCTCTAATGGTGTTATTCTGGATCACACGGATTTGACGAAGAATAGAAGGAAAAGCACCAAGCCATATCGATGAACAGTACAAAATATACGGGTGTATGAGTGAGAAATATAGTAACCGCAAAATATGGGAAGGGAAAATGTATTTTAATGTACGGATAATTCCTAAATTACGTGATAATATTTTAGAAAGAGATTTCACATGGTCTTTAAATGATGAAGTCTCGTCAACATTTATTCCAAGGTACTTAACTAACCTAGTACGCTTGATTGTTCCCGCTCAGAAGTTAGTTTTGTAATCCATGGGTAATAATTCGGAGATCGTGAAAATATTACAAACTTGGACTTATCAATATTTAAATCAAGACGGTTTACCTTTAATCATGTGCATATTTTATTCATTGCCGAATTAACTGTCGAAATAAGCAGTTGTTCAGTTGGGGCAACACACATTAGAGTCGTGTCATCAGCAAAGTAGTTACCTTAGCTATAGGAGGTGCGGTGTCAACAACGTCCCTAATTGAAGAAACAGCTCTAACAGCATTCGGCAGATCATTAATAAAAATCAGGAAAAGAGTGGGACCCAGTACAGAACCTTGGGGACACCACATTCTATAACATTTTTACATGACGACAATCCATTTAGGTGGACATACTGTTATCTATTTTGAAGATAACTACGAAGCAAACTCAAAGTAGTGCCTCTTAGTCCATTAAAATTAACGAAACAATGGCGAAAGGCGGGAATTTAGGGAATAAGGATAGTATGAAAGGCAGAGTAAGCAAGAGGTTTCCTTTATAATTGTCATTATAGGCTAGTCCTCATAGCGAATCCTCGTTATAGGCTATAGCACTAGTTGCAAGTCCATAGGTTAGCAGTGTCAGCTTATACAACACTGTGTTGACCCAAACTTAAAGAACCGTATTATTTCCCAGGAAACCTGAACTTGTGTCCTGATTTGGACGGACCTCAAGGGAAGCCTTCGAGGACCGATGCTTCAGTCGACTCTTCGGTCGTCTCTTACAGTGGTCGTGTTTATAATCTTGACCAGCTACTTCATCAGTCAGATAAATACGAGAAAGATCGGACGGAAGCTGACACTCAGCTGAAAAAGGTAATGTCGCCGTCACTAGAAGTCGGTAGTAAAATGCGCCGTTGAAAGCTGTAGGCCGTAAACATTAATACATTTTGCTTAGGGAAACAACGAAAAACGGAAAACAAAACTAATTTTCTGGCCTCCAATGCTCTTTCTGCGAACAGACTATATTTAATTTATAGTAAAATTTGGTAATAAATGGAGCACGTGATGTTTATGTAAATATTGTGCAATAATTAACATTTTCCTAACGAAGTGTTCGCTCTGCTTGTCCTGTATATGTGTAGCTCTGACATAAAACGGAAAAAAAAACTTGAATTTCAATTTTGGGGAATTTTCAATGTTGTCGGCCAGTCGTTAAAAAAACAGCCGAGTCTGCGCGAAGCGCCGCGATTTTTCGTAAAAACAGTCGATTTTTTTCTTGGAAACAGTCGATTTTTTAAACAGTCGCTTTCTCGTAAAAATAGTCGATTTTTTTTTAAAAATAGTAGTTTTTCTTAAAATCAGCCGATTTTTCGTCAACACAGTTTTTCTCAAAAATAGTAGTTTTTGTCTGCAAAAACAGTAGGTAAGTAGGATTGGATCTTCTTTTGTTGTACATTTTTGCTAATGGGGTAGGGAATTTTATTTTAGTAAAGTAGTAACCTATGCCTACTGAAGACCCAATGAAATGACTACTTCTGGGACCCAAGCACTTACCAGTACAGTCTTTTACTTTTTTGACGATTCAAATGCCATCTAGCGGTCGTGAAAGCCAACTATAGATCTACTAAAATGACTACTCTAGGGATCATGGGAGTAAAAAGTAAACAATAACAAAACCACTTGACTTTTGAGAACAAGAAAAATTCCAGAACAAAGACAGTGATCAATGCTGAATAACTAGCTTTTGGAAAGCAAGGGATAGTAGGATGTTCTTTCAGTTGACAAGCTGTTTTTTCAGTGCAATCTGACTGTGACAAGGTAGCCTATACCTAGGGCATAGGCAGTTGTTTTTTTACTGAAAGTATTGTTTTTAATTTATTTGTCGAGGTCAGCTTCTATTTTTCAGTATTTGAGGAAGAGGGCTCGATGAACATCTGCGGAAGCTGATACGGCTTCGTACCAACCTCTCTGTAGGATGATACGAGGTCGTAACAACCTCCAAAAGTAATTGTCATAATAAACTTCATGTGGTACATGGGAAGGTATGCACTGCATACCTGTTCGAGAAAATTTACATGATAGTATTCTTTACTATTACATATAAATACATGCAACTTTTTTGTACAACTACGCAGGCTACAATTTTTTCATCGGGGTGATATTGCTGGAGACATCGGGACTGCCTCTTTCATTTAATTTGTTATATAAATATCAGGTAAATAGCAAGGGTTTAACATAAGTGCCATCACTCTCTGAGTCCGAAGACGTGTCATTGTCTGCTTCCATATTTTGTGTTTTAAACGCGCCTTACTTAGCGCCTTAGTCGTAATGCTGTTGATTCTCTGGAAGGAATCATGTACCGTCACAGAACAGCCCTACTAATATGAGAGCTACCCGGAGACCATTGCGTGGCCCTCGACATTGCAAATAAGATGCAACAAATAAATCATGGGTCCCTGGTGGTCGTCGTATGAAAAGCTACTAGTAGCTATTCTGTGGTTGAACAGAGTGGGCTTCATCAAATTGAAAAGTGTCCATTAGCCTAAATACGTCTTCGCTCTCGTTTTAATGCCATTTGCTTACGGGAATCCCCTTCCTGAATGATTTCGGCTATAGGCTATATATTTCTTTTATTGGGAAACCACATCTCTTGAGTTTTGCAAGTGCCATATAGCGACCGCAATTTCTGTCCGTCAGTCGGTTTTGCCTTCCCGGTTTTGCTAGTTCGGGCACCTCCACATAAGCTAAGACGATGAAACATGGCAGTCGTATCAGGGATCCGATCAGATTAAATAGGAAATAGTCACTTCTCCGATCCGACCATCTACAAGGGAGTGGAGGGAGGGGGAAGCCGAAAAATCGAAGTATTTTTAACTTGCGAACTGGTGATCGGATATGGATAAAAAAAACTTAATATTTAGGATGCCCTCGTGTCTCAGACGACCCACTGATCCGGTTACTTCAATACGTCATTGAACTAACCGGACCTGATCCGGGCACTGTGGGGGAGTTGGGGGGGGGGGGGGGAGGGCGGGTTTCTAGCGATCCCTTGAGTTCGGTATACTTCCTGATGTGCTAGGACGATGAAACTTGGCAGGTATGTCAGAGACCCGGAAAGATTTATTTGAGAATAGTCGTTTCCCGATTCGACCATCCAGGGTGGACTGGATGCATGGGGAATCTGGAATCTAGTGGCATGCATAAGTTTTGAACGGGTGATCAAATTTGAATGAAACTTGTCAGGTAGAAATAGCCATCGCCTCAGATGTTCTGTGTCAAGTCCGGGTCGGATCCGATACCTATGGGGGGATTGGGGGGAGGGGGGACTCATGGCACGCTTAAAGCAGAGGGATTGGGACGGAACTTAGTGGAGAGAACAAGCATTACTAGAGACGAAATTGACGTTGCCAGATAGATTCGGGGCTCTGTGGGGGAGTTGGAGGATAGTGGAAGTTAGAATAGTTCCAGATGTACTAAGAGAACAAAACTCTTCAGGCATATTAGTGACTCAACTTAACCCGACTTGACCCTAATTAAGAACCCGACAGAACATGCCCCCTGAAACTACCGTTCCTAGATCCGAGCATTTTTGGGGGAGTTAGGGAAGGGATATATGGAAATTGACTTATGCAAACTGCGAGTGAGTGGTCTGATTCGAGTGAAACTTAGTGGGTGATAAGAATCGAAGATCTAGACATGCAAAATATGCGTTCGAAACATGCGAATTTTTCAAAAATGCTCAGATTCGAGGAAATTTGATAGATGGTGTGAAAGAGATGCTTTAGATGATCCATTCTTGAGTCCGAACCAGATTTGGCCTCGGTAGTTGGAGATGGGGGGGAGTACCGGAAATCGCGTAGCACGTCTAGGATCAAACGAGAGGATTTGTTGGGCTGAAACTTGGAAGTTTGAGCAGTCATTTGCTCCGGATGATCCGAGGCGATGCCGGAACTGCTCAGAATTGAGTGAAACTAAATATCCTATTTTTTTGTCGGAACCACATGTTTGGATGGCGGGTGCATTTTATGACGTTCTCATCTACTTTCTTGTACCGCCTACTCGTAACAAATGCCATATGAGCTCGTAGCTCTTATTTTTTTAAAGCAATTTTCTTACAGATTCAAGATGAGCTCGCAGGATTGAAGTCCAAATATGACTCGAATTCTTCGAAGCTTAGAAGATCGGAAGATGACGTGAAATCACTCAAGAACAAACTTTCTAGCACCGAGTCGAAACTGAAGGACACGAAGGTAAAGTGCGATTAACTTTGTCGTTGCCCTAGGAATACGCTAGGAGAGGCTGCAAATTGTCAACGTGACATTTGGGAGCACCATCGCTATCCCCGTGGAGGGAAAGTAGAATGTTTCCAAGTTTCTCAAGTTCCCCTGGACTAGAAAATGGCTAAAAGAATCAACAGTGAAAGTAGAGTCGAACATCTGCACGGCTTTATCATTGGCATTTGCCAGTAACCGGCGCAATCAACAGTCGGATGAGTCCGGCTTACAACTAGTAGCCCCGTTGCCATAGAGAGATTACATCATACCCAACATGGCCCAGTCTGAGTCAACATAATGATAATCATACAATGGAAAAATGGGCTATTGGCCTCTGTAGATGGATGGATAATACGACATGGAAGAACTGCACGAACAGGAAATAGGCTTTTATTCGAAGGCTAATAACCAACAGGATGCGAGAATCATTGTGTGGAAAAAGTTTGAAAACCATTAGGGTCTCATTTCGGATTGAACTTTGCTCGAGTACCATGACGAAAACAATAAAAAGGGGTCGCGAAATTGTTTTCAGTAACTGAACAGTCTAGAATAATTACTAAACGTCGATAATCCGTTCTCAAAGTCTGAAATTGTATACCCCACAGTGCAAAATAGTTTATTTTTCTTTCGTCGAATCTTTTTTTTTCCGATGATGGTGTAGAAACAACCGTTTTTTGTCGGGTAGGCTGCAGTCTCTATAGCGTTGTCGCATGTCAATCCGCTTAGCTGCTGTGACGGCAGAAGAATCCTTTATCAGTGGCTCATCCGCAAAACACCACGAAGCCGACTGAACAGCAAATCCTTGAGCTTTTCCGCTTAAAAGGGGTCCCGCCAGTCATACATACATCCTCAACTTTTGAGCATGGTGCCGTCTGGGCATCCCTCGACGTATGGGCATGGTGCCCATACTAGAAGAGATGTGGCCTCCAAAAAACTCTTATGTATCTTGGAAGTGCTGTAACATTTTGAAAATTGGAAAATGAGGTTGGATAGAAAGTAGAATCAGGTATCTTATGATCTAAGGAAGACAACCCTATTTAGGTATGTAACCAGTCTCAGTTTAACCAAATTTCATAGGGATACCATGCCCATATTCCAGGGCATGGTACCCCAACGCCAAGGTTGGTACTATACCAACGTCATGGGTACCATGCCCATACGTTCGGGCATGCCCAGATGTTGGGGCACCATGCCCCAAAATTGAGGATTTGTGTATGACTTGGTCCTGCGATAGGGCTTCACAGAAGTGTCGCGATGACACCTTACAGCTGCCATTTTATTCCGATTAAAAACAAAGCGATAGTCCGATCAGCTTTGCCGTTTACTGTGCCGCCTTTATGAGTGCGTTCCATCCTCTTACTATTCTTTATCAGCTACCACCGTCGTTCCTATCTGTATATTTCTTTAGGTTCAAATGCCATATCTGGACATGCTAGCCTAACCCTAATCGGGTATTTAGCTTCTGCTTGATACAGACCTACCCTCTCTTGTGCAGAGGTGTCATGTGGGGGAGCTGCATATGAGAAATCTATCAGAAATAAGACCAAACGTTTCGACAGGATCCCCCAAAAGTAATATTTGATCCAGACAGTTTTTACTATTAAAATTTTGAAACAGATTAAGGGAAATTGCTAATCATCTCGGAAAACGAAGTTTCATATATGGATTCAGCGTGTGCGTTTACCCCTATACTTCATATCTACCTTGACGAAATAGAACTTCCTGCCTTACTTCTTCCGACCGGTTTCGGCCGGATTCCGGGCAATCTACTTGTCCGGCAGAAATTATAGCTCTTAAACGAGTTCAGCAGGTCTGCTTACGCCTATATCAAAGATTCTAATCACTTCAAATAAGACTTTTACTTTCAACAAATTTTCCGGTTTTGGCCGGATTCTGGGCAAAATATTTGTCCGGCAGAAGGCAATTTTCATATACGGATTCAGCGTGCATCCTCACCACTAGATCCAACTTCGAATGAACTTCAGATGAAACTTTCAAACTTGTCCGGTTTCGGCCGAATTCTAGGCGAACTATATGTCCGGGTAGAAAATGATTGTCACATACGGATTCAACATGTCTTCTTACCCCTTAATCGATTGTCTCATTAGCTGTTAAATTTTCTTTTTACTCCTTAGCTTGGACTCCCATCCATAAATGTAGGGCTACAGAGCCCATCTACGAAACTTGACCTGTCCCTTTACCCAAAGAATCCTCACACCAAGTGAGGGGGCAGACTGACAACTTTTACGAAGTCATAGGTATCCCTCCACTTACGTTTTGCGATCCCCAGAAAGTGAACGATATCATTTTGACAGGCAGTCGCGTGGAGTTGACTTTAATTAGGTTATTCACCAAACTTTGACCTTATCGGACCGAGCTAACGATCCAGAAGTACGCCATTGTCTCTTGAGTTTTCGCGAAATGACGCCTCTGCTCTTGTGGGTCACCGTCAATACTAGTCAAGATTTCAGAAATGAAAAGTTCATGTCATACCATACATAGCAACCAGTTTCGAGCAAGAACAGAAATATATGTAAGCAGATAGGCTATTGAAAATATTCGTGAAGATGGACGGAAGAAATGGTAATGTTTAAACATCACACTCTTACAGCAAATTATCGAACGATGACTCATGCATATGTAATGAACTTAAGAATCACAGCATCGTCGAACCACATCGAGGTGGTGAATAGATGGAAAGAAAGTTTGTCAGAAAGAAACAGCGCAGATCGGCTTTGTGGTTACAGAACCAACTTTTCGATTAAGCAAAAATATTTGCAGTATTTTTGTCAATTAAACACTCTTAAAGTTTAAAAGAACCGAACCGAATAGGATAATCTAGTTACCCATCACTTATTCTCTTAATTGGCTTGAAGACCCGCTGAAAACGCGTTACTTCATTGTTCCGCTATTCACGAATAGTCGATTTTCAAATATTAGAATTTCTGTGTGATTTGTTCTGTACCTCTCTGCGCTTGCTTTTTGGTTGTGTGCCTTACGAGATCAATTGCAGTTGTTGTTTTGTTTTTTCTTTCCTTTTTTTCTTCTTTTCAGACTCCATCTAGGACGAATTTTTTGTCATGCAAATGGGTAATAAATATATCATCATCATCATTTATGATATTTTTTTATATATTCAGGAACTAAGCCATCTTCACTAATCTCACCACTGCCCACTGAAAAGCCGTGTTTGGGTTGAGATTAAAATTTCCTACGTCATAGTAGAATTTATGTTGTGAGGAGAACGACCGCAGATATTCTGAACGTCATAATAGGAGCAGATAGTGGAAAACAAAAAAAAATCTTTCTGTAGAATCCAAATAATTTAGTGTATTCAGTTAAATGACGCAAAAATAAGTTGGCTTTGCAGTTAAACTTTAATAATCAACCGTGTTTCGGTAAAGGTTTTACCAACTAAAAAGTTTTACGAGTAAAACTTTTGAAACTTAGTGTGAGGATTCTTTGGTCAAGGGACAGGTCGAGTTCGTAGATGGGCTCTGTAGCCCTACATATAGGGGTGGGGGAAGGGGTTCAGATTAAGGGGTGAAAAAAGCAGCATATTTTGAGGACATTTTTAACAAACAAATATGAGAACCACGATGAGAGCTGTTTCTGTGTTTGTTTGTTGTTGTTTTTTAAACACAGCACGGCTGCGACTAAGTAGTCTTGCTGAACTTAAATCAGATACGTTTTCATACTTGTTTATTTTTTGTCCATAAGCTAATGGCTAATTGCGTAAAATCAAAAGACAGAATCGCCATGACATCCAGCTTCACGATTCTTTGAACGCTATGTGTTCTCACCAGCCGCAGCTTAGCCTTGCCGTTTTGAAATTATCTGCTAGGTCTGTTTCTGCAGATGATTTATTAGCTAATTGTTCGATTTGCTCCAGCGCTTCAGAATGGCTAACTACACATACCGAAGTCGTTTTTGTGGTTGGGTAAATTGGGACGATTTTCTTCGCAATAAGAACGTAAATTACGCATGTTTTCGCGAAATTGCTAATGAATGAATGAATCAGTATATGACGCGAACTACCAAGGAGCTTCTGGCCTAAACGTTAATTATTACAATAGTATTGGAAAGAAAAAAAAGAAAAATCAAAGCATGTTGAAAAACCAATGGTAGAAAGTAGATGCTGATCTTGGGGTGTGTGATCGAAATACCGTCAAATCTAATGCTTTCAGCTGAAAAGAAGATATAAGTTTAAAGTGGGGTGAGAATAAAAATGAATGGTCGAAATTTTGTTAGGCTGTGTGCTGATAAATGCTGCCGTACTTTGTCAGCCAGAAGTTCGGATTTGAGAAACAGAAAAAGATATATCAAAGCAGGTTAAGCAAAAATAAGTCAGTGGCAGAAAGTAGGAGCGGGTCTTAACCTTCACAAGATTCATGGTACGCACAAACAGTCCGATTTTCGCAGTCGAATGCGAATTTGACGCATCGCACGCAGATTATGCGTATTTTCGCATGCGAAATCTTTTATTCAAACAATGTTTACAGCGGATACGTCAGCTATGGGCCAAAGCCTGAAACGCCAAAGGCCAAAGCCTGAAACAGGTTGTTGATTTTCCAACAACGAAAGGTGGAACCCAACTAGACGTCATATGTACGAACCTAGATAATTTTTACAATAATCCAACTGAGCTTCCGCCGCTTGGAGGAAGCTACCATTATATGTTGGAATGGCGACCTTTATCTTCGTTTAAGGTCGATTACACAGTTACAACGGTTACGCATCGACCAATAACAGACAATGGTCTGTTGGAGTTCGGGAATTGGCTTTTAACTGAAAAATGGTTGGATCAAAAAGATGAAAATGGTGTGAGTGAAAATGCAAAAAATTTCCAAAATAAACTCAGAAATAAGTACGAGCAGTGTTTTCCAGAAAAGACTTACAAGCGATGCTCTACTGATCGACCATACATTACGGCTGCCATAAAAAAGCTAATTCGTCAAAAAATTAAACTGTTCAGGGAGGGAAAAACGGAAGAAGGTAAGAAGCTGAGAAATAGAATACGAAAAGAAACTAGAAATGCAGCAGCAAGTTTTTACTCAAATAAAGTTGGAATTCTGTTTCAGTCTAAACCTAGTAACTGGTACAAAAATGTTAAGCGCCTTTGTGGAAAAAGTGAGAAATCAATGGATTTTAATCTTGATCAAGATGATAAAAGCACAGCAAACCAGTTAAATTCCCATCTTTCAAAAATAGTCCAATCACTTCCCCCTCTTGTTGTTGAAAGTATTCCCCAAGAACCAGTTGATGAGAAAGAAGTACCAAGAATTTCACGCGACGAAGTTTCAAAAAAGTTAAGTTCTTTAAAACGTACTAGTGTAACCCCTGTTGACATACCCGTCGAGTTAATCAGGGCTTTTCCCAATGAACTGGCAGGTCCACTTACAGATATTTTTAATTCAATTTCCCTTACAGGTACATACCCTGAAATTTGGAAAGTTGGTTATATTACGCCTATCCCGAAGAAAGAAGCAAAAAATGATTTTGATGGGACTAGGCCTATAACTCTAACACCAGTTTTTAGCAAAATTTACGAGAGTTTCGTATCCGCGTGGTTGAAAGCAGAGATAATGTCGCAGATCGACCCGAGACAATTCGGGAACCGTCCTAAAACTTCTACCAGTCATTACTTAATTAGTCTAATTGATTTTATTTTAAAAAATTTGGACGACCCTAATAAGTGGATTAATTTAATAACCATAGATTTTAGAAAAGGTTTTGATCTCATTAATCATACAATTTTGATTAAGAGACTTATGGAAAAGTTCAAGGTCAGTCCTTTTATTGTAAATATTTTAGTTGGATTTTTGAAGAATAGAAAACAAACAACGAAGTACAAAAACGTGTTCTCTGAACTATCGGATATTTTCTGTGGTGTTCCGCAGGGAACTTTACTTGGACCTATCCTGTTCCTTGTCATGATGAATGACATAGCGCAAGAGCACCCGGATCGTTGGAAATTTGTGGATGATTTAAGCTTAACCGAAGTATGCTACAGAAATATTAAAAGCAAAGCTGTAGGCATAATAGAAGACATTAAAGATGAAGCCAGGTTGTTGGACATGCAGGTAAACGAAGACAAAAGTGCAATTTTAACCTTTTCCTTCCTCAAAACTAGCATTTCCTTTGAAGAAATACTGCCATCTGGTTTACAGGTACAGAAGCTAAAGCTCCTTGGTGTAACTATCACGTCTGATCTTAAATGGGAGGACAACACCAACGTAATGCTAAAGCGTGCAAACGCTGGTCTACAGCTGTTAAAACTTCTGGCTAAGTTCCAAGTACCTAATTCCCATCTTGTCCGAATTTACGTTTCTTTCATTCGATCCACTTTGGAATACGCGGCTGCTGTTTGGCACTTTGCCCTTACTGACGAACAGTCACAACAAATAGAAAGAATACAGAAACGTGCACTCCTAATAATAAGTCGTGAGCCCAAAGTTCCCTATTCTGCTCTCTTAAAAAAGTTTAAGATGGAAACCCTTGAGAGTCGGAGACTGCGGCTGAGCTTAGCGGTTGGTCATAAACTCCTCCACCATCCTGTTCTATTCGATATCCTTCCCCCTCCTTATGAAAACACAAGAAACCGACAGGAGAGGGTCGCAAGTTCAAAGGTTCCAAAGTTGTCCCCCGTACCTGCAACACATACGCGGTACCAAAAAAGCTTCGTTCCGAGTTTCACCAAAATTTATAATGATGGTGGTAGCTGTCTGTGATATCCCAACGTCCGTGTTCTGTTTTTGGTTTTTATTTTTATACTATAATAGGTCTGTGATGACGAATTGATGATTATTATATATACTATAAAATGTGCATTATACGACGTAATAAATTGACGTAATACCCAAATTTGGCATTGCCATGATAGTGGTTTTTTGAATAAATTCGTTACTTACTTACTTACTTACTATGATTCTTCATCAGCGATATTTCGGCCCTTCTTGGCAAGGGTCCCCCCTGTCAGGCTGTCAATCCTCTGGTTCAACTTCGGGGAAGGAAACAAACCTGTAAAACAACCCTTGCCAAGAAGGGCCGAAATATCGCTGATGAAGAATCATAGCTGACGTATCCGTTGGAAACATTGTTTGAATAAATGTTTCAAAGTCAGCTTGGGCTCAAAGAATATGTATCTGCGAAATCTTATCACACTGTGTGCACGCAGCATTATACACCTATATGTAGCCATATAGGACTTACGAATGATGCTAGATGTATGAGTTTAGGCACAATATTTCCGCTTAGAGAACTTGATAGTCGCGGTTGCAAGGAGGTAATATGAATAGTTCTCACACTGCATTACCTGTTGTTGTTGGGGACCGATCTTCAGCAAAGTTACCTTATGCAGCGTTTACAAGTATAGGAAAACTTGACCAGAATCCGATCTTGGTGTCAACAGTATGTTTACACGCAGAGGGAAAAGTATAAGTTCTCCAAACCAGAAAATCCGGCAAAAATAAATTCACTAGCCAATAAAAAAATGTTTTGAGAGCATATATGATATTAGTACTGATGGCTGCTGCTCTGAACAACTAGGTAGATGTATTTTTACCAGCGCCCTCGACGATATTCCTTTCAAGTAGAGCGAATTCCTTTCATCATAGAAGGATTCTTGTCCCGCTAGACTTTTTTTCTAGTCGTCTTCACCAACGGAATCCTTTAGGGTCGACCAGAATCCTTTCTACTCGACGGAATTTCTTGTCCGTGTAAACGCTACGTTAGAGGGACTTTCGCTTCGCTTCGCTTCGCTGTCACCTGTGATGCAGTTTCCGGCCAAGTGAAGTGGAAGTTTAAGGCGAACGAAAGTCGCTTCCAGTCTGAATTTGGCTTCACTCCGGCCGACCATTAGACAGATAATATGTTGAATAGGTGGGAATCACAGAGGACATATGCTTTGTTTTGAAACGATGGCAGTGGACTTCAGCGATAAGGACAAAAATCGCTTGAGTCAGGGGAAATAAACATATCAGCATTGTTGTATAAAGACGCAGAACTAGTAGCTAAAGTAATTAGTTTTTTATTTGTAAAACTGTAGTTTTATTTCCTGGAAGGGCTTACTCTTAATTATGCTTGCTCACTTACACTGTAAAAAGTTTCTCCAAATAAGGATGCAGTATTTGCTATAATGGGATTAATCTGATCGCTTTTGGGATGAAATGAATCCGAATTAGGGATAATCTTATCTCAATAAAGACAAGATTAATCCCAGTAGCAAATACTGCAGCATTTTTTTTTACTGTGTATACTCCCTACGGATCTTACCGCGAGGGGTTCTGGTAGTCCCATTGACACTGCACCCAGCGTCCCAGCTACGAATGGGTGTGATTGGTGGGAATTCCAAATAACAATGAGCTGTTTTGTATTTCCAGGCGCTCATACCCTCTGTTAAGACCTCGGTAAGACGTTACGCTGCACAGTAAAAGCATTATTTTATCGTTTGAGGAGAGCAAACGTTGACACCGCGATAGAGCATTGGCAAATGGGTTTATAAACGCCATATTTTCGGGTTCTGGAACCGGCGTTATTTATACTCCTTTACGTCACGATGACCAAATATTTATGTATGCCTCTGTTTTCATTTCAGATAGCCAATGACAAGTTTGAATCGGCACTCAAATTAGTGTACCACCATGTCTCCCCATTTGTTGTCGAGAAGAAGGAAGAAAAGAGATCAGATTCTCCTGCCACGCAGTCAGAGAATAATAAGTAGATGTTAGGTCGTATTTTTGTAATTCTTTGTTTACTAATAGTGTTGTGGAATACAGCTTGAGTCCAAACCACCAGGTTCGCATCCTTGGTAGTCAAGCCATACGTTGCGCTCTTCATCCTTCGTCGTTGCTTCTTTCTCACTGTCTTTCAGAGCCGAGGGTTTGCTCGTACTAATTTCTGTGTACCATGTGCCCCATTCACCCGGTTGCACCCGATTTGCAGGTCGGTGTACAATGCTTCAACCGTATGTAATAGCCTGCCAGTGTGGGGAATGAGCAACGCTTCTCTCGAAATTTTCTGGAAACCTAACGGTCCTAGCTAAGACGTCACGACGCCAATCTTTCCTTGATGGGGCAAGCATTTTTTTTAATAAAACGTCTAGTTCAAGAAGCAGTCTTGTTAAGAAAGCAACGTGAAATGCAAAAAAATGATTGAACTGTCTTTTTATATAAGATATTTTCCATTAAATTCTCTGGCATCTGCGGAGAAGGTAAGGAATCCACCTTTTCGAAGTTCATTTTCGTGGGGTTTACTCTTATGCGGGTTGATATTGGCCCGCACGACGGTTATGTTTCTAGGGTTTCGTCAGCTATGTGAGAGTGAAAATGTGTTGTGAAGGTATAGCAACAGTGCCCGATAGCTGCATCGTCATCATTTTAGGTAAGAGACTAAGAGCGTATTCCACCCTTTCAACAATAGTAACCATAGTTACTATTAGAGTTCTAACCTCGTAAAAATTTACGACGCTCCGACCTTCTCAGAATAGTAACTAATAGTAACCATTTGCTTACCATGCTCAGGAGCGTCGCAAGCGTGGTAAATACGAATTTCTGTAGCGTGATTGGTCGGATTACCCCATGGCATGATATTTTGTGGAAATCGAAAAATGAGTTCCAGCGTTGACGCCAAGATGCCAAAATCCGTGACTTCATGGGTAACGGTAAGTAAGAAACACGCTCTAAGGATCTTCTGCTCAGTTGATGATGATGCAGGTATTGTGTGCTTTCAGTTCCACACAGTCAGTGCTCGGATTTGATGCGTTTCGTTGGAAACTGAAATACTTGAGTGGAAGGGTATTCAAAGCAAATGCCGCAGCAGGTAGGTACAGCAGGTACAGTTATATTTCTATAGTCTGCCAGACGTGACTGGTTTGAAACTATGTGCGTGGTTTAGTGAAGATTACAGACCGGTTCCTGCTGTTTTCAGCCTCGTTCGATTGGATGATAAACACGGAAAACTCCTCGAGGAGGAAGTCCACTAACTCCTCGGTAGCAATTAGCGGGAGTCGTAGTTGACAGCGCTAAACGGATACATCAGCTGAATTTTATTTTTGAGCCTGAAGAGAACTCTTGCCAAGAAGGGCCGAAATATCCCTCTAAAACCCAGCATCCGTATAACTAGGATTTAGCCTGAAGGAACATTTCATAAGCGGGAGCTTAAATCGCCCTGAGAATAGCCAAACACGGGAAATAAAAAATGTCAATGTAGTGCCGTTGGGGTGGATAAGAAGTATATAGGAAGTAGGAACTTCGAAGTCCTGGACGAGAGCGGATCGAACTATTAGGTTTATATAATGAATCAGTAATGTAGGTGCAAGACTTTGAAGGGCCGACGCGAATTTGTGTCTTCTTAGAAGCGTGTGGTATGTTTTGTTCTTGCGTGTTTTGGCTTTCGGAAGAGGTGGAAGCTATGTAAATACCGCAAATTTGATAAAGCTCCTGAAAAGTCGTCTGTGGCAAGCATGGCCGTATCCAAAATTGTGTTTCGGTGATCCGTAGGCTACAGTAATACTCCTCGTCGTTGACAAAAAAGAGCTTGCGAAGAGGTTGAGCGGAAGCTGAGATGTAAATATTTCTTAAATGACCCCTCTATCCTATTCTGCCTTTTATTATATACCTAGCTCCCTTGTGGACTTATAAGCTTATAAAATCCCCGCACTTTTTCCATTGTTTCGTTATGTGCCTACGAATCCTTATCGCTTTTTCGGCCGAGTTTTGCCCGTTAAACAACGCAAGGTTTGCCTGACTCTTCAACGTCTGCTAGCAACTCTTTCACACACAAGGATATGAGAATCTTCTGCTTTGACTTCTTTTGTTTGCTTTATATTCCTACTTTTTAACCACGGCGCGTTCATTTTTCAAATGTTTTGCGCCCAGTCGCCGCGTCGGGGAGCAGGAAGACTGGATAGAATCAATAAGCGCTAACAAGAAAACTGCTAAATTCAGATGGAAAGTAACGGTACTTCCGAAAAATGTTTTTCTGATCTGTTTCATAGTGAAAAGATCATTTCTAGTAAGAGATGTGCTTGAAGAGTTCTGGATTTCTTTTTCATCCGATATTTGTACGGCAAGTCATAGGGGTTTTCTCATGTTTTTACCGCGCGACCACCAGACAACTCTATTTGATTTGAGCTGCGTTCGTTGCACTCTGGGCTGTCTCTGGTGTTTTGTCACCGGTGTCCGGTTCTTCTCGTGTAATGCGTTTTTTGGTTCACTGGTGGGTAGTCGCCGGTGAGTGCAAAACCGGCCTAAATTCTGGGTTTTGTGCGAAACCCCGTCAATTGACGAAAAGTTGCTAACTATTCCGTAAAGCCGGGCTCCCGAGCAGGTTCTGGTGAGTCCGCACCGCTGAGATAAAACCGGACATCGGTTAGTTCAAAAACGGGTTATAAGACTAATGAGTAGTCACCGATGTATGCAAAAACGCCTTATAAGAATTACCGGAGACCACCGCTGAGAACTCGCGTGACAAATAACGCAGCTTTGATTAATAGTGATTTTCGTCAACCTTTGTCTTTCAACATTTTCTCTCTTTGAACGTTAGGGCCATCCACTGGTTATAGCGTGGAGCTAAGTTCAGCTGAGGGCGATTTTCGCTTGGCTCAGTGAATTTTGTTTAGTCTTGGGAAAAGTGGAGAATTCTACCGTGCAATTTCTGGCAAGGTCAGTTTCGCAGGGAAAATCGAAATTCGCCCTCTAGCGAGAATTGTCCTTTATCTATCGCAAGGGCATGCCAGTCTTAGGCGGGAGCAGGAAGAACTTGACGAAACAGCATTTGCATAGTCTTTACATATATAGTCTGTCTCACTACCGCTGTATGTTGCCAAAAATAAATTAGCCCTTGCCCGAGAACGGCTATCTGGCTACGTTCGTACAGCTTAACTTTCCCAGTAGCTGTTACTGCATTGTCAGAATTTTCGTAACATTGACGCAAGGGTGAGCAATTTCAGCAGATATGAGCTAGCACCATCTATTAATTAGATAAAACTTGCAGTTAAGTTGTGACATTTCTGTAAAACGTAACTCTAAATATTTTTGCAACGGTGCATTTGGCGAGAAAAAACACTTGAAAGGACTTATCTCAAACCTATTACACTGCGCATGAAACTTCTTACAGTGTAAGAAAACGTAATATTACCCGTTGCCGGAGAACTGCGTAAAGCAAAACTTGCCCGGAAGCAGAGGCGTTACTAGCCAAAATGCTTAGGGGGAGGGGGGGGGGGGGGGGGGGGGGGGCAAGCTATTTACCGACTGGCTGATCTTCTTACCGACTGTTTTTCGGAACAAAAGACCGCTTTAAGGAAAAAACAACAGTTTGAAGAAAAATCGACTGTTTTTATGAAAAATCGTGGCGCTTCGCGTAGACTCGGTTATTTTACCGACTGGCCGACAACATTGGGGGAGGGGTGCCCCCCCCCCCCCTCGCCCCCATACGTGACGCCCCTGCCCGGAAGTTCTTGCGGCAGGGGTGTCGCAAGGAGGGGTGCGGGGGGTGCAGCACCCCCCCACCTTTTTGAGATTCGGTAAAATTTTGGGCCGGAGGCCTAAAATTGTTCGGTATTTTTTCGATAGCAGAACTGTTCGATATATTTACGGGGATTCGGTAGTTATACAGATCCTAAATAGGCTATCTGTTCAAATCTCTTCGGTATAATGATCGGGATTCGGTATATTTGCCAGTATTTGAAAGTTATCACGAATTTGGTAAGGGAATTTACTGAAATCATTTAGTAATTTTTCGATGCCGGAACTATTCGGTATATTTATGGAGATTCCGTAGCTACAAAGAACCCCGAATAAGCTATTGGTTCAAAATTATTCGGTATCAAGATTGGGATTCGGTAATTTATTCAGTATAATTTCCAGGATTAGGAAGTTAACCACGAATACTGACTTTGTTCCAGTTTTGACGAAAGTATACCGAATATGAATATTGTTCGGTAGTCTTTCGATACCAAAACAATTCGGTATAGTAACCGGGATACGCTAGTTATACAGAATCCCGAACATGCTTTCGGTCTAAACTTATTCAGTATAATAAGTGGAATTCGGTAATTTATTCGTTATAATTGCCAGGATTCGGAAGTTACCACGAACCTCGGAACTCAGAAGAGGTCGAGTGAAGCACTGATCGCAGACACAAGGGATGATCTATGATATCATCGATAGTACTTACTTTTATTTTGGATCCCAAAAAGAATATCTGTTCATAAATATTTCGAAAATTTCGCCTGCATCACTTTTCGTAATATTCTCTGTTTTGTGGAAGGGCGCATCATTTATTTCAAGCCAGTTTTAAGATTGAGATTTCGAAACATTAAATGCTAGAATTTGGATGGAAATTAAGATTAAAATTAAAAGCAAAAAAAAATTCGGATGCGGTGCTCACTTTATTTGATTATGGGTAGTATACTGACTAGACTACGGTTGCTGCTGCTGCCGGAACGTCGCTCCATCCGGTTTCTGGAACTTCTTGGGGGCTCGGTATTTCATCAACGGTAAATGATAGAATTTGTAAGAGAAGCAGTTAGATTTTAGCCCACAGCAAAAAATTGATTTCAGAAATTTTCGCCTGCAGCGCTCGATTTAACTTTCTATTGGCTATAAGAGGTAGAAGCTGTTACTGCAATCAAGCCGGCAGTATATTCTCCATGTGGCCTTCGCCAGAACGCTGGCTAATAGTTTGCTTATCGTCTTTGATGCTACCCTTTATTGTTACTCCTCCTACGCAATCGTTTCTGTTCCATAATTTGAAGCTCAAATTCTTAGTTCTAGGATTAGGTACAAATTTTGAAAGATTCGGTAAAATTTTGGCTCTGCACCCCCCCCCCCCCCCCCCCCCCCCCCCGAAGATCCACTTGCGACGTCCCTGTTTGCTGGTCCTGTAGTCTACTCAACTAACAAAATGCTCGTGCAAAGACTAGAGTGTTCCATAGTCGATGGCTCTAAACAGGTAAGTCAGCTGAGGTTTGCTGGAGCGCTCTTTTGGCCCTCCTTGGCGAAGGTCCTTGTCAGACTGTAGCTAAAGAACAACTCAGTAAATCAATCATTTAATGATTGGTTCCGTTTTCTACCTCTAGAATCACAGACGACTTAGCCATTTATACCCATTGGCTATGAAATACTTGTGGAGTGTATACTTCGTTTTTATGGCACTTGAGCTTACTCAAGTGCCAAATAGCGATTGTAATTTCTGCCCGTCAGTCGGTCTGTCGGTCCCGGTTTTGCTAGTTCGGGCACTTCCAGATAAGCTAGGACGATGAAACTTGGCAGGCGTATCAGGAACTGGACCAGATTAAATTAGAAGTGGTCGCTTCCCCAATCCGACCATCTGGAGGGGAGTGGAGGGAGGTGGAATCCGGAAAAAATAGGAAAAATGAGATATTTTTAGCTTACGAACGGGTGATCGGATCTTAATGAAACTTGATATATGGAAGGACTTCGTGTTCTCAGACCCTCCGTTCTAAATCCAGACCGGATCCGGTGACATTGGGGTGAGTTGGAGGGGGAAACCGGAAATCTTGGAAAACACTTAGAGTGGAGGGATCTGGATGAAACTTGGTGGAAAGTACAAGCAAAAGTCCTAGATATGTGACTGATATAACCGGAACGGATCCGCTCACTTTGGGGGAGCTGGGGGGGGGGGGGGAGAAGTCCGAATTTTGTAGTGATCCCGCGATTTCCGTTCTTCCTGATGTGCTGGGACGATGGAAATTGACAGGCATGTCTGGGACCCGACAAGATTAAATACGAAATCGTCAATTCCCTGATTCGATAATCTAGGGGGGGGAGTGGAGGGAGGGTAAACCCAAAATTTGAGGTATTTTTAGCTTGCGAACGGGTGATCGGATCTTGATGAAAGTTGATATTTAGGATGACCTCGTGTCTCAGACATCTCACTTTAAATCCGGGCCGGATCTGATGACACTGGGGGGAGTTGGAGGAGATTTCTAGCGATCCCGCGAGTTCGGCATACTTCCCGATGTCCTAGGGCGATGAAACTTGGCAAGTATCTCAGGGATCCGAACAGATTGACTTGAGAACAGCCGTTTCCCCGACCCGACCATCGTGGGGGGAGTGGGTGGATGGGGAGTCCGGAATCTAGTGGCGTGCATAACTTTTGAACGGGTGATCGGATTTGAATGAAACGTCCGGGTCGGGTCCGATGCCTGTGGGGATGGGGGGGGGGTGGAAAACTCAAGAAACTCTGAAAGCAGAGGGGTTGGGACGAAACTTAATGGATGGAACAAGCATTAGGCCTAGATGAAATTGACGGAGCCAGATGGTTTCGGGGCACTGTGGGGGGAGTGGAATTCCGGTAGTCGTGAGTTAGAATAGTTCCAGATGTAAAACGACAACGAAACTTTGCAGGCATATTAGCGACCCGAATTATCTTGACTTAAGAACCTGACACAACATACCCCCGGAAACTTCCGTTCCTAGATCCGAGCATTTTTTGGGGAGCAAGAGAAGAGAAATATGGAAATTGACTTCTACAAATTGCGAACGAGTGGTCTGATTCGAGTGAAACTTCATGGGTGATACGAATCGATGCCCTCGACATGTAAAACATGCGTTCGAACCATATGCGACCACGATTAGGGGGATTGGGGGTGGGGGGACTTTTGACATGCACAAAAACCAAACGGATGGACCGAATGAGATACAAGTTCGACAGTGCCGAGTTTATGCAGCCTATTTGTTATTTGGCGTCCGGGCCAGATTCGGCCAAGGTAGGGGGGGGGGGGGGGTACTGGAAACTTGCAGATAGGCTATGCTCCAATTTCAGTAAAACTTGATGGACAGGAACAGGGAATTAAGAGATTGGGCCCGAACCGGCTCCGACAACGTTGGTGGGAGGGGGAGGGTACCGGAACTTTCCAAAATGCTCAGATTCGAGTGAAACTTGATAGATGGTATAAAAGAAGATGCTTTAGGTGGTCGTTTTTTTTTATTCCAAACCAGATTTGGCCACGGTAGGTGGAGATAGAGTGAGTGCCGGAAATCGTGTAGCACGTCTAGGGATCAAACTAATGGATTTATTGGGATGAAAGTTTGAACAGTCATGTACATTTGCTACAGACAATTGAGACGATGCCGGAACTGCTCAGAAATGAGTGAAACTAAATATCCTCTTTCTATTTCCGAACCGCATTTTTGGATGGCGGGTGTATTTTGTGACATTCTCATCTACTTTCTTGTACAGCCTACTCGTACAAGTGCCATATGAGCTCGTAGCTCTTGTTTGCTTTAGCCGTTTTTGTTTTACTTGCAAGCAATTGAGATGCGGTTAAGAAAGTTCTCTCTTAAATATCCCTTGAGTATTTTAAACGTACATACAAACAATAGCTAAAAACGGATAGTCAAAGTACGATGCCAAAGCATCGTAGCTAACTATAGGTTCTAGCCATTATCTAGATAGAGCTTTCTCCTGAAGAGGGTTATTTTGTTTTCGATTCTTACCAAGCTCCAGATACAGTGGATTTACTCTCTTTCCAGGCGGAACTAACTGTCTAGTCAACGTTCAGCTTTCTGCAGTGTCCCACTGTCTTCTCTTATGCCATCGAAATTTGTTGAAACCAAGAAAGAATCCCGCGCCTGCAGACTGTAGAGAACCGCGTGGTGATTTTCGCAGATCGTTAGAACCAGAGGATGGAAACACCACTGCGTCGGTGAGTGAACCTTTTTTAACTTTCTTCAATCTCTCATGTAGGTACTATTCAGAGCCCGACGTTAGGAGCCACAAGCACTTGGATCAAAAATAATTTCTTAGAGTGAGAGGGTCTGACGAAGTTGTGCTAGGAAGGTCTATCAATATGCTACAACCCTTTCGTCTTTCTGTTGACAATCTGAGATGGCGACAGCATATTAGCGCTGTCTGATTCTGGATGGAATCGATTATTTCTAGCCTCAGAGGTTACAGTTTCGTTGGTGTTTTCTCGTGAAAGAACATCTTTTGGAAAACAAAAAAAATATCCGCGCGGGTCCTCCCGAATATTAAAAATAAGGGGTTGAAAAGTAAGTGCCCCACTCGGGTATCACTGTTGACAGGATGGTCGCACGGTAGGCGAAGGTAAGGGTTTATAAGTAGTGAACGGAAAGGCAGAAGTTCTCCTCAGCCGTGATTTGAACGCAGGACCTTCGGCTTTCTAGGCCTGCTGCTCTACCACTGACTTTACGCAATATCGAATCTAAGGTTCCTGGGACTATAGTCGACACCTATTGTGTCAGATAGCCCCACACCTGGAACCTTATGCTCACCTACCACGCGACCATCTGGTCAACCGTCCATGGTATCGCTGGATACCATGCAGGGATTTTAGCTGGATACCACGCTGGAAACCCATGCGTTGCATCGATTTTGGTGGGGTTCTCCACCCACTCTGCATGGCTCTGCCTGTTTTTCCCGCTAAGATTTTCAAGTCAGTATTTAGATCCGTACGAAAAATATATTTCAAGAACTCTCAGCAGCTCGCAGTTGGCGGTACAAGTACAATTTCAAAAAACACTTGGCAGATCTAGAAAATACCGAAAACGATCTCTGTGATGGTAGGGGTATTTCAAGAAAGCAGTATTCGGTCATTTCTGGTATCCTCTAGAGGCTATGTGCCTTATAAATCCAAAACAATATATCTCTTTGCGTGTCTTTGGGGGTCGATCCTTCACTTAGGCAGGGATGTGGCAGGAGCAGGCTGACGGGAGCTTGTAGCTGTCGATGAAGAGTCCCTTGTATGGGTCGCATGGGTCGAAGGAGAGCATGCGGTGGTAGACGTTCTTCTGGAGGCATTTGCTCTTGTAGCACGGGGCAAGGGTACGGCACGCGGATCCGGCGAACAGGCAGGTCTCAATGCGCTGGGTCTGGGTATAGTAAGCGACATCCTGGACGATCACACGCCATTCTCCGTTGACGTTGAGAGCACGACGGGGGCGGGCATACTGAACATTAGATGGGCAGATGTAGCCAGCTGGTCCAACCCAGTGGGTCTTGTCGAAGGTGTTGGCACCGGTGTAGAAGGAGTAGTCGAATCCTTCCTCTTCGGCCTTGGTGAGACCATCGACAAGATCGTCAGCGGACTGGTCGGCAATGTCGCTGTATTTCTTGGCGGCGTGGTAGTCAGCGTAGATGGCGTTCTGGAAGAAAGTAAGGTTAGAACTGCTGGGAATGTGCGTTTTAGTTCTTGTAGCAAATTCCTGTGTTACAATGAGACTGTAAGTTTGTATACTCCGTCAGTGAGCTTCCTTTTCGACTTCTTGAATACGCAACATTGATTTCCGAATCCAGGGTTGTTTGGCAGAAACTGATAATATCCCTAAGAAACGCAAGAAAACATTTAGTGAATAAAATAAAAATTATTGAATGTGAGGGCTTACCTTAATTTCGTATTCAGGGTATTCAGCGTCGGTCAGACAGTAGCTAAGGGTGGAGTTCTCAGCGCACTTGGGGGCTGCCTTTGGGTCACAGTACGCATACGCTGGTTTGGGTTCGTAACCGTAACCGTGTCCTGCTGGGTAGTCGTGTTTGTAAGCGGGTGCAGGGTAGTCGTGTTTGTAGGCCGGGGCTGGGTAGTCGTGCTTGTAGGCCGGGGCTGCGTATTCCTGCTTGTAGCTTGGGGCTGGGTGTGAAGGATATGCTGGTTGTTTGTAAGCTCCATAGGCTGGTCTGGGATATTGCGCCTCAGCCTCAGCCGCCACGAGGGCAGACGAGGTGACTGCGACAAACAGAACCGACTGCAAGAGAAACACGTTCTTAAAGGACCCGCTGTATTTGTACTAATCATTCCTACTTCCATGTTCATTCCCCTTACTGAAGGACGGAAAATTTTGGGATCTCTGGATCTCCCGATCATTCTTTCTGGCAAGCGGATCATGCAGATTTTTGGACTATCCTGTTTGAATAAAGCGGATCTGAGAATGCAGAATATGTGTAAAAGCCTTGCAATATTCTGGTTTAAAGAAGCCAATTATCTAACAACAGCCTACTGGAAAGAAAGTAAATGTTTTCTATGGACGAACAGCTGTAGGCAACTGTTTTTGTCTAGCAGAAACCCCTTTGTATTTTTGTTGGATCTTTTGAACTTTCGTTTCGTAAGGATAAAGTAATACAGAAATGCCATTTTTCGAAGAAAGAAGTAGCAAAAAATTTGATGAAAACAAAGAATCAGTTTCTTACCAAAGAGAGAGCCATATTAGTACACTAAGCTGCGAGAAACTGACAGTTCTTGCCGACTGACAAGATGTTACACCATTATATACGTCTCATAGAGTTTCAGTCTTATTTCACTCTCATCTCCTATTGGTAGATTTTTTGGGTGGAGTCGCTTGCCGCTTCGTGATTCTCGAAAAATGACCGACTTCAGCTCTTCAGTTACTATGTCGCAGGATCGCACTTGAGCATACGTGATCACTAGCTTGTCATAAGCTAGTACCTCGAGGAACGATGACATCCTGTAACTACAGCGTAATTTTCTGGTGTTTTATGGCAATTGTGGCCACATTCCGAAGTGCCATATAGCGATCGTGATGTGTAGGCCCGACTAACTTCCTTGGAATACCTTCGTTTTCCTAGTCCGGGTGTCCGTGCAAGGGGGTAAATAACAACTTACATCGCGCCGAAATTGCGAGATGGGTTGCTGGAGCAGACGCCTCGACTTACAGTGGAAATTCTGAGGGTACGATGGGGGAATTCGAGGGGTGTTTTTCTGGGAATTTTGCAACACGAATGTGACTAAGACTCAGACGGTAGGAACGATTTACCCTAAAAGGCCTGCATTCGAGAAACACTAATTTTTGATACGACCAGGTGGTCTGATTCGAGTGAAACTTGACGTGTGGTAGGAATGCATGCTCTGGGAATAAGCAGGCTTCATAAATAGGCAGATAGATAAGCATCGACGTCTTCCGTCTGTGCAAGAACAAATCTGTGGATAGAGCCAACTGCTTTCACCGTTGAATTTATCAGATGCCATAGCCTAAGAAGGCCACTATCAGATCAAACCGAAAGAATAGAATTTTCTAATTTGCCACCAATCATGTTCCTGGGAAGAATAATAATTCACGATATGCGAACGACTTGTAATACCGAAAACTGTGTACGACTGTTGCTTTCAGCTAGTGAAAGTATGAAAATCTGGACAGTCCGTTGACAGAACATCACAGCATAACAAGACCAAAAGGTTTCGATGGGATCCCACAGGGGAATATTTCCTAATCTTTCTAACACTGACAATCAGGTCAAGCAGATGCTCGGTCTTTGCCGAGCACCGTAAACATTTAAAATCAGCCTAATTATTAGTTCCCACCAGGTCCATTAGGTAAGTTTAGACTTTTCAGCAAAAACCGTATCAGACAAGGAGGTTCAGTCGTAAATATCAGATTTTGACCAGATTCCGGCCAGACATCTTCTGCGACAAGTACTCAAGTATTTCTTTGTGTACAAGAGATAATATAGCACTGGGCAACTTGGTTGTTTAGAATAAATACTATTTCCTAATTCACTATGCCTTTTCCGGGTACCCCAACCTTTCCGAATCAACTTTACACGAGGATTTGTATGCCCCTAAATTTCAAAGCCCCTTACCCTCCCTAAATTTCAAGATGGAAATTCTTACCGCCAGATCAATGTATTCTTGCTTCCAAATCAACCCTCAAGTCGACATCAGAATTAACCGAGTTTCCCTTTTGTTGCCGGATACTAGGCGAAATACTTGTCCAGCTTGGAAATTAACTGAGATTAAGCAGGCAGTATTGCCCCTATGTTCAGTATGATCCACTTTCAAAACAAATTTACGTTTACCAAATTTTCCGTTTGGGCCGGATTCCGGTCGAAATAGTTGACTGAAAGAAAAGAAGGTTCAGAAATGAATTAAGCACGTATTCTTGCCTCCGTGTCGATGCTCTAATCGACCCCCAAAATAAAAATTTTCCTTAATCGAATCTCCAGGTTTCTTTTCCAGAACCGGGATTCAACATTTCTCCTTATCCTTTGTCTGAAAACAAATATTTTTTTCTTCTCTTATTCTGAAATGTCTCCCCCGCATCCCTAAATATAGATTGAGCAAAATATCTCAACTCCTTAAAGAGTTATCGTGCTAACAGACGAACGGACGGACTAACTTTACTAAGTCACAAACGTTTTGGATCCCCCCCAAAAAGAACAGCGGAGCAGGCGTACTTTGCAGGTAGACCCGATGACTAGTGGAGCCCGTCTCTAGACTGGGATTTCATGTCTTCGAAATTCGCTTTTTTCTGAAAATCTTTCCGTAACAATTGCCGTATAAACCTGGATATATCCTGTTACGTCGATTTTCTCTTGGAAGTCTCATCTAACCAAAAACTTTGGTCATGAATGAGGAGTACCAAGATGGATTGCCCAAAAGAAAGAACCTGGCTGGGTCGTGATCAGGGTGTGTCCCGTCGACTACAGGATGTGAGCCGAGTCCTTCACCTTGACTGGAGAATCTCAGTTGCATTCATATGAGAATCTTAGTGTCCGTCTGGTAGATAAATTACCGGGCCTATCTATAATTGCTCTAAATTGGTCCACATCCTAAGATGTGGTTGTTCTTTAGGTCGTGGTCTTGGCCTCTAGGTTTTTGGTATAATGATCTTGGTTAAAAACAGAGCCATACGTTAATGAGTTTCGCGACGCGAGGATTCGTGATGCTCTTAGTGGCCAGATCTGTTTTCAGTTAACCCATCCAAAATGCTTGATATTTTGTACCTCATTTACTAGATCACAAAACGTTAGTGCCGAGATAAATATGACTTCGTAAAGTTTGACTGTTCATTCGTCTGTTGGCACGATAACTCTTGAAAGTATATTTTCTAGCTTGATTCTGATTCTTTGGGTTCTCACACAGGTCAAGATCGTAGATTGGCTCTGTAGTCTTATGTTTAAAGTCTTTGATTCATTTGGGCCGAGAAGGTGGGAGACACCATCATTTTTCGATGGGTAGGATTTTTACGAGCAGACCGTTACCTTCGTTTTCCCCAAAATCCTCACGGTAGCCACGT
This sequence comes from Branchinecta lynchi, assembly GCA_023053575.1. Taxonomy (NCBI): domain Eukaryota; kingdom Metazoa; phylum Arthropoda; class Branchiopoda; order Anostraca; family Branchinectidae; genus Branchinecta; species Branchinecta lynchi. The sequence continues at coordinate 7,575,670 of JAKZAP010000001.1, forward strand.
TATCCACAAATTACTTGAACACAATTCAGTCCTGAACGCCAATCCGCCGTTGGTAATTAACTATTCATTGATCTCCTGTCGCTGGTCGAAAGATTACTAGAACCTTCGAGAAGATCAAGTGGCATGTAAGAGGATCAAACAACTAAATATGTCACCATTTGGACGTTTAGATATGTCGGACGAAGAAATCATCGGCCAGTTTGACATTTTTTGGTCTCGGAAGCTGAATATTATTTAGCTCAATTGCAGAATCTTCAAGAAATCACTATAACGAATCTAGTATAATTTACGGCGTTTGTTTATTGCGATCTAGTTTACACCCTTTAGACTTACTGGAATTAACAAGAAAAATAAAAAAACGCAATACTTAAAATCGAGAATGCAAATAATTAGTTTAATTTTTCTACACATTTTCCATATGCCTGCTACAATAAAAACATTTTGTTGGATCCAAAGTCAAACCATGATTCCATCCCCCATATCGGGCGCTTCCGACCCGCACAGCTACATGACCCAGCGGTCGGATCGAGTCGTGGCTTCATCTTGGGTTTGGGTGGGGGGGTCAGTGGCGTCGCTAGCCAAAAGTCGAGGGGGGGGGGGTGGCAGGGCGTCTGCCGGCGCCCTGTCGCCCGTTTCAACTTTTCGCATATGTGATAATAAAACTCGTAATAACTGCTAGCGTTGAAGACTGAAGATTAGAAGCCTAGTTGTATCTCCGAGCTCCGAAGCGGTTTGAAGGGCTCGGCATCGTAGGAGGTGAGTAACTTAAAAGATACGACTTGCAAATGTCCGGAAGGCCCAAGAGTCATACCAGTTAGAAACAATAACCAAGAAACACAGCACTATATCCGCAAAACTGTATATCATACATAACGAAAATGAGAGCCGCAGGCTAAATTTTTGAAGTAGGCCATGACTTTTTTTGTGCAAAACTCTACTACCCCGCAACGAAATCTATATAAGTTTTAATGCGGCCCAAGCCCCGAAATTTCAAGCCTAAAGTCCGAATGAAATGACGCGACTTTCCAGTAAATAGAGCCTACTATGAAAGGCGCCGCAGGTAACTTCTGTGGAATCCTGTATGATCAGACCTCCTTTTCGGATCCCAAATGAAGGAAACGGCCACTTGGCAGGATCTGTCCGTCTATCTTAATTCACGACAATTCCAGAAAAATGTGAGACATTTAGCTGGAAGTTTGATAATATGCTTCAGTTCGAGCCTTTCCAAAAAAGAAGCACTGATCATCCAGAAAAAAACTGAAATCGAGTTGGCTTGTTCTGAATTTAGAGTTCAAACACAAAATAAAGATCAAATGACGTAACTAGACCCACCATTTAATCTTTTCTCATTGCTCACGCACGAAGCCGATTTATTTGTCTGACTGCGGAGAAAAATTGCTATCCTTCAGTGCTTTTCTAAAATACAAAGAATCTTTACATGAAGCTAACAAATTATTGGAAAGGTAGCCACAACCAAAATCAGCCTGATTTTTACTTGAATCGAGAGATACAAGTAGACAACAGATCATGGTAACACTTAGGTTAAAACTGTGTGCTGAAGGGCGAAATTCAAGATTTGTGATCTGTCGGTCAAGGAAGTTTAGATCTAACAATCATACTTCTCATTCTGTCAAAATATGATCAAAAAACCTCTTTATATCTGAACGACTAGAACTAGCCTGCCTCTCGAAACATGCGACTGAGAATGCAATTCCTTAAGTTTCAGATGCTCGAGAACCCAGAACAGCCGACGCCTTAATAACTAGCCTTAGTGAATTTTTCCGGGCGCACTGCCACACTGTCAGAAGTTGCATAACAGATTGCGCATAACACTTTCAAGAATAACACCTTTTCACTTAGAAATAAAGTGTTATGACCAATTAAGTTTATACTATTTCGTGCCTAGATCTCCAACAACACCTTCAATAGGTAAAAATACTACACTGTCAGAAGTTACATAACGACAACAGAAGGATGCGCGGTTTCAACAGATAACACTTTGGGATGTTATCTGTTATGTTTCTTTCGTTCCCGTTAGTATTTTTACCAATCGAAGGTGTTGTTGGAGATCTAGGCACGAAATAGTGTAAACTTAATCGGTCATAAGACTTTATTTCTAAGTGAAAAGGTGTTATTCTTGAAAGTGTTATACGCTATCTGTTATGAAACTTCTGACAATGCAGCCCCCCATTATAGCTTTTCTGGATGAGCGCCAAGATGAGCTGAAATTTCGTGGTCAGGCGCTCTGCGAACGCCCGTTTTACCTAAATGTGTGTGGTTGGGCGCTCTGGGAGCGCCCATTTTAGCTTTTTCCTTTCTTCGAGGGGGGGTGTGGTACCCCCCCCCCCCCTTAGCGACGCCCGTGGGGGGGGGGGGGTCTAGACATTGCAAGTGCTAGAATATTTATGATATAACTACTTTAATTCAGGTTCAGTTCAGTTCAGTTTATTATCAAAACCAATTTATTATACAACGTTCAAGCCGATTTTGTGGCTATAAAAATAAACCAACGCTAGTTCGAATATCTCAGAAACTTGTCAAGACAGGCATAATTTATAAATTCATATAAAAATAATGATGCAAGTTGAAAAGGCAGATGAATTCCCTACCCATTTTGGGGTAGGGAAGGGGGATTCAAATTAATGAGCGAAACAAATACTTTTCAAAGCTGTGAGACAGTAGCTAAAGCTATTTGATTTAGAGTTAAAGAAAGAGACCTGTTGTCCATATATTCACATGAAATAGCGCATATCGGGGTATTGGATCTTTTGATTTTGTTATCTTCAGTTTGAAATCATTTAACCGTATGATGGCCTACTGATGTTTGCCATGGTGGCTAAGTAGGGGTTGCGGGAACTTTGTGGTTTGGGAAGCGCTTGCTAATACGCACTTAGTTTCGCTACTACGATCATGGTCACACGAGTTGCTTCATCTTGGGCGGGAAGACAAACGAAATTAGTGTCATCCGTTTGCAAGGCTGTTCCGGTTTCAGACAACCGTAGGTGCGTTCACTGTACTCGAGGTTGTTTCTGGTCTTTTTTCACCAGTATGCGGTTGTTCTCCCATAGCCTAGTACGTTTTTCGTCTCACCGGTGATCTCACTAGAACCGACCTCCAGAGTAGGTTCTGGCTAGTCTGTGCCGGTGAGGATTAAACACTGGCTAATCCAGAAACGGTTTACAAGACTGGGGAGCAGTCACCACTCACCACTGAATGCAAAAATTCCTTGTTGGTCAAACCAGAGACCACTGGTAAGTACTGGACAAAGAACGCAGCTCGCCTCTCGGGCACTGAGGAACATCCAGGATGGCCTCCTTTAGGCTTGAACTTTGTAATCCCTTGCTTTCTTTTTTTCGGGGGGAGGGAGTGGGCACTAAACAGCTTAACAGCAGTTTTCTTCGTTTCAATATGTTTCCTACTGCGATGTATGTTCTGTATTACGAGGCATAGGATTCTTTTGGGAGCTACAATCATGGGCTTTTCTAAATGACAAAATGTGTCTATTCCAAAGCGTCCGAGGAACAAGCATTTTGTAAACGACTGACGTTGCTAGTTTGCTGCACTGTGGAATTTACAGTTAGAAGACACTGTAAGTCATAAACCCTAGAAGACCCTCGGTAGCTCAGTTGGTTACGCGGGTTCAAATTCGGATCAAGGGCATTTCTTCTTTTTCCAGTTCAGTAGCCTACTTACAATATTTCCATTTAAAGGGGAACTTCACCCTTCTTCAGATTAAGTATTTGGCTTTGCTTGGTTTTCTCGGATTTTGTAGGTCTATTAATCGTGGTGAACAAATCTAGTTTACATCTTAAAACGGATACTGATACAATTCTAGATGTTTAATTCATCGATTGTTTTCCCTCATCGTTCAGTACCTTGTAGACTAAGGTTTTGGACAAGCTCGTCTTTGCAAGCATTTTTGGGAAGCGAATCTACGGGAAACGCCTTCAACCCGTAATATGCTTCATGGGCGATTGGGCACAAATACATCATTTTTATGTTGACGTATCTTGCTGGAATTAATTAGAGGGCATGTGGCGGTATTTCCCACACTGAACGCCGCAAGTTTATTGATAATGATTAATTTTTTAAGCGAACTTTCACAGAATATTTTGCCGAGTTTTGTTTGCCTTTCTGCTCAGGGAAGTAAAGGAAGTAAACGGGAAATTAATCTACTGAGCTTGTCATCGAACTTCCGAGATAAAAATAAACAAATTGGTGGACTCGGAATTATCGTTCGGTGTATCATTTGAAAGTATTGACGAGGTATCATTTGGACTTTCGAACTAGCTGACTGGTGGCCGGGTATCGTGTCACTTAGATCCTGCCGTAACCTTCCGCCATTCAGACATTTTGGGGGACACTTTTACTAGAGTTCCTTTTTGTGACCTATTTAGGATACTTCAGCTATTGCCAACTATATCTAAAAACTTGTTTATTCTCCTCATCAAGTAAAAAAAATATAAATCTGTAAACGCGAATACTGCTTTCTTGAAATACCGCATTTTGATATCACAGAGATCGTTAAGCACTGAGAGTTCAATTGCTAAAAGTTGCATTATAACGTCGCTTCGAAGCCAATCTGCCATTTGGAAGGGTCGCTTGGAGCAAGACTAGAATGCAACTTGACCGACGACATGTTCATTTAGTATAGCTGGTTGTCTTAGGCATCGAGGAAGGCCTCGAGCAGGCAGCCGCAGGAAGCCGGGAGCTTGAAAGACTCGACGGCGAATGGGAAGTAGTAGTCAGATGGGTCGAAAGTGAGGAAGCGGTGGTAGATGTTCTTCTGAACGCACTTGGAGCCGTAGCATTGGGGAACAAGGGGACAGTTCTCGCCCTCGGTGGTGCACTCCTCAACTCGGACGTGTTGGTCGAATTTGTAGTAACGGGCCTCGGCTTTGTTGACAATCACTCTCCATTTACCGTCGGTGTTCTTGGCACGAAGGGGTTGGACGTAGGCGGTGGCAGATGGGCAGAGATAGGTCTCCTCCTCAAGTTTCTTCAAGCTGGGTAGTAAAAATTTAGATTAGTAGGTGTTTTCATTATCCTCTTTATGCTGCGGATAAACTTTTTTCTAAGTTGTAGAAAATCCTTCTAACCACCCTTGGGAGGGTTTTTTCTTTAGTTCTGATTTTGTTCTTTCTTTCTTAATTTTTTTGGTTCATTATTAGGTTAATGGTTAGAAGTTAGTTCCTTAATTTTATTTTGTAGGATTATTATTTTTTTATTTTATAGGCTGTCTTTCTGTATATTACTTTTTCCTTTTTTCCGTTCTTGTTAACAGCGATTTATTTTAGTATATTTGGGAGGGAGCATTACACACTGAAATTCACTTACGTTTCAACGGAGTTTTCGGTGTTAACGACCTGGTCCTTGTACAGACCCAAGACCGCATCGTAGTGGTAGTCCAGAGCGTATTCAACATCATACTTGGGATACTCGGAGTCTTCCAGACACCATGCCTTCGTGGTATTCTTTGAACAGGCTGGGATTTCGTCGTATTTTGGCTTGTCATATTTGGCGTACGGTTGGGGTTGATGGCTGTGATGGGGATCTGCCTCGGCCCAAGCGGACGCTACCAGGCACAAGATTGCCTAGAAGAAATTGATTTAAACTTCACTTGTGTGTTCGTAGGCAATTAGTTCCTTGGAGGGTTTAGAGCGGAATAGAAATCCAACAAAGCCCAACCTAGGCTTTGTTGCTATCCTTGCGTCATATTTGGTGGTGCGAAACGGATTAAATAGCCTATGTATATAGCTGAGATTCTGTTTTGATGGTATTTAGACCCCTCCTGACAAGCTTTGGACTGTAAGATGTATCCCTGCTATTCGCCAAAATGATTGATTACTAAATTAGAAAGAACAGAAATCTTACCACAAAGCGAGAAGCCATGTCAGAGCTGAAGGTTTGTGTACGAACTCACAGTAAGTTGCTGGAGTTTCAGTATTTTATACCGCTCGGTGAAGTTTGGCCATGGCTTCGTGTTCAGCTCCGCCTTTATTTGCGACTCTGTATCGTTATCTTGCTACAGTTGCTGAGGCCGCACTTTAGCGCTGTGCGCGCCGGTCCTGTGCTTATGGCTGCGCAGTCTTTGGAGGCGCTGGAGATTATTGTTGTTGGACTCAAGCTTTAATTAGTAAGCCGGACTGTTATGGGCTGGAAATCTCAACCAGATGTTGGTAAACAAAAACTTTTCGCTTCTGGGCATAACACAAACGGTTTTTATGGCACTTGCCCTTCGGCCAAGTGCCATATAGCGATCGCAATTTCTGTCCGTCCGTCGGTCTGTCGGTCTGTCGGTCTGTCCAGGTTTTGCTAGTTCGGGCACTTCCAGATAAGCTAGGACGATAAAACTTGGCAGGCATATCAGGGACCCCAAATGATTAAGTTGGAAATAGTCACTTCCCCGATCCGAGCACCGTGGGGGGAGTGGAGGGAGGGGGAATCCGGAATCTTGAGGTATTTTTAACTTTTGAACGGGTGATCGGATCTCGATGAAACTTGATATTTGGAACGACCTCATGCCTCAGACGACCAGCTTAAAATCCGGACCGGATCCGGTGACTTTTGGGGGGAGCTGGAGGCGGCAACCGGAAATCTTGGGAAACGCTATGAGTGGAGGGATCGAGATGAAACTTGGTGGGAAGACACCTAGCAAACACTAGATACATCATTGACATAACCGAGCCGATTCGGGCACTGTGGGGGGGAGTGGAGGGAGGGGGAATCCGGAATCTTGAGGTATTTCTAACTTTTGAACGGGTGATCGGATCTCAATGGAACTTGATATTTGGGAAGACCTCATGCCTCAGACGACCTACTTAAAATCCGGACCGGATCCGGTGACTTTTGGGGGGAGCTGGAGGGGGCAACCGGAAATCTTGGGAAACGCTATGAGTGGAGGGATCGAGATGAAACTTGGTGGGAAGACACCTAGCAAACACTATATACATCATTGACATAACCGAGCCGATTCGGGTACTATGGGGGGAGTAGAGGGAGGGGGAATCCGGAATCTTGAGGTATTTATAACTTTTGAACGGGTGACCGGATCTCGATGAAACTTGATATTTGGAACGGCCTCATGCCTCAGACGACCCACTTAAAATACGGACCGGATCCGGTGACTTTTGGGGGGAGCTGGAGGGGGCAACCGGAAATCTTGGGAAACGCTATGAGTGGAGGGATCGAGATGAAACTTGGTGTGAAGACACCTAGCAAACACTAGATACATCATTGACATAACCGAGCCAATTCGGGCACTGTGGGGGGAGTGGAGGGAGGGGGAATCCGGAATCTTGAGGTATTTATAACTTTTGAACGGGTGATCGGATCTCGATGGAACTTGATATTTGGAAAGGCCTCACACCTCAGACGACCCACTTAAAATCTGGACCGGATCCGGTGACTTTTGGGGGAGTTGGAGGGGGCAACCGGAAATCTTGGGAAACGCTATGAGTGGAGGGATCGAGATGAAACTTGGTGGGAAGACACCTAGCAAACACTAGATACATCATTGACGTGACCGAGCCGATTCGGGCACTGTCGGGGGAGTGGAGGGAGGGGGAATCCGGAATCTTTAGGTATTTATAACTTTTGAACGGGGTACCGGATCTCGATGAAACTTCATATTTGGAAAGACCTCATACCTCAGACGACCCACTTAAAATCCGGACCGGATCCGGTGACTTTTGGGGGGTGCTGGAGGGGAGAACCGGAAATATTGGAAACGCTATAAGTGGAGGGATCGAGATGAAACTTGGTGGGAAGACACCTAGCAAACACTAGATATATCATTGACATAACCGAGCCGTGCCTACTCGTAACAAGTGCCATATGAGCTCGTAGCTCTTGTTTTTCCTGTTACTCAACTGTTCAGTACAAGTAACCTGGACGGTTTCGAAAAAGGTGCGTGGTGAGAAACGAGGAGTCAATTTGTTGCCTGCAAATTTGCGAGGAATTCTAGGAATAGCAGTTGGTATAGTGCTCGGCATGGAAAAGCATTTTCAAGTCTCAATTTCCGTATTGGACTGGTTCCAGCACAAACGAGAACTGGAGTGTCGGGTTGAAATCTTCGGAAGGTAATTCTGTCAGTACGGTACTACTATATATTATACACGGTAAAAACCTTGGATTTTCACAGCGGCTTAGGATAACTCGGAGGACTGGCTCTTGTATAAACCAGAACGTTCGTTTTCTCGTTTGAAATACGTTCTTTAGATATGCTGCGTATGAAAACGTGTTTAGATCATTTATGAGCAGTACTTGAGGCCCCTCTAGCTGGTTTTTGGTCTTCCCTTTCAACCTGTTCATCACTCACATGACAGCTATCAAGTCGAAATATGTACAACATGTTGGCGTTGGGGTCTGAACACCCCAGAAATAGATATAAATATAGATTCAGCGGCAACTTGGCACAAATTGTCCAGTGACTTCACTTTCTTAAGCTAGCCACGAATGGAGTTAGCGATGGAATTTCGTGTACTGATAGAACCTAGGGTCTCCCCCACTGTAGGCACCTGGACCGGATTCCTGCCAAACACCTGTCCGGCGAGAAAACAAAGTTCAGATACTGATTAAGCATGTATCCTAAGGCCTACCTCGAAAAAACTACTCGACCACACAACCAAATTTCCTAATTTCTGGTTTAGCCGGATCACGGGAGACTTATTTGTCCGCTAAGAGAAAAGTAGACTGTGTCTGGACCCGTACTCAACTGCCACATTAACATGGAAACAAACATTTTTCGTCACTTAATTTGAGCTCCCTCCCCCATCCCTAAATGTCCATCCCGACATTTAAAGATTTTGCGATGTATTGAGTATTTGAATGTAAATCCCTATATTTAGGGAAAGGGGAGGGAGTCCTTGTACGAACTTTACCTTGAGCTTGACCCAGTGTATCCTCACACCAAATTTCTAAACTCCTTCGAGAGCTATTTTTCTAGCAGAAGAACAGACAGACAGAACAGCAAACTTTACAAAGCTCTAAGTGTCCCGTCACTAAGTTTACAAAAATAGCTCAGTCATTTCATTGATCATGCTGGGTATGAAAGCTCGTTTGGAATGTAAGTTTTCAGCTTCGGCTCATCAAGACTCAGAAGGACTGCTTCCAGCACAAACAAGAACTTATAGGACTCAAACCTAGTCGTTCTGTCTACACACATAACTTGCTCATCCTGAATTTAGGTTAGAAACTCTTTAATCCCATAAATCTTTCATGGGTGAAACACCCCATTCATAACCACATCTGCGTCATCTGCCGACGGTGGAGGGAGGGAGCGGGTCTCGGAGACTTTGGACTTCACCATTTACTTTCTTCTGCAATCTTGACAGAAAAGAGCCATACGACCGTCGTACCTCCTGTTTAGGATCCGAAAGCTGGTAAAAGATACCCAAGTCGTTTGATCCATCCGGCTGCTTGTTTACTGCACAAACTCTCGAAACAATAAGATATTTTGGTGATGGTTGCGGTAATTTAGGTACCGAGTGAGGTCGAGTTCTAATTTGTACTTGTCTTAAAGTGGTCGTGTATTAGAGTATTCGCGGTTAGTTGTTAGAGTTTTAGTTGGGTTAGAGGGGTCGAAATCAAGGAAGAAAAGTAGTTTCTCTGTCAAACGAATTAGAGGGTATATTTACAGGTAAACTTACATGGGGATCCCCTTCCACGTTGATCCCCGTGATTACTTTTGCTTTTCACCCTGGATGGATAGTTCGGACGGAATCAGTTAATCTTTGACCGAACAAAAATTGTAGTGGAGCAGCTTGTTGGTCGTCAAGGAGGCTACAACGTAGGCGATTGCAGTCGGTTTTCGGCTGATCAGTTGGTCGGAACCCGGTGAAATGGGAAAATAATTCAACAAATAAATTTGCACAATGAAGCTTGTTGCCCGAGTTTGACCATATAGTCTATGTAAACCTTTTTTTCCGCAATCCATAAAGAGGGTGTGGCCCACAACCCTCCAACACTGTGTCTCAAATTTGACAAAGAACTCTCGAGATGATTTTTGAATTTGTGGCTAAAAATTTGGCAGGAAATTGAATTTCGTGGCAAATTAAAATCCAGACAAGAAAAAACTACTTCAAAATTGTTGTAGTACATATCGCCACGGAAAATGAGGAAGTCGCGTACCGTGCTCTGATTTTCTTCTTCTCCTTCCTTAAGACAGGAGCCCTGTTCTGGCGTTTTTCATCGCGATTGTATTTCTATTCTCAGTCATTATCGCCAAAAAACAAATGAAATGACATTTCTTCGAGTTTCAGCTTGTGGGTCGAATGCTTGGCACATACTTCTGTTTCCGTGAAAAAAAAACTCGGGACTGCGTGGCGCTAAACTATTGGCGCTTAAACGGTAAAAAAGGTACATCGATTTTCTGCATGATAATAGATTTATTTGACTGCGAGCGCTGAGACATTGAAACATCAAATTGCAACTATAAAAATACTTTGTCGAATTCTGCTTTCTTGAAATACCGCTTTCTCAACACCAATCGCGGACATAAGCTTTAGGTCGTGTCCAAGATAGTTGTTAAAACATTATCACAGAGATCGGCACTGTAGGCTCTGCCAAGCCTGATATACATCACTTAGTATAAAAAATATAATATAATTCTGATATAGTTTACGCATCTTCTAAGCATCCAGGAAAGCTTCCAAGAAGCAAGCACAGGAAGCTGGGAGCTTGAAAGACTCGACGGCAAAGGGGAAGTAGTAGTCAGATGGGTCGAAAGTAAGGAAACGGTGGTAGATGTTCTTCTGAACGCACTTGGAGCCGTAGCACTCGGGGACGAGGGGGCAGTTCTCACCCTGGCTGGTGCATTCCTCGACGCGGACGTGCTGGTCGAACTTGTAATAGCGGGCTTCAACAGTGTTGACAATCACTCGCCATTTGCCATCGGTGTTTTTGGCACGGAGGGGCTTGACGTAGGCAGTGGTGGATGGGCAGAGGTAGGTCTCCTCCGCGATCTTCTTCAGGCTGTAAGGAATAACATTAAATTTATGCCTTAATACATCGCGCTTACTGCCCTGGTTGGTCGGGAAATTTTATTAGGGGGAGGACTGCCCCCTCGTCCCCGAGTGCTACGGCTTCAAGTGTGTTCAGAAGAACATCTACCACCGTTTCGTTACTTTCAACCCACTACTACTACAAGGGATTAATACCGCCAGACAGGACGAAGGAGATTATCTGGGCTCTCACGGCTACTGTAAATCTGTTGAGAAATAAATCTGGCGAGAACAAAGACTATTTCCGACATAGTTTTTTTCCTTCCGAATAATAACATTCCTTTCAGCTTTAATCTTCATTTCCCTACATTCTTTAGCCCCTCCGATTATGATATTCACACCGATTACGGTAAACAACTGATCCGCTGAGTAAAACAAAATACATGGATTGATGTATGTATTGTTACTCCAAGAACCAAAGCTTTGATCGACTTTAGAATCAAATTGCACTTCATCCGACTTTATTTGTTTGCTAGATCCCGGGCGAATTGCTTGTAGGAAGAGTAAATAAGTTTCGGATATGGGCCCAGCACGTATTTTTACCCCGACATCGAATCTTTAATCTTTAATTTCTTTTACTGAAGTTACGGCTTTTGCCGGATTTCCGGCGAACTATTTGTCTGGCAAGAAGAAGTTAGAAAATGGATTCAGCAGGTTCCCTTTTCCCTATATCAAACCTCTAATCGACTTCGGAAAAAACTTTTACTTTTCCTATTTTTTCGGTTTCGCCGGATTCCGTGTGAACTACTTGTCGGGCGAGAAAATAAGTTCAGATTTGAATTAAGCGTATGATAAGCTATCGACTTCAGAATATATTTTTATCTCAACCAAATTTCACAGTTTGCCGTATTCCGGGGTGAGCTACTTCTCTGTCAAGAACATTAAATTCATAAGCAGATTCAGCATGTCTTTCAGACGAGGAAACAAGAAATATGGATTCAGTCCACCTCAACCTTTAAATTGGCTGTCATCTTAGCATACAAAAAAGTTCCACCCCTTTAATTGAAACTCTGTTCCTGTAAATCTAGGGCTAAGGGTCGCATCTATTAACTTGTCCTGTACTCTGACCCGGATGATACTCACAGAAAGTAGTATATCAAAATCTTCGAGAGTTCTCGTACAAACAGACGAACGGATAAACAAACTTTACGAAGTCATTGGTATCCCGCCACTAAGGTTCTGGAATCCCAAGAATGAACTGAAAGTTTAGTCGAAATCCGGGATTGGTGCGCAGCTAAATAAATGTGTAATAAATAGCCATTGCACATAGTTATTATGACTCGCATTTGCTCTACCTTTGACGTAACCCCAGCAAATGATGAACGTGGTTCCCAAAGCTGTGGCTTCTGATAGTTTGTGTTCAAGTTTATGATCTTTACAAATTAGACCGGTTTATGATGCGGCAACTTCCTAGTTACTCGAGAACACGACATTGGTCGTACAACATTTATCACCTTTGGCGAAACTAAATGTAGCTTACTTTTCTGAATTGGAAAAGGCTGTCTTAACTCAGGAAGGAGCCGAAGCACTCACAGCAAGACCAAAGGTGTCGATGTTATCCCAAAAATCTAAAATTTGATCCAGACAATTGGGTCTTGTCTTCGCCAGATCCAGTCTTCGCCGGGCTAATCATCAGAGAAAACCAAGTTGAGATATACCACTATAAGCCATATCTAATTTGACGATACTGACCTAAACTTCCTGCTTTACTTCTGCCAATTCTCCGGTTTCGCCCGAATTCCGAGAGAACTACTAGTCCAGCAAAAAAAGAAAATTCAGAAACGAATCCAGCGTATAACTCCTTATCCCTACAAAGAACATCTAATCAACTTTAAATAAAACTTTGAGTTAGAAAAAATTCCGGCTATAACCGGATTCCGGAATAATTATATATCCGATTGAAAAACGAATTTCATATACAGACTCAGCGTCTCTTCTTACCCCCCAATCTGTCATCTAATCAACTTCAGATAAAACTTTTGCTTTAAACAAATTTTCCGGTTTTGGCCGGATTACAGGCGAACTAGTATTCCGGCGAGAAAATGTTTTTCACCATCGTGTTCACCATGTCTTTTTACCCTTGAATCGAACATTTAATCAACTTCAAATGATACTTTTACTTCTAACCAACTTTCCGGGTTTTGGCCGGATTCCGGACGAACTACTTGTCCAACGAGAAAATGGTTTTAACGATCGTGTTCAGACGACAAAACGGTTTTCACCAACGTGGTCAGTATGTCTTCTTACCTCTAAATTGAACATTTAATCAACTTGAAATAAAACTTTTACTTTTAACCAACTTTCCCGGTTTTGGCCAGATTCCGGACGAACTAGTTGTCCGGTGAGAAAATGATTTCATTATCGGGCTCAGTATGTCTCCTTACCTCATAATCGACTATCACATAAGCTGTTTACTAATATTTTGTTTGTACCTTAATTTGACTCCCCCCCCCACCCCTAAATGTATGGCTTCAGAGCCTATCTACGAACTTGAACTTACCCTTGACCCGAAGAATCCTCACACCAAGTTTCATCAAAATATCTCATTCCCTTCGAGAGTTATCGTGCTAACAGACGGACGGACGGACAGAGGGAGAACTTTTGCGATGTCATAGGTATCCCTCCAATTAAGGTTTTGGGATCCCAAAAAGTGGAGGCCTATTAAGCTACTCCCCCCCCCCCCGTACTGTATTTGTGTGTAGTGCCAAGGAAACCGCTGATCAAAACATAAATTAATTTATTTCTGTCCCACTCCTGGATTGTCTTCCGAATTAAATTACTGTAATCTTATGCTCTGGCGGAGATCCGGACCCTAAGAACCACAAAAAAAAAGAAAAAAGAGTGTGATGTAGTGATGTAGTGTGATGTAGGTACTTCATGGTCTTCCGGAGTGAGCTTCCAAAAATAATACTGAGGATTTGTAATGCACATTAAAAAGAAACGGTGTAAGCAAAGCTGAAAACCGAACAAGGGATTGGGGTACAAAAACAATAGTTATAAGGTTGGGAGGTTGGTGTTTTTTATTGAAAAAGAAATCGAGTCCTGTTTTTGTTTTTTATGTAGTTGTTGTTGCCACTACACAGTAGACGTGCCTTATGGCGGAAGGGCAACTCTTCATAGGTTGTGCTCTTATGTTTGGTTTTTGTTTGGTTTTTGTGTGTTTGACTCATTTCCATGTTACAATAATCATTTTGAATGCTTTTCATTGATTTTGGTTTTTTTTTTTATTGTAAAAACTAAAGGTGAAAACATTAAGTTAAATGTTAAGTTATGAATAGAAAGTAAAGCTAATATAATATTAAAGTAAAAATGGAAAGAGTGGAGGAGGAGGGAAGAAAAGGAACAAAAACAAGCGATTGCTTGGGTGTTCAGACCAAATACGAGATAATAAGTAAAGAGAAAATTAATGAAAACTTACGTCTCGACAGAGTTCTCGGTGTTGACCAATTTATCCTTGTAGAGGGCGAGGACAGCGTCATAGTGGTAATCTAGTGCATATTCCAAGTCGTATTTGGGGTATTCAGAGTCTTCAAGGCACCAGGGCTTGGTGGTGTTCTTTGAACAAGCTGGAATCTCGTCGTACTTAGGGGCTGCGTAGTTCTTCTCATGGTATGGCTGTGGCTTGTACCCCTGGCCGTAGGCAGGTTTTGGGTATTGGCCGGAAGCAGCTACCAGAGCAGCCGATGCGACAAAAATCTGAAAAAAAAGTATTGTTACTTCTGAATTCTAGCCGACGTGGGTTTCAAGTCTCTTCGTTGATTTAAGGAGTAGTGATACTTTCTGGGATTCTTAGCAATATATTCTTCTTTTTTATTGCTAACTTTTAAGGTTAGGTTTTGAGCATGTGAAGCTGGAAAATGGGAGGAGGTCTTCACTTACATCAAGTCATCGTGTGTCTTCACAACAAGTGGAGACGGAGGGGTCTTATTGCTGTTACTTACTCACACACAGGATACAGAAAACTACTTCGCTACATGTTTGGTAAACTAAGAAACTTACGACAAAATGGAAATGGAAATGAAACTCCATGATACTGTCCTAGTCGAAGAATGACGAGGATCGAAAAACCTCAACTGATGCCTTGAACTGACAAGTATCGGTATTTTATAACTAAACACTCATGACGCAACTAACTCCAGCATCAAAAGTGAAGCCGCCCATTTCAGTTCAGTGACCGATATTGTCAAGGACTACTTTGTTCGTAATGTCTGGATTAAGCGAAAATTTAAGAAAATCGAACAGATAGACCACGAAGTACTTATGCCATTCGTTGACCTGTATTATTGGTTCATCGTACCATGCGTCACCATGGAAGAATGCGTTCACTAAGGAAGGATATGAAAGTGGCTGAAGTGAGATGGGTATGAAGTTTGACGACGGTATATATCAGTTTTAAATCGTCTGAAGCCCCTGAATCAGAGCATTAGTTCACTATCGTGAACTGCAATTAGTGTCGGCTAAGTTGTTTCGGAATTCCACACAGTCCTGACGTACACGGCGACGTCATGTGATTGAGGACCCAACATAAGATTTGATTGTCCCTAGGTCGTTTTCTAAATGTAAACGAGACGGGTGCCTCGCTGACCGCTCGGCTCTATAATGTATACCTTCAAATATATATTCACCGACAGGAATAAACTACAATTCTTCGTTTTCGGAGGTAAAATAAATCAAATGGGTGTGACGTTTTGCTCTTCTCTCGTATCCCTGTCGGCCCCCAGTGATCAAAATATATTGTCACGAAGTATTTTTGAAATAAAAGAACCTGAACCTGAATCTCCTTTAAACCTAAATGGATCTTTTCCATTCCAATTTAACCCTTTAAGGCCGCTCGATTACTTTAGTATGGGCGTTGACGCAGCATCGTAATATAGCCGTTTCTGCTGACAACGTTGGAGGTTAGTCTCAGTGTCACCGACTGAAA
Source organism: Branchinecta lynchi (assembly GCA_023053575.1). Lineage (NCBI taxonomy): Eukaryota > Metazoa > Arthropoda > Branchiopoda > Anostraca > Branchinectidae > Branchinecta > Branchinecta lynchi. Next base: position 7,591,597 of record JAKZAP010000001.1, read on the forward strand.
ACTTGACAAAGAACCAGAAGAATTTTTTTTTGAATAGAAGAATCTCTTAGACAAGAGATTCTAGAACTCCAGCCTTTGAGCCTGGTAAGCAAACCAGGGCCTACGTGGGCGAATAGTAGTCTTTCAGTTCACACTTATAAACAAGAGCTACCAATTCATATGGCACTTACTACGAGTAGGAGATGCAAGAAGGTAGAGGGGAACGTCACAAAATACCCCCTTCAACCCGCCTAGGTTCGGACCTATAATAGGCCACCGTGCTCGGATCCGGTCCGGACCCTGAAAATATCTCATCTATGGCATATAACCTGTCCTCTTTCCAATTTTTGTCAAATCCCTCCACTGCGAGCGATGAAATTCCGGCCCCCCCCCCTCCCCCGCTGTTGTCAAATACGACTCGGACACATAAACGTCGCACCTCTAATATCTCCTCTTCCCGTACATCAATTCCCGTTCCCGCTTCAAGCTCTTCCTATCGTGGCCGGATCCAGTCCGGACGCCAGAGAACAAATCTAGGTCACATAAACTCGGTACTGTCCAGCTTAAATCCCATTCAACCAATTCGTTTGTTTGTGTGCATGTCACAAAGTTTACGTATCCCCCCCCCCCCCTTCAACTGCCCCATCCATAACCGCATGTGGTTTGGACACATGTTTTGCATACCTAGGTCATCAGTTCTTATCGCCCATGAAGTTTCACTCGAATCGGACCACTCGTGCGCAACTGACGGAAGTCAGTAGTTTCCGGATTACACTTCCCTTAATTCCCCCCGAAATGGTCGGATCCAGGAATAGGAGTTTTCGTAGGGAATTTTGTCGGGTTCTGAAGTCTGTTTGGTCAGGTCACTAATATGCCTGCCTTGTTTCATCGTCCTTAGCACATCTGTAATTATCCTAACTTGCGATAACCGGAATTCCAGGAAAGCCCCTCCAACCCCCCACCCAAAGAGCTCAGCGCGATACGGTCTTGTTCTGTCAATTTAAGAACGTATTATTTAAGAATGTATAATTTAAGAACGCTTGTTCTCTCCAGCCAATTCCATCCTGATCCCTCGGCTCTAGGCGTGTCACGAGATTTACGGTGGCCCTCTCCACAAGTATCAGATCTGGCAAAATCGAACGTCTGAGACAATAAATCTTTCCCCTTACCAAGTTTCGTTCAAATTCAAATATCCCGTTCAAAAGTTCTACAGACCTCAAGTCTAGGGATTCCCCCTCACTCCAATCCCCTCCCCCCCCCCAGTGGTAAGATCGGAGATTCTAAGTTAGTTTTTTGGGTGTCTTGATATGTTTGCAAAGTTTCCTCGTCTTAGCTTATGTGGAAGTACCCGAACTAGCAAAACCCGACGAGGCGGAGGGACTGAAATTGTGATGGCTTGGTGGATTTTGGTTGTTAACAATGTCGTTTACCCAGCAATTTCCTGGTTGTTTTGGAGATGAAGTTTGGTGTGGTCATTGTGGATTGTCGCCACCCAAAAAAAAAACAAAGTAAAGTTGCTTTGTTCAACAGTTAAAAAGAAGAATTGCGAAATTCTAAATTTGCGTTTCGTCGAGTTTCTGCTGAATCCCATGGTGCACGCCCTGGCTTGTTCTTCTTTCGAGGATTGTGATCATTTCCGCTTCAGTTTGGCCAGTAGTTACAGGTGGTTGCCCTGTGATTTGTTTCTGATATCTATTGCCATTTGGCTTAGTTATCGTACATTCTCTTGTCGTTTCTGCAGTCAAGCTGCAATTTGAAAGCCGGCTTTTTATTTGTTTCTGTTCGCCAAAGGTGAGCTTGGTAGCTGTTGGTAGAGAAAGAAGCTTGGGGAGGGGGAGGGGATATGACAGTCGTCAGTGGGTCATTTCTCGTGCGTCTGATGAAGCAGGCTTCGAATCATTTTTTATTATGCTAAACGGATAGGTCAGCCGAGATTCCTCTTCAGGCTCAAGCTAAAGAAAAAGACCAAAAGTTTTTATTGGATCCCAAGCGGAATATTTATCGGACTCCTTATTTATCCAGACGACAATGGGAATTTTTATCGGACTTATTCATCCAGGCTATCGGGTCTTGTAGATTTTAAGATCCATAAATCCAATTATCATTAATTTCCGGTCCAGCCTGATCCAACATTCTGATCCAACATGTTCTTTACTATCCAGAAATAGGTTACGTTTTTGAATTGACCAAATATGGTCGGAAGATTTTGTTCTTCCGGCAGATGGACAGTTTGGTTTATCAGAACTGATAAATTTCCATCAGTAGTGTCAACCAAGCAGGAAAACAGAGCGGATAGATTGATTCAGCATCTTCCTCCACTATTGACACCTGATTGACACTCTTAACCGATGGATAAGCCAATTGTGAGAACCACCAAAATTCCGAGCTTGCCGAATTCCAACCAAATATCGATCCAGCAGGAAAAGCAAATTGAAATATCCTGATCCAGTGTATTTTGTCACGACTATCTAGTCAATAACCGATCTCGGACAAACAAAATTTCTACGGTAAAAAACAAAAGTTTCCGGTTTTTGCCGGATTCAGGCCGGACCACTTTTCGGGTTCAGATAGGCTCTGAGTTCAACGCGTATTCTCACTCCAGTATCTGGAATCTACTTAAGCAAAAGAAAAGAAAATTACAAAAGAAAATTTCCGGTTTTGCCGGATTCACGGTGAACTATTTGTCCGGCAAGAAACTAAGTTTAAAAAACGGATTTCGCATATTTCCTTAACCTGTACTGAATCTCTAATAGACTGCAGAGAAACTTGTATTTCTGCCAATTTTTCCGTTTTCAGCTAGATTCCGGGCTAACTATATACCCGATGAAAAATTAGTAGTCTGTTTAGTTGTATGATGGTTGTACGAAAAAGTTGCATGTATTGATATGCAGTTGTACAAAGGGGCGTCACTATGGGGGGGAGTGTGGGGGGGGGGGGGGGTAATCCCTCCCTCAAAGGTCTGGAGAAAGTACTTTCGTCGGGCGGAGTCCGGGGTATAATAAAACTGTGCATGCTTTTGTCAGGCGTCGGTCGACTCGTTGGCACATCGGGTTCTTTTCATACGCAAGAAATGAAATCCTGCAAACATTTGTCGGGCAAAACACTGAAAAAATCGAATTCTGCATGCTTTTGTCGTGCCTCGGTATTCTCGCCGGCACATCTCTTTTTTATACATAAGGAATCCAGAAGAAATAAATTTTGTATGTTTTTGTCGGGCGTCGTTCGACTCGTCGGCACATCGGGTTCTATTTATTCTTAAGAAATCAAATTTTGCAAACTCTGTCGGGCGCACTCGGAAAGTTCAAGTCTCATCGGCACAGGTGGTTATTTTTACAGGTAAGAAATCAAGTTCTGTACAGTCTAGTCGAGCAGGCGAAAGCCTTATTATTGAAATTATATTATATTATTATTATATTAAAACACAGAAAAAATCAAATTCTCGATGGTTTTGCCGGGCATCGGTATTCTCGTTGGCACATCGGGTTCTTTTCTGGGAATCTCCTATCGAAATATTCCACCGCATCCGAATATTCGCAATTAAAATTCTCCACGAACGCATCTACCTTGAACAAGAAGAATTTTGAATACAAAGCAATTGCTCCGAGTTCTTCGCACCTTTCCTGTTGTTGCTATAATTATATGTTAACCAACTTTATGTTGGTTCGAATACACATTTGAACACACGTCGCGAGTCGCGACCTTTACTGGTTTGACTTTATGGCCCGTCGAGGCACCATCTTCCTCGACAAACGTCAAACCAGCAAGGACGTGCTTTTTGTGGCGTGGAAAGTATGCTTAAAAAACCTCAAATTTTTGTAAGTCACTTTATAATTACTTTCCGAAGACAAAGTGCCTTTACTCATTAAGTTAGCCACTACCGAGGACCAGAGGATTGTTGACGAGATTGAAGTCAAGGCCAGAATAACGAACTTCGTTCGACGCGTCCCCCACATCGTAGAGGACACGCCCTTAAAACCAATTTTCGCATAGTATGGTCGCATTTTGCATTTAAATCGTGAGGCTGAGGAGTTTTGATGGTGATGATTAATGACTTCGGGTTGCTACTTGCGTGAGCGGTAGCTGATCTGATTTCGGGACCTCACGCTGTTTCGCGACCCCTCCCCATCGTCACCTACGTCTAAGACAGATTATCTGCTAATCATTTGTTTTTTGAGATATCAAAACTTAATGACGAGATCGTCAAGTTCTGATGGCACGATGACGCTTGAGGGGAGTCTGGAATCCGACAAACACCGGAACTCTGTGAAAAATGTAAATACGTCTGAAGTTGGTTAGAATGACAGTGTAAAAAGTAAGCTGGATCCAAATACTTTGCTTTCTTTTCCTGTAGACCGGTATTCTGATCAGACCACGTAGTGCTTTTACACTTTTAATCACATCGTTTGGTATTAGGGTAAGCGGACATTAAGAATCTATCATCCCCCTTTGTTCTCTGTTTATTTGAAACCATGGACATTTGGGAGTCCCAATCTAGGAGTAAGACGGTGACGCAGAAAACCGATAATCCAACTTCATTTTTCTACGGAGTCAGTCTGCTCAACCGGAATCAATATGCTTTTTCGTTTTTTTTCACCTCTTCTTGGAGTGCTTGTTATACATAAGGTTCAATGCGTAGCGTTTGAAAATTATAACAGATAACATTCCATGTGTTATCCGTTGAAACTGCGCATCCGTGTGTTATCTCTTATGAAACTTATTACAGTCTAGATGTCATTGCCATTATCATGTAGGCTAATTGTCCAGCTGTTCATCTCGTATAAGGCTGATACAATTGAATCCAATAAGATGCTTTTAGCTTGTTCACACGGGACTGAAATAAGCGCGTAAACAGCGGCTGATCTGTTCAGACGACACATCACTGTTTGCGGTTGACGGGAGAATTAAAAAGAAAAACCTAATTCTGAATATTCTTTTTGTTTGTAACAAATATATAAAATTAAAACATCTTGTGAGTTTGTCAAAGTCAAATGTAGTTGATTTGTAGTGTTTCGCGTAGATAAAAGCCACAAATCGAATACTGAGAGATTTCAGGCGAATCGCTAAATTTCAAGTTAAAAAGCAATTAAATTAATTTAAATATTTTTGTTTTTAAAACTGAATATCAAATATAACTAATAGTAAATATAAATAATACAAGAAGACAATGCAATCATTTAGCGTTGTTCAGTCACTTTTCATTGGAAGGTTGAATAGGAAAATTATTCAAATTATTGTTTTATCCAGGTTTTATCTAAGAAAAACATTGAAAAAACTATCAGACATAAACAGAACATAGGCTATTGAAATAAAAAAAATATTCTATCTTTTTTCGAAATCATCCTGGTGTGCTCAATGTAAAAACCATGTTATGTTCAGATTGCTCTGACAGAATTTGAACTGGATTGACCTAAACCTCGCCAAGCTTGACTAATTCCCCTAATTACAGTCTGTTTACTGTCCCTAGAGTTATCAAAGGTCACATTCCAAAGGATTTAGTTTATCCCGACCGGTGACCGCGACGAAAATAAGCGCCTATTTGGAAAATCAGCGGCTGTTTTTTTTTATTTTTTCAACCGCTATTTACGCGCGTAAATCAGCCGCTGATCGAGAATCGCCCGATGTTTCCGGCCGGAAACCAGCCAACACCAGAAAATTGGTAAAAAAAAAAACCCTGGAGTTCAGCAGAGGTTCGGCGTTAACCGATCAGGGTGTCGGTATAGAAGTAAGAGTATATCCTGAATCTGAACTTTATTTTCCACTGGACTACATAAGACTGACTGGAATCTGGCGAAAACGGAACATTTGGCCGAAGTAAAGAGTATGTACTGAATCCATACTCAAACTTCATTTTCTCGCTGAATTAGCTCGTCCGGAATCCGGCAGACACCGGAAATTTGAGAGTTAAAAAATGTTTCCTGAAGTCGATGGGAGAATCGATAATGAGATACATCCTGAACCCAAATAGGCTGTAGTTTTTCTCGTCGTACAAGTGATTGACAGTGGAGGAGACCCAGTGGTACAAGCGTACAAGTAGAATTCGGTCGAAACCGAGATTTAGAAGAAGTATACGACAATTCTAATTAAATGTCGATAAAAATTAGTCGGAAAAGGTTGGCGTACCAGGTAAAGACACATTGAATCGGGGAATACTGTTTATTCTCGCTTTCGGATGAGCCTCATTATCTGATAAGCTATATAGCTGGAAAGTATAGTGGGCCTGGTTTAAATCATTTGTTAGCGTATCAAATGTTTACGAGGACTTATCTGTCTTAAAAAGATCAATGAAAAATCCACCTTTCTCTTAGGGATTTGTCATTGCCAGAGTTCAGGCCTAGTTCAGACTATACTGTACCCGCCTCTTTGTGTTCTGAGCGACGGGCGTCTGGCCCTTGGGACTTGCAACATTCCGTTTTGTTTGGTTTCCCTGAATCGTGCTCTCGTGTTTGTATGGCAAATGGAGTGAGCGAGCCATAAACAAGACCTGTTACCAAGAACAAATAGATCAGATGGAACCTCTATCTTTAGTACCATGCAGCGACTATAAAACTGAGCAGACTTAGAGGTATTTACTGGAGCTTTTTACCCGTCTACTCTACTTCCGTCTTTGCCGTTGCTCATCGCAGACAAAGAAAACGCAGGAGGCGTATTCAGCGCGCTGACCCGCTCTAGCGCGTCCAAAGAACCAATCAGCTTTGTCTCCTACGTTTCCTCATGGTGATTTTACAGCGATATAGCTAACTGTATACGAACTGTAACGAAACGTGATGTGGCGCGAAGCTACTAACCCCTCTCGTTCGCAGCGGAACGGGGTACGGGGGAATACTCGACTCAACAATCCGCATAGTCATAGTACAGAGATAGAGAGACGGAGATTCTATCTGATTATTTTTGTTCTTGATATTATCGTACCTTTCGCGGTAGGGGCTCTGGGCACACACTTGTTAACAGCGACAAGGTTTTCATTGAGAAAAATAGAAGAAAAATAAAATCTATAACATGAACAAAATCTTATTATCCTAGATATCCTTCTTGGAAGCAGGCACAGCTTGCTGGCAACATGAATGATTCGATTGAGAAGGGAAACTTGTAGGCACTTGGATCAAAAGCGATCATACGATGATAGACGCTCTTCTGAATGCAGCGGGTATCGTAGCAAGCAGGGATCTTGGGGCACGGTTCTCCCTCGTGTGTGGGTCTGGAAATACAATACAAGGACGATTAAACTTAAGAAACTTGAACACTATAATACGGTAATACGGTATAAATATGTATACCCTTGGACCTTGGGTCCTGTCACTGTAACTGGTAGCGTGGGGAGGCTCGTGGGGTCTATCTCCTAGGGTGTTATAAAGTCCAACAAACTAAAGTGCGAGTATAGGTTTAATAAAGGTTACGACTTACTTAACACATGGAGTGCGTACACTTGTAGTTCCTTACTACATATATCTTGGTCCTTACCTGCATTTCCTTGAGTCGTTTTCGGTTTTCTTAGAGCTCTTTGGATCATGAAGTACTGGCGATACTTCGCAAGGGAAACGAAGTATAGGAAAAAAGAGGCTTTTGCGACAAAGAGGAACTTTGCGAGAGTCCCTTGAATCAACCGATGATTCAGGGGACTTTCGTGGGTTTGGGCATAATGTCTGGGGTGAGGGAGCGCAGGGGTTCCTCTCACTACAGCACTGGGTGTTTCGTCAGTATCTCTTTTTTTCCTCGTCTCTTAGTACCTGTAAAAGCAGCATTCGGTAGATCAATCCCAATGATAAATATTAAACGTTACCTTAATTGTGTTAGTTCGACCATCGGAGCGAATTAAGCTCCATTACAAAGTACCTCAAAAAGAAATCTCTAAGTTATAAAGAAAAGAAATCTCGTAGGTCTCTTATTGTTCCAGTGTTGGACTTTACTGGCTAAATTAGTGGATGGACGGGAGAACCCAGTGGTCAAGAGTTTATTTTGCTGCCGTCTTCCACATACGAGGATAGGCAGAGTCAGCGTCGGTTTATTCCATCGATCTTGCAGCAGCGGATTGTTCAATATCCTTCTTTGTTTGCACTTGTTATTGCCAGGTAATGACATGACAATATGCTGTAGGTTAGCTTATTCGTTTGCCCTGGGGCTGAGGAGGGGGGGGGGGGATACCATCGCGGAGAAATTGGCAGATTTTTTACAGTTGTAACCGAAGCTTGTTAATATCCTATTCCAGGAAATATTCTTACTATTTCGACGGACTCAACGTAGGTGCATTTTGTGTTTCAATCGGCCCTTTTAATTATTTTTTGTCTTAAGTGATAAACAAGATTACAAGGAAACCAGTCTGCAGGGTGTGGTCGTAGCTGACATTTTGCATAAATGCGCTTATGCTCCCAAATATAGAATTAAGCCATTACGCCTTGTAAGTGTTCGAAAGAACATCAAACGACGTCATTGGACATCGCCGAGAAAATCTATAGTATTCAGAACTAGTTCAAGGTTCATTTTCAAGGCTCTTCTGGGTTTGGCACTGCGCCATTTGCGGAAAAGCTTTTTAGTGTGAGAAAGTGACGGAGGAAGGAGGTATTTTTTTCCAACTCACTCCTAAAGCCAAGGGTCCATGATCTGTTTGTCTCATCGTTCGTGATTCTCAGTTTTAACAGGGATTCCGTTCGACCCTCTCTACAACCTCTCCGCGACCTTCTTCCACATCAACAACTTTCTTTCAGTCTCAAATTCAACTGGGTTATTCGAAAATTATTGCTAACAGGGGGAAATACAATAAGAAAGCTCTTGGCAAGTTATATTCTTCCTTCTATGGTCATTATATTATTTTTCTATCTGGTTTGTATCCTGTTTCAAAGAAAAAGGATATTAAAGCTATGCAATCCTCTTACTTTCGTTTTTGTACATTTCTTCTTGGTCTCCCTCCTTGGCAAAGAAGTTCTATAATTATTAGTAAGTACTAGCTACCGGATTTCACGGAGAAAATGTTTTTTCTCCACAGAAAACTGTCGGAAACGGCGTACGCGCGTCCGTCGCCCTCTCATCGTCTGTTTGTTTGACTCTTGAGTAGATTTTGTTTGTATGTGTTGTGTTTCCCCTAATTATGTGTTCTTGTTTTCTATTGTACTCCACTGTTTTCGTCTAGTAAGATTTGTGGGTTGAAAATAAATTATTGTTATTATTATATTCGACTTGATTGCCCAATATACTTCGTTCAAGGAGTGTAAGCAGCAGGATGAACTAGAGGACCATGAACGAGGATAGCAAAAATCATGAGCCATTCCAGTAACCCGCACAGTTATAAAGAGTATATTGTGGCTGTTGGCGCCAGAGGTTCCTTCCAGCGATATTTCGGCCTTTACTGGCAAGGCTCTTCTTCAGTCTGTAGTTATTCTTTTCTAAATATGACGATAGTTTCTTGTTCTTCTAGCTGTAACCTGAAAAGGGCACTTGCCAAGAAAGCACATCTAAGTTGACTCATCTGTTCAGTGTCAAAAACTCCTGCTCAAAGGATCGAGGGGTCAATGTGGTTCATGTGAAGAGTCGTGTTATTTCTTATTTTTACTTGAATCACTACCGGCTGATTCACGTAGAAGTTCAAACTATAAGTCTTTCGATTTCACTGTCAGAATTTTCATAACAGATTGCGCGTAACATTTTAAAGAATAACACCTTTTCACTTAGAAATAAAGTGTTATGACCAATTAAGTTTATACTATTTCGTGCCTAGATCTCCAACAACACCTTCAATAGGTAAAAATACTACACTGTCAGAAGCTACATAACGACAACAGAAGGATGCGCGGTTTCAACAGATAACACTTTGGGATGTTATCTCTTGTCTTTCTTTCGTTCCCGTTAGTATTTTTTACCAATTGAAGGTGTTATTGGAGATCTAGGCACGAAATAGTGTAAACTTAATTGGTCATAACACTTTATTTCTAAGTGAAAAGGTGTTATTCTTAAAAGTGTTCTACGCTATCTGTTATGAAACTTCTGACAGTGTTACAGTGCACTCGACTGGAAGGGGACTGGAGTTCTCTTTTACTCAGTCAATCTCTTGCGATCAAACTCAGGGAAGAAAAAACTTACTATTGAAAGAATTCGATACAGCCAGATTTTCAGATACAGTTTGTATCTTTTTTTTCTACCAGATAAATGTTATTCCTTTTGTCTGATTTTCATGCTAAAATTTCTGTTTTAGCTTGCCCGGTCCCAGTCGAATTTGCCCCACTAGATGGTCTCACGGTCGTACCGAATCCTGGTCTGAGCACACGACTTCAATGGGGAGGGGGGGATCTAGACATTGCATACGTTAAGAGTTCTTCCGATTTAACTTCTTTAAAGTATTTTTTACCTCATTTCCGAGGATCTAAACAAAGAAAAATCGTTGTTAGCTGCTTGGTGGAAAACTCTAAATCTTCGTACCTGCATCGTTCGATCCTCACTGTCTGAGTGTATTTCTTATAGCTGTCAGCGTAGTTGACGACGACTCTCCATTTACCTTCGGTGTTGAGAGCTCGGAGCGGGCGAGCATATGCAGTATCACTAGGACACAAATATGTCTCCTCCTGGAAAGAAGTGTAACCAATGTAATGTGAATGAATGAATGAACAAATTTATTTCCCTTCAAAACTGGACCGAGAGGACTTATAGGGAGTAAGCAAAACAGAAAAGAAGAGAAAAAAACAACAACACGCAATACAACATTACAACACAACAACAATGTATGATGTGGAACTGAAAAGGCAATGTTTGTCTGATTTTCCACTCGTTGCAAGTCGCGAGACATCACTAGTGCTCTTTTTGTTTTACAAATTACAATCCATCCCCAACTATAACGTGGATTTGCACGAGGCAATCTTTGCCATGGAGTCCGTGGAGACGTGATGCAAGTTTCCTATCCAGAGCCTGAAGAGGGCCCTTGCAGAAAAGGACCGAAAACGTCACTATCAGATATTTCAGCTGACTAATCGTTTAGCAACAATAGACACTAAACGAACTTTCGGGCCCCAAAAAATGAACAAGTTTGTAACCTCTGCTTAACGCCTTCTATATGAATGAATGAATGTATTGCACGAAAAAAACCTTGGGGTCATGGCAACAAAACAAGAAGAAAACACAACAAACTACAGAAATCGCTCTCTATGGGACAAACCAACGCGGAGGAATCTAGCCACACTGTCAGAAGTTTCATAACGTATTGCGCATAACACTTTCAAGAATAACACCTTTTCACTTAGAAATAAAGTGTTATGACCAATGAAGTTTATACTATTTCGTGCCTAGATCTCCAACAACACCTTCAATAGGTACAAATACTACACTGTGTGAAGTTACATAACGACAACAGAAGGATGCGTGGTTTCAACAGATAACAATTTGGGAGGTTATCTGTTATGTTTCTTTCGTTCCCGTTAGTATTTTTACCAATTGAAGGTGTTGTTGGAGATCTAGGCACGAAATAGTGTAAACTTAATTGGTCATAACACTTTATTTCTAAGTGAAAAGGTGTTATTCTTGAAAGTGTTATACGCTATCTGTTATGAAACTTGTGACAGTGCACCTTACGGATATCCCCCATATTCCAATTTTTTCTAGTATCACTCCTCCCTAGTAATTCCCACCCCAAATAATTCAACCCTGAAATCACTCAATCCTTCACATTCACACATAAAGTGGATACAAGATCAATATCTTATAGTCAATATCTTTGACTATATTGATCTCAGGAACGATATCGCATAGTCTGCTGTCTGTATCTCTTGCCATGCTCGCACCCTATGTCAAAATAACAATTGTTTTAATATTATAGTTGGGCGGTAGTCGAAAATTTTCCATACACAATCATGTTTGATGATACCTTAAACCTTGACTCGTAATTGTCACGTTTCAGCCTAAACAATCGTATGGTAGCATTACTGCTCATCCATCAGACGAAAAACTTCATAATTTTCTGGTTGACATTCATACTTTTCTACGCATAGCCAAGGTTTTTCCTGGAAAATGCACATTACCTGAAGTTTCGTTAGTCGGTCGACAGAGTCCTTTGTTCCCTGATCAAGTACATCAGCGTAGAGCTCGTCAAACTTGTTGAAATTGTCCTCAATTGCCCGTTTAACTTCGTTTCTGAAAATAGTTGACGTTCATTGTTGTTACAAAATAAAATCCCGGATAATGCGGGAACTATCATCTAAGGCGTATTCTCGCCGTTCCCCGAGGACTCCTCGGGGAATCGAAGGGAACGGCGAGAATAAAGGGAGTCACTCCACGCGGACTCCGCGTACAGAAACAGCGAGAACACGAGGACTGCTTCCAAAATGGATTTTGCTCGAAAAAAAAATATGCTGTTGACGAAATTAGTCTGGATCCGCTTTATTATTGGTTTTGTTTATTCTGATGGCTTTTAATTAATTTTACATTGCACTAAAACTAGCGAAAACTGATTCCCCTCCGAATCTGAAAGGGAGTCCTTTCTGATGATGGTGATGATAATCGGAGCATTCCCCGTCCGTGGGGACTCGCGAGAATACGGGGAGTGAGTCCCCGGGACAAACAAAAACGCGGGGACTCCTCAAGTGGAGTCCTCGGGGAACGGCGAGAATACGCCTCTAGATAACTCAAGACCTAGGCGAACAGTTGGCGAATCCAAACAAACTGTCGACTTCCTAGGAAAATGAAGCTGGATGACCAGTTATCTATCTTATCTTACCCAGGGTGTCCCGATCCTTTCTTCATTGTGTGGGGGGAAATTTAAAGAATCGGTAGGCTACCTGATTTTTCACCGAATCTTTCTAAAATTGTTTTCGAAAACACAGTTATTGTAAAAGGTTGCGTAGTATGTAGAAAATCAAGACTAAGCGAAATTCTACCGGTTTTCATGTCATTCCTCTTCTGTACTATCAGGGATGGTTGGTTTCACTAGCCTTTTACCTCTCGGGAGGGACGTCCAGTTTTGCCTACGGGACTTGAAAATGCACCGACAGAAAACCGGAGACGGCTGTACCCAGGACAAATTAAACTAAGCGCCGCACACGAAAGTTTTTGAATCAGCCTTTTTTTATGACAGAATTTTAAAATTCTTCCCTAAACGCCAACTAAATGACGCGCCGTTCTTCCAAAATGAGAGTACAGCGAAATGCGCCGCGACGAAATTTTGTGGCAACACATATGATGAAAGTGCCTTTTTACGATCCCAGATGAAAGTACGGACTACCTATGAGGACTATCTAATTTCGTCATGATGTAACCACCTACAACAACCTAATGTGGCAAGTGTGGTGATAGATGAGGTACTGAATGAAAGTCCGGCGGATCACCGAGTTCTGGAACGAATCAGAACCAATAGAATCTGTATGATCACCGTAATCTCTAGTGGACTGACCGAGTGCGCTCGAACACATACGGACTAAAGAATTGTCCGGTGAATTACCGAATTCGGTAGCATAACCAATGAACGGAAACCAAATAAACATGTTCCGAATTCGTAAATTGACGGACCGAATGCGGTACTGATAAATGCGGACTAAACAAAAACCAGTGGTCACCGAATTCGCCAACGAATCAAACGAAATCACCGAATTATTAAATGGACTGACGGAATTAGATCGAAAAGACACGGATTAAAGAAAGTCCGTGAATTGCAGAATTACCGAATTCGGTAATTCACCAGAATGGGAACCAAAGAAACACACTAAATTGCCAAATTTGCAAAGGGGGAGGGACCAAATGTGTTTAAATAGATGCAGAATAACAAAGGTCCGGTCATTATCGAATCCGGTAACGCATGGGGACCAATAAAAATATTAAATCACTTAATTCGGAAAATAGAGGAAAAGAAATTTCACAGATGTGACCCCTCTCAGAAGTTGACCTTAGGATACGTTCACCCAAAGAACCCTCACCAAGTTTGAACAAAATACATCGTATCCTTCGAAAGTTATCTTGATAACGATAGACAGACGACGGAGAAACTTTACGAAGTCATATGTATCCTACCACTACTTTTTGGGATCCCTAACCTGAGAAGCGATACCGATAATTCAGATTTCCAACAATGTCCTCTCGTTGTTTTGGCTCAACAGCCAGAATCTAGGATAATCTGGTAAAACAGTGACGTTTGGGCCCCAGCGAAACCTTCAATCTTGTTTGCAATGGTCTGCGGTTTGGTCAAATCTAAATGTATGAGAAGTCGTTCACAATCTGTTCTGGTCAATTTAGCAAAACAAACACTGACGTATCGACGAAATTACGTGAGCACAGCTATGTTTCACTGTTGAACGTTAAACGGCATACTTTTACGTTTCGTGACCCGGAAGAAATACTTCTGAATCAGATCTGAATGAAACAAAGACAATCACTAAGTCGAGACGGAACGAAGACAAGGACAGTGAAGGTTAGGGTAAAGGAACGAAAATAAATTCTCAGCCCTCCTAGCAGAATTTGGCTGCAGTTTCTAGGACTTCGAAAGGGTCATTGAATCTTAAATCCACCTGTCAATCCCGAGCGACTAGAAGCCGAATTTGCTTTCACATACCAAATGGAAATCTGCCATGCGCAAGCAATAATGGTGAATTGATTGATTGATAGATTGCTACCGAATTTTGGCCCCCCCCCCCCGAAACATACAAAAATACTAATTTTTATAGGCTTTTTCCTCTGAGCAGAGCAGAGTTTCCCAGACTGCTATAAGGTCATCCTCAGTTGGGGTGGCGCGGAAATGGCTGCAAGAACGGACGCCCTCTTCTGTGACTACTGGCTGCCTTCTATCACTAAAGCTTCGAGCTTTGTTCAGTCGGGAAGTCATCCATCCAGGGGCGGGTCAAGAGGGGGGGCGAGGGGGGCGATCGCCCCCCCTAGACTGGCTGTAATTTTTTGTTTTGTTTTACTGCACTTACGGAAGTCTGCATTAACGCATGTTCTAACTACTGTAACTAGACTGTAAAATCTTTTTACAAGTGGAGCCAGGAGCTTGAATTTTTCTTGTAAACAGTTGTCAGTTGATCTAGTACAGTTTTTAACATTATTGTTATATATGAAAACCACATTTTCGTTAAATAAGAGACCGACAGTGACACTTAAAACGCGAAAAAAAATCAGCCTTGTAGCCGACAAAAAGGACACTACCCCCACTTTTTTCGGTAAGAATCGCCCCCCCTAGAACGGAAGGCTGGATCCGCCCCTGCATCCATCCCATCTTACTTGAGAGATAAGTTCAACTTACGATGGATATTCGTGGTCAGTCAGGCAGAATTTCTCTGTCGTGTTTTTGGCACAGGCTGGAACGTAATCATCGTATGGTTGCTTTGGAGGGTATCCATATCCTTTTTGGGCGGCGGATAATTCCAGAGAGCCAATGAAGACAAGGGCCTGAAAATTTGTATTTATTTATTTATTATTAAATCTAGGGTTAAGCCTTTAGCTTTTGCCATCACTACACAAAATACAAACAGATTAAACAAACTATGCACACAGATACTGACATACTACAGAAACAAACAGAATTTTCACATTACAAAAGCTACTGAGTAAAATGGGATGTCGAATGTTAATAAATTGGTTAATTCCAACTAAAAACTAATCGACTCTTCAATCCCAGAGGCATGCCTGTAAGGGACTGTAAGAACCCTGGACATCAAATTTCTTTTTATCTATTTTTGTTCTGCCGCTTAAAGGAATACAACAGCGAAGTGACAAAACAAATGTAACGAAACATAGTAGCATGTTCAAGGAGTTAAGAGTTAAGTTAGATCCCTTATTCGTGGTGATTGCATTTCACTTTCCCCTGGATCCCCTCGCTACCTCTGTCTCTGCTCTCGCTATCTCTGCTAATCATAGCCGCCATGCTGTTCCCATTCCGTGAAAGAGTGGTTCCACGCTGGGTGGTTCTTCACTGATACTCTCACTGCCTTCTCTAGCTGTAAGCTATTTGTCAAAATACGTTTATTGATTGATTTATTGATCCCTGATGTGCCAGCAAATTAAACAAAGAAAACCTATTATTCTGGAAGCACGCGTGCAGAAAATTTAAGCTGACCATGGTCAATCAAATCGCTCCACGACTCACTAAATCACCAAATTGGTATATTTGCATGAGTCAACACGCCGACAAACCAACAAGATAGACAAAACAAATAATCCCCTAGAAAATCGGACAAAATTACGACAAAATTCAAAATTCGCAAGAAATAAATTAAGTTAGGTGAGATAGGTAATTTCTTGTGTTTTTCTTTAACAAGACAGTAATGAGCAAAACACAGAAGACAAGATCAACGCACTTTGCAGTAAAAGGTAAGTCTGAACGGCTGAGTGAGTCTCTTGAGTGGATGTTGGGGGACAAAAACTATGATTCTCCACCCTCGACATTTGTATCCAAAATTCATGTGCTGACCTGACTGTCGAGGACGGCTAATCGAGACAAGTATTTATTGTTATTGACAAAAGCTACTATTCCCGTTCTCCTAAATAACAAAAAGCTCGAAGACACAGTTGGAAGCAGAGTCGTTCAAATGCACAATATAGACTAATTTCGGTAGTTTCCCGCAACGAAGTGTGTCGTTCCCCCTTTGACTGTAGGGAAAGAGAGTGAAATAACGATAGGAACTTTTTCCAGATACACACGCTCCTCACTGCTTCGTCAAAACTTTCTACAACTTTCTACCGCTGTTAGCCTGTATTTTAAAGAAAATTCGCCTTCGAAAATGGTTATTTTAGCATGCGCACAAGTCCAGGGCATGTACACGTCTTATAGGAAAGGAAAAAATGGTAGTTCAAGTTCAAATTCAAGTTCAAATTTTTATTTTCAACATTCACATATAAATAAATAAAAAACACCACTTTCGCGCTGGAGAAAAAACCTATGAGGGTTTGCATTTGCGCGAAAGTCCACATTAAAAAAGAAAAAAAAATCCAATCTCTCTCACTCATCAATATTCAACTATCTTCCTCCCCCCATTCTTCCCTCCCAATCACACAATACCCCCCTGCCCACCCTTACCTCCCTAGCCCGAAATACCTCCCGATGGTGAAAAACTGGAAAAAATATTATCAATTTATAGGAACGGCTGTTATGAACATTATTATACCTTTTTTCCTGAAAAAGCATAACTCAGCCAACGTTATTGACAATTGATGATGATGATTTTATTTATGACCCGTCAAAATAAACACAAGGCACAAAGATGGAGTAAATAATAAGGAAAAAGAGGAAAAGAAAGGAAAACACGAAACAGAATAACTTACAAAATACACAGTATAACTTTTACCATACAACTAAACCAAGAGGGTTTTCCAGTCGTGATCAATATTTTGGCTATAAGTTTCTATTTGTTTGTAGCTGCTGTGGATCACTAATTTGATAACGACTGGAAATTTTAGAGTTTCTCGTCCAAGAGGGGTGGCGCAATATATATTTGGCAGAACGATAGAATGTTGACCGGAATTGTTTTTGTCTGATTTGGTGAAAAGTCTGATTAAGTCTGATTAATTAAGAGATAAGCTAACAAAAACAATCCGTTCTGACAGCGAGTCCGACAGTCTTACCCGCCCATGAATTATCTAGTGAGTTAAATAGCAAACGCTAGCTTAGCGGACTTACCGTTTCTTCTTGAAAATGTGTCTTACACTGTAAAAAGTTTCTCCGAGTAAGGACTAAAGTTAACTGCAGTATTGCTACTGGGATTAGCCTTATCTCTACTGGGATAAGATTAATCCGAATTAGAGATAGTCCTATCTCAATAGAGACAAGATTAATTCCAGTAGCAAATCCCGCAAGAATTTTCTTTACAGTGTACTGTGAACAGTAAGACAAAAGTGCATTATCTGTCTAGATCCTGCATACAAACCTCAAACATAAATATTAAGAGTGTGTTAGTGTGTATATGCGCATGTAAGATTGTTTACTTTTTGTTTCGTTTTGTTGCATGATGGCCGGATGGCTTTAATGTGCAAATAAATCATTCATTCATTCATACTGTTTGAAAAAATAGGTACTAACACAAATTTTGCTTTTCTCTTCTCGTACTAGCTAATTAGTTTCTTTTTATCTGATTTTCTAGCTAAGGTTCATTTTGAGGACCCATGCGAGTGGTTCTGAATCTCGCTACTGGATGACCCCACTCGTCCTGGTTCCTGGATTCTACTCGGGACTCACACTGCAAATGTTAGGATGGTTCCTAAAAAGTACTCCTCACGCTATTTACTCTTCAACTTACAGTATTTTAAAATGTTTGAATACTTAAAAACTTGGCTGTTCTTTCAACAAATAACCCACGGTTTTGCTGTTTTAAGCATTTTCCGAGACCCGTTGACTTGTAGCGAAAATAGATAAACAATTTACATAACCAGTTTTTCTGATGGAAAAACGTCTCGCAGACAACCGTCGCCAGCGTGATACACATCGAAGGTAGCGAAACACGGCACGTGAGAGAATCAGCGTGGTTTTGCTAGAGGGGTTAGAATGTACCGTATTAAATAGGGGTCTCCCGGTTTAGAAATAAATTGAGTGATTATGGAAGTAGTTTGCGTTAGTATTATAGGTAAGACAGGTCCTTCAACTTCTTTTGGGCCTGCGAAAGCAATCGATAGGCAATAAAAAACAAATGAATTGTAGCAAGAAAACTGAACTTACAACAATTGTACGGATAGCCATTGCAACTTACAACTGATTGCACTAACGATAATTTTCGAACTTATTAGTGAATTTCAATCCTTGAATAAGTTTAATCGGAACAGACAATTCGACCTCCCCCGTTTGCTACATTTTGCGGTCACATCGCGTCCAACAATGCACCCAGTTCCGCGTGCAATGAACGGCTACCGATAAAAATGAATAAATATGTCAAATAATTACCGCAAATATATTTTTTATGCGGAATTGAAAAAGACAAATAAACAAAACAAGGTTAGGTGTTCATTAGCACCAATATGGCCTTGTTAGTTGCTTAATAATATGTTACGTTAATTTTTTTGGATTAGTCTCATTTGTCTAGCCTCAGTTTCCAAGAAAGGATTTGAAGCTGAAAATGAATATGCTGGTAAGTTCTTGTTTTGCCTTTTACATTAAAAGAAATAACAAGAGAGATTTATAAGAAAAAGAAATTACGTAAACCGCAAGAGCTTGCCCCCTATACTTTGGAGCCATTTTGCGGTCCTTTTCTTCGAAACCTTATCGGAAATAGAAGCTTTACCAATGTTCTAGTTAGGCTAATCTAGTTCTTTTTTCTATGCAGTAGTAAAAGAAAATATCCCCCATAGATCTTAGAGATCGTTGTAATCCTCTAGCATCTTGGATGTTTTAATTTATTTCGCTATTTTGTATCTTTAACGTACTCTGTGCCGCTCTCTGTGTGCAAATTTTTTTTTGTTTCGTCGTACATGAATACTTTTGCAGAGCCATCTACTCTTCGTGCTTCTCTTCGGAGCTGCAGTCGCACAGGTGTCATACGAAGCAGATGAAGAGTACATTGCTGCTGAGAATGTACCACCCGGAATGGAAGTATTAGAGGAAACACGACTTGAGACAAGATATGAACCAGAGTATACCCCATACGAGCCAGAGTACCCACCGAAGTACGACGAAGAATACAGACCGGCTTACAAGCCAGAGTACGACCAGAAATATCAGCCTAGCACCGACTACAAGCCAGACTATAAGCCAGAAGCAGACAAACCAGTATACCAACCTGAGCGTTACTCACCAGAACCGTACAAAGCAACGTACAAGCCTGAGCCTTACCAGCCAGAGCCCTACAAGTCAGAGTACAAACCTGAACCATATAAACCAGCATACAAGCCAGAGCCCTACAAACCAGAGCCCTACAAGGCAGCGTACACGCCTGAACCATATAAACCAGCATACAAGCCAGAGCCCTACACGGCAGCGTACACGCCTGAACCATATAAACCAGTATACAAGCCAGAGCCCTACAAGGCAGCCTACACGCCTGAACCATATAAACCAGCATACAAACCAATTTATGAGAAGGAACCGTATGGTGGATATGCCAAGCCAGCTGCAGGATATAATTACACCAAACCAGCGTATTGCGATTCAACATACAAGCCGAGCTGTGCTTCCGATGACTCCGTCTTCTGCTTGTCTGATTACGAATACCCGAAGTGAGTAAAAATGTATTTGTCTGAGCTTGATATTAAAGAGCAAGTCGTAGCTTATAGTTCCATATACCCCCATCCCCCTCTTCGAATCCCCATCTCTATTTCTGGATACAAGAGCAGTAAGCTTTGGAGTTGTGATTGAAAACATGAGTTCTTTTCCTTTTCAGATACGAAATAGAAGCCGCCATCGAGAAGGATTATGAGTTTGCCAATAAGTACTCCGATGTTGCTGACCAGTCTGCTGATCAGCTTGTTGACACAATATCTAGCTATCAGGAGGCAGCCTTTAACTACGACTTTTTCAACCCTGATGCCTTCGATACGACACACTGGACCGGACCTGAAGGTTAGTTCTTTTGTCGGTCATTCCTGGATGTCTCGCTCATGGAGAGCCGTTCCAGCTAAATAATTTCCGGGATCACTTTCCACTCCCGCCATAAGTTCTCTTCCCAGAACAATTCACTTGCTTCTCGCCGAAACGGCTCTGTAAGGCGAAGCAAGCCTTAGCCCAAGTCGCAAAAATATCCAGTACATAAACCAGAGGAGGGTTCCAGAATCGCTCTATATATAGTGATGTGTATTGTTACGAGATCTGATCAAGAATTTCGCAAGATCTATTTCATTCCTGAACGAACAAATTTTTCGACGCACATAGTCTACGCAGAAAAACAGTTTTTCGGTGGCGTGTTCAGCGTAGAAGACGGAAAAACTAAAAAGAAAATCGCGAAATAAAGTAACCGCGTACATAAAATCGTCTTCCTAGACTATTAACGAAACAAGACCTAAGGTTTCGATGGGATCCCAAAAATCTAGTATTCAATCCAGACAACTGGGTCTTGTCTTCGCCAGATCCAGTATTTGCCAGGCTAATCATCTGAGAAAACCAAGTTCAGATATACCTTTATCAGGCATATCTATTTTGACGATACTGACAGACACTTCCTGCTTCACTTCTGCCAAATTTCCGGTTTCGGCCATATTCCGAGCGAGCTACTTGTCCAGCAGAAAAAGAAAACTCAGAAACGAATTCAGCGTATCTCCTTATCCCTATAAAGGACATCTAAAAAACTTCAAATAACACTTTAACTTACACACAAATTTCCGGTTTCAACCGGATTCCGGACGAATTATATGTCCGGGTGAAAAGTGAATGTCATATACAGACTCAGCGTCTCCTTAGCCCCAAATCTGTCATCTAATCAACTTCAGATAAAACTTTTGCTTTTAATGAATTTTCCGGTTTTGACCGGATTCCGGGCGAACGGTTGGTCGGGGTAGAAAATGCTTTTCATATAAGTCTTCAGCATGTCTTCTTACTCCTAAAACTGTCATCTAATCAACTTCAAATAAAACTTCTTATTTTAACTATCTTTCCGGTTTTGCCGGATTCCGGACGAACGACTTGTCCGGCAAGAAAATGGTTTTCATCGTCGTGTTCAGCATGTCTTCTTACCCCTAAATCAAACATCTAATAAGCTTCAGATAAACTTTTACTTTTAACCAACTTTCCGGTTTTTGCCGGATTCCGGACGAGCTACTTGTCCGGCGAGGAAATGATTTTCACCATCGTGGTTAGCATGTCTTCTTACCCATATATCGAACATTTAATTAACTTCAAATGAAACTTTTACTTTTAACCAACTTTCCGGTTTTTGCCGGATTCCGGGCGAACTACTTGTCGGACGAGAAAATAATTTGTATATTCGTTTTCAGCATGTCTTCTTACCCTACAATCGACTATCACATTAGCTGTTTAAAAATATTTAATCGACTATCACATTAGCTGTTTAAAAATATTTTGTTTGTCCCTTAATTTGAACCCCCTCCCCCACCCCTAAATGTAGGTCTACAGAGCCCATCTACGAACTTGACCTTACACTTGACCCAAAGAATCTTCACACCAAGTTTCATCAAAATATCTCACTCCCTTTGAGAGTTATCGTGCTGACAGACGGACGGACAGACGGACAACTTTTGCGATGTCAAGGTATCCCTCCACTTACGTTTTGGGATCCCAAAAATGATATGGGGCTGAGCGAACGAGCTTGTATCTATGCCGGTCCCCAGTGAACGATTTACATTGTTTCAATTCTTGAATCTGAGTCTGAACTTGAATCTGAGTCTGAATCTCGTGAGGTAAGGTCAGGGTCCTATTCAACGGGTGACAACTTTGCACACGTGTCAAAGGTAAAATATCGAACCAACGTCTGAAGCTTGGTGCCCATAGAACACGGAAAAATTCATGCCGTGTCATTTCAACTGTCCGGTTGTTTCGCGTCACGTTTAGGAAAATATTCGCGTTTGCAGGCATCAAGCTTTAGTCTTTTCGTTCCTGAGTGAGCGACAGATGGTTATCTCTTTAAATTTTCCGTCGAATCTTTCAGCAATTCAGCTATGAAGTGAAGATTTTTCGGCTCACTGAAACCGTGCGTTTGTCTAACAAATGTTACTTATGTCTCCTTGCGCTTACAGGCTACGTCTGCCCTTCATCTGTCGGATACGTTCGTCCATACAGAGGAAAGAATGTCGTAGGACAGTGGAGAGTGATCGTCCAGGATGTGAAGTACTACACACAAACTATTCGGTCTGAGAAATGCAGGTAAGTCTGCCTCTTTGTCCTCTACCTGCCTTGGGAGTGAAGCAGATTTTTAAACCCAAAGATTTCCGTGAACATACCGTACATACTCTCTCGTGATGTTACTAGCCAACACGTTTCTTTGTTATTTTTTTTAGAGTAGATGTATTTATCGACTGCAGTGCCAGAAGTTTCATAACAGATTGCGCATAACAATTTCAAGAATAACCCCTTTCACTTAGAAATAAAGTGTTATGACCAATTAAGTTTATAGTATTTCGTGCCTAGATCTCCGACAACACCTTCAATAGGTAAAAATACTACACTGTCAGAAGTTACATAACGACAACAGAAGGATGCGCGGTTTCAACAGATAACACTTTGGGATGTTATCTGTTATGTTTCTTTCGTTTCCATTAGTATTTTACCAATTGAAGGTGTTGTTGGAGATCTAGGCACGAAATAGTGTAAACTTAATTGGTCATAACACTTTATTTCTACGTGAAAAGGTGTTATTCTTGAATGTGTTATACGCTATCTGTTATGAACTTCTGGCAGTGTGTCTGGTCTTTTTTCCGACTGCATTTTTCACCAACGATTAAACGTAAACCCGAAAGTTGGTAAGAAAATCGACGCATTTACCAACCGAGATTTGCCGTATGTGTCATGCCAGTACGTTCATCTTCTTCATTCAACCGAATAGAAAACTGTGGCACCGTCAGAAAATCGTGCCACTTCGCTATTTTACCGAATAATGTCTTCTTTTTTTTGCCGAGTAGCCGACAACATTGAGGGGGTGTCCACCCATACATGACGCCTCTGCTAATTTGTGATTAGCATTCACTTCATAACGCGAAGATTTTGGATAGGTAACTTGCAAACCACCTTTCCCCCGAAAGGGATGATATCACCGAGGATATCTTTACCATCTTTACCTGTTTAGATGAACCTCTCCTAAAAGTTTTAGTAAATTTTCCCCAAGGCACCTTATCAAACCGGAATAGGAACTAAGCTTTTTTCTCCTACCACAAAGCTTTCATGATACACACGGGTTTCTGTCTGGACGCACAATTCCCGTTTGCCAGTTAGGTTTCTCACCTACAACAGATTCAGCCCTGTTGGGTTACGGTGGGATCATTCCCTTGCTTGATTTCTTTGACACTAGCACCCAAAGTAAGGTGGTGCCGTATAAGCCGGGGCTATGCAGTGGCAGAATAAAGGTATCCGAACATCAGTTCAGATATTAATGTTTTGTCTGGCCTAGTGGCCGACTGCTTTAGGTCTTCCCAATCGAAAAAAGAATTAGTTTCCAGTTTTTATGGCACTTGCAGCTTCGCTCTATTGCCATATACCGATCACTTTTCGGTCTGTCGGTCCACTCTATATTCAAACAATGTTTACAATGGATATACGTCAGCTACAATTCTTCGTCAGCGATATTTTGGCCCTTCTTGGCAAGGGTCCTCGTCAGGCTGTCACTCTTCTGGGTCAACGTCGGGGAAGGAAACAAACCTGTAACCATGTAACAGACCTGTAGACTATACTACATATGCTTGCCCATATGAGGTTACACCTCTTGTTATTAGTAGCTGTATATACGACACTGGCGGGTAAGGGCTTTTCATTAAATGAATTGTTTTGTACCAGGTGCCAAAAGCTAAGGAGGGGTTCCGTCGTAGTACTGAGTAAATAGGCTGGTTTTATGACTTGCAGAAGACATTTTTTAAAGATATCAAAGGACAGAAATTGATCCTTACACTCTCGGAAGTCTCATAACAGATAACAAAAGGATATGCGGTTTCAACAGATAATTCGTAACAGATAACACTTCGGATGTATATGTTGTGTTTCAAAATGTTACGCATAATAAGTGTTACCATCAGAAAGAACCAAAAACCGCCAAAAAGTATCTGGTGAGTTTTCCGAAATCACGACGATAAAGAATAAAGTCAGTAGGTGCTTTTTTGCTCCTCCTAACAAAGCTTGTTCTGCATAAAATTTCAGGCATACCGTTTTCAAACACAACAGATAACATCCCAAGTGTTTCTCATTGTCTGTTGAAAGCACGCATCCTTGTGTTATCTGTTATGAGACTTCTGACAGTGTATTTTGTTTTTTGGGTA
Source organism: Branchinecta lynchi (assembly GCA_023053575.1). Classification (NCBI taxonomy): domain Eukaryota; kingdom Metazoa; phylum Arthropoda; class Branchiopoda; order Anostraca; family Branchinectidae; genus Branchinecta; species Branchinecta lynchi. The sequence continues at coordinate 7,616,365 of JAKZAP010000001.1, forward strand.
GTCTGGCAAAAAAAAAGGTTTACTTTTTATTTTTATTCCGTGGTTGAGCCCCTAGGCAGCTGCGTAATTTGTCTAGGCAGAAGTTTGGCACTGGGTGTGCTAATTCACAATGAGTCCCAGCTCCCTGGGTCCTTCATCACTCCGTGAAATCAGCTCAACCACCGACCAAACGCTCACTTAAGGAGTGAAGAAGACATATTATGAGTTAGGTTGAACCAGGGAGGGGAAAATGAGGACCTTCTCACCTATACCTTGAGGATAGACTTACTTATACCCACACAAAATAACCCACCTTTTTTTCATGTTCTACATTTTTCAGATTTCCCGACACTGCTTGTCGTTTGGTAGCACCGTGTTTCAAAAGCACGTGTACCCAAAAGTACATTTACGAGCGTATGGTGTCCTGGGATCCGTGTGACCCCTACCAGGGTCTCTTCATTGATGTCTACAAAGTGCCATCAGCCTGTTCTTGCCACGTCCCGGAATAGACTTGTGCTTCATTCGCAGCTCAGTGTAACCGAGATACACGATATGTCCTATTTTTGTATGCTGCAGTATTTTCTGAACAAAATCTAATTATAGAAAGTGTCCTTTCCTTAATGCGAGGGGATGTAACTGTTTCGTGTTTAAATCTGTGTGAGTGAGCGTCCTCGTCATTTTTTAGATCGACTAAAAATAGGCACGGCTTGGTGCAGGAGTCATTCCTAATAAAAAGAGACACACTTACTAAAAAGAGGCACTACATGCTAAAGGAAGGCATGCTTGCACTAGTAGGCACGCGCCGACTATGCCTTTTTTGTCACGTCATGTCATGTCTTCTTTTAGTTCTTGAGCATGTCCGCGTGCCTTTTTTAGTTCACCTTCTTGTTTGCGGGAAAAGAGGGGCAGAGCCCGTGTTACTTGACTTCTCTTAGGCATGTTAGACGCCACAAGTCTTAAGACAGGAGCCCCGTTCTAACGCCCGTGGTCTGGCATACCTTTTTAGGGATCCCAAAACATAAGTGGAGGGATACATATGACTTTATTCGTCTGTCCGTCCGTCCGTAAGTACGATAAAGCTCGAACGGAACGAGACATTTTGTTCAAACTTGGTATGAAGATTCTTTGGGTCAAAGGAGTAGGTTCAAGTTTGTAGATGGGCTCCGTAAATCTATGTTTAGAGTGGGGGGAGGTGGTTCAGATTAAGGGACCAACAAAATATTTTGTTTAATGCTAATGAGATATTCGATTTAGGGGTAAGCAGATCATTTTATCACCGGAAAAACAATTCGCCCCGAAAGCCAGTTTTTTTAAAGTAAAAGTTTTACTTGAAGTTGACTATAGAGTTTCCGTACAGGGGTAAGGAGACATGAGACATGCTGAATCCGCATACAAATAATAATAAAAATAATAATTGTATTTGAAAAAACCAGAAGGCAGTATACAGGTACAGGTTATTAATGCACAAAAACGTCCACGGAAAGGTTTCTATATTCCAGCGCTATAGATACAAACCTACAAATCTTACGAATCGACTGGGCGGATGTACACTTCATAATACCAGGAAGTGTCCGGATATCCCCACCGAAAATCTCCCTACGGAGATCCGAAAGCTCTTGGCACCGGCTTAAATACCGATATCCTCATCTTCACCACCCCAAAGGGGACACGCATATTTCCCATCCGGATTCTTCTTACTCCTATCAAACACTTTTTTTCTGCCGTGCAGTGGTAGGCAATTCGTAGGCAATATGGGAATTCTTTTCTCCCCGAACATACAGCCCGGAATCCGGACAAAAGAGGTTTGAAACATGGTAAGGAGACATGCTGAATCCGTATACGCAAATTATTTCTCTCCGAACATTCAATTCGCCCAGAATCCGGCCAAAACCGAAGATTTTTTTTAAAGTAAAGGTTATACTTGAAGTTGATTAGAGGTTCGATACAGGAGAAAGGTGCCATGTTGAATCTGTATATGCGATTGATTTTCTGATTTACAATTCGCCCGGATTCTGGCCAAAACTGGAAAATTCGTTGAAAGTAAAAGTTCTATCCAAGGTTGATAAGAGGTTTGATGCAAAGATAAAGAGACATCCTGAATCCGTGTAAAAAAGATTTTCTCGCCGGACAAATAGTTCGCCCGTAATCCGGCTAAAACCAGACAATCTGCTAAAACTAACTGATTTGTCTGAAGTTGAGCCGTTTGGCCGTAATTTTTTAACAGAACACCCCGATATCATTTAGGTTTATCTTCAAACGGCTGATTATTGATAAATATTTAAATGTTGACGAAGGCTAGATGTCTAAAAAGCCCCGATTGTCTGAATATGAAATTCCAATAAATATTAAATTTTCGAGATCCCATTGAACCCTTTGGCCTTGTTTTAATTCTCGTGAACATAGGCTCAGAACCGAAGTTCTCTCGTGTCTTCTTTAGGCTCTAGAAGGATGAATCCGCTTTCTGGCGTGCCATCTTTTAGGATTTAGAGTTGCAAATTACCACTCGATTCCGTTCTTACGAACTCTACACGTTAGAACACGGTTCCTTTCCCTTTTTTCACGCGAAGAAGCTCTAGAACTAGAAAAGGCACGCGGACACGCTCATGAACGAAAAGAAGGCATGCATCCTAAAAAAAGACATAGACTGCATGTTATAGCATGGGCCCCCTTTTCACCCGAAAAAGCTCAAGAACAAAATGAAAGGACGCCAGAAAACGGATCCTAGAAAAAGGCATACCCGGTGCATGGTCCCTGGTGCTGGTATATCTTCTTTTAGTATGCGCTACCTCTTTTTAGTGCGCGTGCCTCTTTTTTTGCGCGTGCCTCTTTCTAGTAGGCTACCTCCCTGCACCATGCCTTGACTGTACTTGCCGTAAAACATCCTGGATCAGTAGTAGTAGGCTATTGATCTAAGAAAAAAATATTCCGTGAGCGGGATTTCGGCCAACAACCTTTGGCTTGGCATACCGAGGCTCTAGCCAATTGAGCTAGCTCGGGCCTGTGGACAAAATGCTCGACCCACTACAATCGCCAGTTAGCAAACGGGCTACAGGAAAATTGATAGTCCTTTAATCAAATTTATCTAAGAAGTTCACATCCCCATTTCACGAGATAGTTAGAAAGGGTTAGAGCGTCATTATCTCAAGCCGAAGGTTCCGGTTTCAATTCCCCCTCGAGGTGCATTTTTACTTTTTCAGTTCACTGCTAGTATTGCTTCCATCTCAAGGGGCCTCTTCATGTCAGGTCTTTGCTTTTATTTTCCAATTTACATGAGGTCCCGCCATACGGGGCCCTGACTCGTCTATGAGGCTCTGACAGACCCGAGACCCTTAAATCAAAATAATACTTTCTGGTTTATTTGTCACGATAAAAGTCTCTTGTCCATCATGCCATAACTATATGTCTTGAATCGTTCCCCATCTCCATGACCGGATAGCCTTTCGAACGGCACATCTAAGGCGTGTGGCCCTTCTGTATACCAAATTTCGTCACAATCTACCCGTTCAGCAATTATCTCTACCCGTCAGCAATTATTGCGATGCCACCTATTTTCTAGGACCGCCTTTAGCTCCCCCCACAATGCCCGGATCCGTCCCTGATTTACAAACGTCACATCAAGGTCTTATAACCGTTTTGCATCTTTTGATCGTCTTATCATCTGTGTGCCTCAGAGGTTGAGTATAACCCCTTTGTCTCCCCCTTCAGTAGTTGGATCAGACCCGAATGAGTAATTCGGGTCTGAGTTAAATTTTATTTGAAGTTGATTAAATGTAGGATATAGGGGTAAGGAGATACACTGAATTTGTTTCTAGCTTTATTTTTTCGCCGGACAAGAAGTTCCGGAATTCCGCCGAAACCGAAAAATTGGCTGAAGTAAGGCACGAAGTTTCGATCTGTTTCGTCAAAATAGATATGGCTTCTACGGGTAAACACACACGCTGAATCCATGAACTTGAAACTGAACTTGGTTTTCTCAGATGATTAGCTCTTTGGCCTTAATCTGTTTCTAAATTTTAATACTAAAAATGTTCAAGGAGTCTGGCGAAGACTAGATCTGGTGAAGACAAAACCCAACTGTCTGGATCAAATATAGAACTTTTGGGATCCCATCGCAACCTTTGGCCTTGTTGAAAGCGACGAGGAAACATCCAAGGGCAACACTTGCATCTTGAATTTCGAACTTCTCCGTCGATGTATGGTTATGACATAACTTCGACAAAGTAGCAGGTGCTTTGCATATTTAACAAAACCACAGATTTCGATGGGATCCCAGACAATTGGGTCTTGTCTTCGCCAGATCCAGTCTTCACCAGACTCCTTGAACATTTCTACTATTAAACTGAGCAACAGATTAAGGCCAAACAGCTAATCATCTGAGAAAACAAAGTTCAGATATGGATTCAGGGTGGGTTTACCCCTATAAGTCATATCTATTTTGACAAAAACTTCCTGTCTTACTTCTGCCATTTTTCCGGTTTCGACCAAATTCCGGAACTACTTGTCCGGCGAAAAAATAAAGCTAAAAAACGAATTCAGCGTATCTCCTTCCCCCCATATCGAACATCTAATCAACTTCAAATATAAATTTAAGTTATAATACATTTTCCGATTCCAGCCGGATTCAGGACGAGCTATATGTCCGGGTAAGAAATTACCATCATATACGGATTCAGAATCCCTTCATACCGCTAACTTGGAAATCTAATCAACTACAAATAAAACTTTTGCTTTGAACACATTTTCCGGTTTTGGCCTGATTCCGGACGAACTACTTGTCCGGGTTGAAAAAGATTTTCACAAATGTTCAGCATGTCTTCTTATCCTAAACTGAAAATTTAATCAACATTAAACAAAACTTTTAGTTTTAACAGACTTTTCGGTTTTAGTCGGATTCCAGGCGAACTACTCGTCCGGCGGGAAAATGGTTTTCATAATCGTGTTACATATCTTCTTACCCTTTAATGGACTATCTCGTTAGTTGTTTAAAAATAGTTTGTCTGCCCCTTAGTTTGAACCCCCTCTCCCACCCCAAACATGGCCGATCTACGAACTCGACCTTTCCCTTGACCCAAAGAATCCTCACACCAAGTTCCATCAAAATAACTCATTCCATCCGAAAGTTACCATGCTCACAGACGAACAACTTTTGCGATATCATAGGTATCCATCCATTTACGTTTTCGGATCCCATAAAAAAACATGATCTCATCTTTTTGATATCCTTCTTTCGCAGAACATGAGCGACGCCAGAACGAAATAGTATAGAAGGAGCGCAGAAGGTGCTGTACAAATTTCCCAAAGCTTTACGATATAGCGCCTCCGGTTGGCGGTACGGTCAACGGCTATTGGCATAGGCGGTACGGACAGATTTAAAAACTTCTTGTACAACTGAAAAACAAAATTTTGACAATGAAGATTTAATATTAAGGGAGACTCGGGCGAGTCCGGACGTTTATGACTTCAGGGTCTCTGCAAGTCACAGTTTTGAAGTCTAGGCTTTCATTTTTGTCTCAATGGGAAGAAAGCATTCAGCTATAAGACTGAATTTTTTCAGACTCACTCCTTCTTTAGTTTTTTAGCTAGCGTACTTAAAGCACACCCTGGCGAATTGTCCGAAGTCGCCCCATGTACGGGGTAAAAGGTCACCGTATGGCACCTGAGCCGAGTGCCATACATGACTTTGCTAATAGTTTCTTAAACGTAGGCCTTCTTTCGTTGGATATTAGAGGCCAGTGGCCCGGCAGAAGGACTGACGGACCTCCAGGCACTGTTTGGAGGGAGGTCCATTCAAACTTCCCCTAAACTTATTTCATTGGGTATTTTCTTAACTTCTTTCGTCTACCTTGCACACCTACTGCTTTATGCTATTTATGTGAACTAATTGTAAAATAAACGTCACTTTATTGGTAGAAAAATAAATGTTCCATATTCTCTGGTTGAAAAATTAGGGGATGTGGCAGGAGCAAGCTGAAGGAAGTCTGTAGACATCAATAAAGAGTCCCTTGGACGAGTCACATGGATCGTAGGAAAGCATGCGATGGTAGACATACTTCTGCAGACATTGACTCTTGAAGCAGGGGGCGATTGTTCGGCAGTCACCACCGGGGAACAAGCAAGTTTCAATCCTTTGAGTCTGAGTGTAGTAGAGGACGTCTTGGACGATCACACGCCATTCTCCATTTACGTTACGGGCACGCTTGGGACGAGCATATGCAACATCGGATGGGCAGACGTAACCTTCCGGACCAACCCAATGGGTCTTATCAACGAGAGGTCCTGAGTAGTACGAGTAGTCGAATGCTTCTTCCTGGCGTCTGGTAATTCCATCAACCAGGTCGTCAGCAGATTGGTCTGCGATGTCGCTGTACTTCTTGAGGAGGAAGTAGTCGGCCTCAATGGCAGCCTGAAAGAGACGAAATTTTTAAATAGTATTAACGAGTCCTCTATTATGACGAATACCGGTATGTGATGACATCTACAAAAGGTTACATTCTGCGGATTGGGATATCAGCAGTTCATCATACACACATCTGTTTAACATAGCTATTTAACTCTCCATATGTAAGAGTCCCTCACTGCTTTGGAATCCCTGTACTGTCGAAGTGACCGCAGGAAATTTTCTTATCCATATACTTTAAAGGCTACGGTATGCAACCGAAAGCGGCTAGGGGCACCCAAGATGAACACCTTGCTCCAAATGGAGAAACGTCAGACACGCGCGGTTATGAGAGCGGGACCGGGAGCCTTTGAATGCCCCAGCGCTTCTGCAAGACCGCAACCATTGGAGACAGATGATGAGTTCCCTTTACGCTGGAAGTACTGGAAGTCTGGCAGGAGACTAAAATAATTAATCAACTTCACTGACCTTGATATCATACTCGGGATATTCGTAATCCTTCAAGCAGAAGCTTGTGCCATTGGACGCGCACTTGGGTGCGACTTTCGGGTCACAGTAGTCGTACTTGCCATACGCTGGCTTTTGGTAAGCTGGCTCATACGCCGGTTTTCCATAGGCAGGTTCGTACGCCGGCTTTCCATAAGCAGGTTCGTACGCTGGCTTTCCATAGGCAGGTTCGTAAGCAGGTTTGCCATAGGCTGGTGTGTAGGATGGCTTTCCGTAGGCAGGCTCATACGCAGGCTTGTGTGCGGGGTAGCGGGGCTCGGGATACTTAGGTGGGTAAGCCTGCTTTGGGGAGTAGGGACTCTCGTGGTATGACTCTGGGTACTTGGGCTTGTAGGGTCGGTTTGGGTCTGCTTCCGCTTCGGCCTCTGCTTTCACAGCTGCGGCGGAACTCAGAAGCAAGACGGCCTGTAATAGAAAGACCTAATGAAGCACAAGCCGTAGGATTCCTATCGGCGTCCTCCTGAGTTGAACAAGTGTGAACCTCACCGTCCTTATGACCCACTACATGTTTTATTCGCGTCCCACTGACAATGTAAATATAAATGTTCGATAGCAATGGTACGATATTCAATACTTATATCCAAGAATATTGACCTAGCTTCCGAATTAGCGAAAGATTGACAAGCTAATATCAAATACAAAAGCAAGTTTAGAACTTAAATAGCTTTCCTGTCGCTTGGCAATTTCCGAATTGTATCCTATTATGCTCAGCACACCAAGAACACTTCAAGGAAATGATCACCAAACATACCAAATAAAGATTAGCCATGTTTCTCAGACACCAGAGAGCAGACGAATGACACATTTAATTCACTGTCGACAGAGTTTTTATGTAAAAATGAAGCAAGTGTGAGAGTCCCCTGCGGCAGCGAATCTACAGATCCTTCTGACCACATAAGTCAGGTGCGGTCTTGTGCAGGCCAGTGAAGTGTTACATCGTTCTTAATTGGTTTCTGAATTTAGTGGTTTTGAAAGAAACGAGATAAAAATTATTAAAGTATTAATTGTGATATCAAGGTCATGTGCATTTGTTCTTACTCCAATTAAGGTGTTGAACTTCCATAGATATAGTCATATGATAATTCGGCATTGAATTTTTTTATTGCTCATAATTATTTTGCATTGGTAGCTAATTGGAGTTCGGTTGCTACTTTGGAGCAAAATTTGAGCTTAATACTGGATGAGAAAAAATAAAGCAAACTTGATTTTTCTTTAAAATCCCTTATTATCTCGATATCGCAACTTCTGGAGGTCATATGAAGTATTCCATTTTTATCGACTGCTTCCGTAAGGGTTTTATTCTCCAAACAATTACGAAACAAAAAGAGAATAGATACAAAAAAGCTATTTTAAATTAGATTATATCTGGGGTTTATTGGAAAAAATACTAGGAACTACAACACCAGTTTCCACTTGTTAAGCGGTTTAACAAACCCCCTTTGACAGATTAACCTACATAACTTATATTCGATCAAGCTTTTTTATTCCGCTTAAAGTTTAATCGAACAGTTCTGAGAAAACCCGAAAACCCCTGTCTCAAAATCCGATAAAAATTATGTGCTTCGTTTATCCGCTGTCCACAGATTTTTTTTATATTTGTATCAATGAACTTATTCTTTTGTGTCTGTGGTACCTTGTGTGTGCCCCTCTATGCTTGAAATAATAAAAAAATAACGAAACAAAAAGACATACCTTATCACCACTTTTGTACTTTGTTCATCCTTGAAATTCCTAGCTTAGTGTCTTAACACATGCTTTTGATTCAAATTCTCCGCGTCTGGGTGAATTCTGCAAGCAGCGCACATTCTGAACGTTATTCCTATAGCCCCGGGCGACAAAATACAAAACTCCTTAGATGATTCAAAAGAATTCAGTGTATTCAGAATATTTGAAAGTCCAAAACGGGTACGTCAGCTGAATTTATTAGAGCTATATTTCGGCCCTTCTCGGCAAAGAGTCCTCTTAAGCCTCAAGCCGCTCAAACTGGAAAATGAACCTGTGAAAAAAATAGCTCTAATAAAATTCAGCTGACGTATCCGTTTTGCACTGTCAAACATGATTCGTAGTCACCTTGTTGCTGAAGGAATATTTATTCAAAATATCAGATGTAACAAGAACAAGACCAAAGGTTTATGTGGGATCCGAAAAATCTAATATTTGATCCAGACAACTGGGTCTGTCTTCGCCAGATTCAGTCTTCGCCAGCGAATCATTAGAGAAAACCAAGTTCAGATATACCGCTATAAGCCATATCTATTTTGATGATACTGACCGAAACTTCCTGCTTTATATTTCTGCCGGTTTCGGCCGAATTCCGAGCGAACTACTTGTCCAGCAAAAAAAAACAAAATTCAGAATCGAATTCAACGTACGGTATCCCCTTATTTAAAAAAAATAACGGTTACAACCGGATTCCGGACGCATTATATGTCCGGTTAAAAAATGATTGTCATATACAGACTCAGCGTCTCTCCTTACCCCTAAATCTGTCATCTAATCAACTTCAAATAAAACTTATTACTTTTAACAAATTTTCCGGTTTTGGCCGGATTCCAGGCGAATTAGTTGTCCGGGTAGAAAATGCTTTTCACATGAGTGTTCAGCGTGTCTGCTTACCCCTAAATCGAACATTTAATCAACTCCAAATGAAACTTTTACTTAACCAACTTTCCGGTTTTTGCCGGATTCCTGACAAACTAATCGTCCGGCGAGAAAATGGTTTTCACTATCGTGTTCAGCATGTCTTCTTACCCCTAAATCAAACATTTATTCAACTTAAATTGAAACTTTTACTTTTAACCAACTTTCCGGTTTTGGCCGGATTCCGAACTAACTACTTGTCGGACGAGAAAATGTTTAGCATATTCTTGTTCGGCTTGTCTTCTTACCTCATAATCGACTATCACATTAGCTGTTTAAAAATATTTTGTTTGCCCCTTAATTGGACCCCTCTCCCCCACCCCTAAATGTAGGTGAGGACCCAAAGAGTCCTCACACCAAGTTTCATCAAAATATCTCATTCCCTTCGAGAGTTATCGTTTTAACAGACGGACAGACGGACAACTTTTACGATGTCATAGGTATCCCTCGACTTACGTTTCGGGATCCCAAGAATAAGCTGCCTTTTTCAGTTTAACTTTTGGGATCACAAAACATAAGTGGAGGGAATGAGATATTTTGCTGAAATTCTTTGGGTGAAGGGGCATGTCGGGTTCGTAGATGGGCTCCGTAGCCCTACATTTAGGGGTTGGGGAGAGGGGTCCAATTTAAGGGCGAACAAATATTTTTAACAGCTAATGAGATAGTCCATTTAGGGGTAAGAAGACATGCTTAACACGTATATGAAGAATCATTTTCTCGCCAGACAAAGTACAAGTACTTCGCCCCCAAATTTTTTTAAAGTAAAAGGTTTTATTTGAAGCTTTTTGAGCTTTCATTTTTTACCAGACAAGTAGTTTGCCCAGAATCCGGCCGAAACCGGAAAAGTTGACGGAAGAAAGCAGGAGGTGTTGATCAATTTCGTCAAAGTAGATACTACATACAGGGGTAATCAAGCATGCTGAATCCACATCTGAGCGTGGTTTTCACATATGCTTAGCCAATGGCCTTAATCTGTTTCTAAATTTTAATAGTAAAATGTTCAAGGAGTCTGGCGAAGACCTGGTACCTACAAGACTCAATTGTCTGCATCAAATATTAAATTTGCGGGATCCCATCGAAACCTTTGGTCTTGTTCCTTTACATAAGAGCAATAAAAAGATCGTTGGAACAAATACCGGATTTTATGTTATAGACTACGCTGAAGACCTCCCCCCAATTTGTTTTTTGTTTTGTTTGAATAAACTGTACTCCCACGTTTAAACGTTACAGCACGGGGCAAACGTTTACGGCACGGGGTGGGCGTTCTTCACCATATTTAAAAAAAAAAAAATCCAGAGATGGAAAACTGGTCGTTCCACAAAATTCCACTTCAGTCATATTCGAATGCCTTAAATCTCCGGTTCGTTTAGTTTTATTTGACCTTTGTTTTCCTCTTGGTATGAACATCTTAAATTGTTACCTTGGTACCGTCACTCATTCATCAAGTAGTGTGGATCTTACACGGATACATGGGTTGTTCAGGTCTAATCCCAGTACGTCCGCTGACGGACCGTCCCAAGACAAGGTCAACCGACCAAAAAGTCCCCGAATCACGTCCCCGCCAAAACAGAATATACTAACAAAAACAGTGTGAAGATTTTTTTTGGATTCAAGCTTTTTTTGACCCCGTATTATTTGTAGGTGTTGTTGTATTTTTTTGTTCTGTTTCTTTTTATAATGTTAAAGACATTATATTGGACTAAGTAATTAGACATTAGGCGATTAAGTAGACCAGACGGGTGGCATTGCAGAATTTGGTGAACCGTTCATAGCGGTGGTGTTTTTCCAAAAGGTTAGAAGCGACGTTTCTAAAATTTTCCAGGAACATCGAAAAAGTTTCGTCTTTTGGCCAAGAAGGGTCTAAGAGTCCCAAAAGAAAACTGTGTATCTCGGTAGGCTAGTGGTCGCTCCGATTTAGCTGAAATTTCTAGCAGACATGCAGGAAACAGCCGTGAGTAGGGCAGTGGCAATAAATCAGTTTTGAGAAAATGTCGCTTATAACCTTTTAAAAAAAACACCGTCGATACACTGTAAAAAGTTTCTCCGAGTAAGGATTAAAGTTAAGTTCAGTATTTGCCACTGGGATTAACCTTTTCTCTACTGAGATAGGATTAATCCGAATTAGACCGAATACTATCTTTTTAGAGACAATATTAATCCCAGTAGAAAATACTGAAAGATTTTTTTTTACAGTGGATATATCTGAAACCACCGTCCCAAGATCTGTATTATCTTTTCGACGTCCTATCTCCCTAAGAGGATGCCCTATCCTCACTAAAATGCCTGAAAAAAACAAACAAGACAAACGACGGTCTTCTCTGGGAGCCTTTTTTGACAAAGATATTTTCCTATTAAACTGGGACGTTTCACAGCCAAGATCCCTTCAACTGAAGAGCTGATCGGCTTGTTTCAGTATGGCATACGGAAAGTAGCATGTCCCAAGGGGAATGAGGTTTCTCAAATGACGTTCCAGGTATTCACAGCGTTTCCTGCTGGTGCGTATTCATGCATCGGGAACAGCGAACGGAGCGTTTCAGCTAAAAAGCATAACCCATAAATCGTCTGCCTGACCAAGCAAGGTTGTTTACGCTCACGTGACTGTCAACAAACTTATGCTTTACCGATTTACAATAAAAACATGCGAAGGTCCTCGAATTAAGGCAGTCTATCTGTAGCTCTCAGACAAAGCAGCAACGGAAGTAAAGATGATTTTCATAGTCGTAAGTGTGATTTTTTTTTTTTTTTTGCTGGACGTAGTGGGTCAAAGTGTTTTCCTTGTTTTTTACCCTTACCAATTTCCTTTAGGTTTGTTTTAACCTATCTGGTTTAAATAAATCCGATAAATAATGAAGAAGTGTCAAAATTAGTGATGTTTCGTCATGCAGTAGTGTCAAAGAAGTGGTTAATGGCGCTAGATACGACTCCGTAAGCAGCCGCCAGCCACGCCGAAAACGAGAAAGTCAGGATCCCTGTTCGTTTAGGGCCTCTTCTTCATAAAGTCAGGATCCCTGTTCTGAGACAGGATTCCTGTTTTGGGGATCCCAAAACTTAAGTAGAGGGATACCGATGACTTCGTATAAGCTGTCAGTATGTCCTTCTGTCTGTCTGTCCGTCTGTCGGCTTGTTAGCACGACAACTCCCGAAGGAGTCGGGATATTTTCATCAAACTTTGCGTGAGGACCCTATGGGTCATATTACAGGCCAAGATCGAAGATGGGTTCTCTAGCACAATATTTAGGGGTAGGGGAGGGGTTTGTAATCAAGTGAAACAAATTTTTTTTTAAGAGCTAATGAAATAGTCAATTTAGGGGTAAGAAGACATGCTGAATCCGAATACGAAAAGTATTTTCTCCTCCGACAAGTAGTTCATCCGAAATCCGGCAAAAACCGAATTTTTTTTGAAAAGTAAAAGTTTAATCTGAAGTTGATTAGAGGTTCAATTGGGCACTGAGACGTGCTGAGTCCGAATATAAAAATCACTTTCTCGCAGGACAAATGGTTCGGCCGTAATCTGGCTAAAACCGGAAAATTTGTTTAAAGTAAAAGTTTTATTTGTATTTGATAAGATGTTTGACTTGCGGGTAATTAGACATGTACCCGCTGAATACGTATATGCAATCATCTTGTCACCGGACATATAGATCGCTCCGAGTCCGGCTGAAATGGGAAATTTGTTTAAAAGTAAAAATTTTATCTTAAGATGATTAGAGATTCGATGTTAGACATGCTGAATTCATTTTTGAGCTTTAGTTTTTGCCAGACATAGTTTGTCCAGAATCGTAGGCTGGGGCTGGGCTATAGGGTAAATACATGTTACAATTGGCCCTTATCTGTTTCTACATTTTAATAGTAAAAATGTAAGAAGTCTGTCGAAGACCGATCAAAGACCAACAAGGCTCAATTTTCTCGATCAAATATTAAATTTTTGGGATCCCATCGATACCTTTGGTCTTGTTTATTTAGTCAAGGAACCCGGCTCCTATTCTGGACTGGTACTCTTTTCGGGTCCTATACTCTGAACTCAGCTGAGATCTATTTCAGCAGCATTTTGGCTTATAATGAAAGTGGTCCTCGTCAAGCCTTAGCTAGAAGGATGAGCGTGCATGCCGGTTTATTCTCCTACCTAAAGCCTGAATGCAGCCTAACGAGGACCCTTGCCAAGAAGGGCCGAAATATCGTAGGAATAAATCTCAGCTGACTTTGAAAGTATTTCATAATATTAAAAATAACTTTATTCAAGCCATTATTTTTAATGGCACGTGTTTTTCATGAGAAAATGTTTAATTAAAACTGATTCGTGTGAGGAAATTGTAAAGCAGAAGTGATGCATCTTTCTTAAAGCACAATGGACACTTCTAATGCTTTACTTTGTATTAAATGCTTCACAAATAAACATTTCCAACTTCCTTTAGAAGGCGCCACGAAAATTGGCCGTGTTCTTGTTATCCCTTGTCTTTCTCTCTCTGGCATTTCGGCGATCCAAATCTTAGGAGCTGGGATATCGTGGCAGGAAATTCAAAAACTCCCAGCAATGCTTGATAGAAAAGGATATATTTGAGATGTCACCAAAGTCAAGCCGCAGATGCAGTTTACCTGATTGTTCTAGTGTTTCATCAGAAGTTCCATGGCTTAAAGTTCCTATTAAAAGTTTTTCTTTGTGGAATAGTGTTGTGAAGCTTGATTAGCTTGCTTTATAAAATGTACCAGAATATGCAATAAGTTTATAAAAAATAACATAGCTACAAACATCATTCAAAAACAAATAACCTATTCAAATCTGAATTATAAAATCTGATTTATGCATAAAATAAAGATCTATTAAGTATTATAAGAGACATCACTTTTATCTTTGTCCAAGCCAGTAAATTGAGCATGTACTGGCCCAAAAAATTACGCTTTGAAATATCACAGAGAGGAAACTGTTGAAAAAGCTGCTGATCTAGGGGCCAAGCATTGTTCCTAGGTTGTTACAGAGTGGGATTGGGGTAGTTTGATGTGCCCATTGAACTTTAATGTCCATGGAGGAAACGCGCTTATTTAAAATCGTTCAATCGGTAGTAAGAAGATGAAAAAGGATTCGACAAGGGTACTTCAAAGAAACTGTGTAAACTATGATTAATTCTTTGTTTGTCTCGGTAACTAAATACGTCGAAGCCTTTTCGCGGCCTCCTTTTCAGGTGAATGCTAAATTTTTCCATTGGCATACTATGTACTGCAAAACAGTCTGATAGCCATCGAGTCCATACTTGGAAAATCAAGCCATTATTTACTTCCAGATTGTAGCCGCTGCTATCGCTGCAAGCTACGCAGACGAGGACCAGGTAGCTGCGGAGTCTGCGGTAGCTGACCCATCACGATACAAACCACAGAGCTACCCAAAGCCCAGCTACCAGCCCAAATACGACCAGAAATATCCCCAGAAGTACGAGGACATCCCAGCTTGTGCCAAGACCTCTGGTAAGCTCTGGTGTCTTCAGGACTCTGAATATCCCAGTCATGATGTAATCTACGCTCTGGAGCAGCATTACGATGCCGTGCTGGCGCTGTACAAGGATCAGGTCCTCGATACAAAGAATTCCGTTGATGGGTAAGTGTCCCCAAGGGCAAAAAATTACCCCTTTGTTGCCACTGTTTAGTTACTAGTTGCGTTTTTTCCCAATTCTCCGTCATCCAGTTAACCGACCTCTTTACCACCATCAGCCGTTTTTTGGGCGTCTCATACGCTCTGCGATACAAAAACGGCTTATTCGCATTCTCCAGCATTATGTGAAAGATTCAAATTTCCTGCCTCAGAACGAAAGCATGTAGGTTGGATGGAGCTCCGACCTCAGCCCACAACCGACCGGGTTTGCGACGAAAAGTAGCTTATAGGGTATTAGGTCGGTTAACCAAATGAAGAATACAGCTTATAGAAGGAAACCTGCATCCGGTAAAAAAAAACGCAGCTGCTGTTTGTCCAGGTTTCACTGTATTTCGCATCCAGTAAGAAATGTTGGTATGAACTGACCGCTCTGGACAGCATTCCACATTTGTGTCACGAACCAATCCGGCAAAGGAAAGTTGGTTGTACATCCGAGTCATCTAGTCAGCGGATTGTTTCACGTTAAATTTGGCAGATGGCGCTTGCCTCGTGTTCTAAAGTCAGGCTATTTGATTTGGTTCGACTCGAGCGCTATAACAAAAAGTTCACTGTAATACGGTCAATACGGAATAAGCCAATCTGGGTACGGCTGGAAGTTTTGAAAAAAGAAAGTTGAAAAAAACGCTAAGCTGACAAACAAAACACACACCTAATTTACGCCAAAAGCATAAGTTGAACAACGTCCTCCAGCACCTGAATGTTTTTTATCTTCTGACAATAACCACAACTTAATTGTTTTAGCCTCTACAAAATCACAGATGAGACTTACCTCTGCCCGTCTGCCACCTCTTACGTCTACCCACTCCGCGCCAAGAACACCGATGGCAAGTGGAGAGTGATCGTCAACAAAGTCGAGGCTCGCTACTACAAATTCGACCAGAGCACCCGTCTGGAGGAGTGCAAGCTTGCTGGAGCCAACTGCCCCCTCGTTCCAGAGTGCTACGAGTCCAAGTGTGTCCAGAAGAACGTCTACCACCGCTTCCTAGTCTATGACCCATATGATACATACTTCCCATTCGCTATCGAATCTTTCAAGATGCCTTCCTCTTGCTCTTGCTTCTTGGGTACCTTTTTCTAAGGCACTCAAATGTGATACTTTATTTTTTTTAGACGATTTATTTTTTCTACTAAATACAAAAATTCGGAGTCGCATTTCATGTACTAAAAATATTCCTTGGTACATTTCCGGTTTTGACCGTATCCTCACCGAGTTATCCATCCTGGGAAAATCGATGAATCAGCAAAGATTTGTCGGCTATCCCCATTCACTAACCTTCTAATTAATTTGACTGGAAAAGCTTTTCCGTCCCGTCTGAGGTCCTCATACTTGTACTTGCGTCAGGTAGTCTTAGAACATAAAGTAACAGAGATACACAAAAGCACGAAGTGCATGGCAAAAAAATATTAAAGGACCTGTCTTTAATCACCTACAATACCAACGCAACCTACTTCCATAATCAATCCATATATTTCTAAACCCAGAAACCTCAATTTCGTACGGCACATTGCCGTGTTTTGCTAACTTCGATGTGTATCACGCTGTCGACGGTTGTCTGCGAGAAGTTTTTCCAACAGGAAAACCGGTTAAGTAAATTGTTTCCCTGTTTTCGCTATAAGTCAACGGTCTTGGAAAAGAATATTGTTTGCCCAGAATCCGGTTGAGACAGGAAAATTTGTTATAAGTTAAATTTTATATGAAGTTGATTAGATGTTGGATATAGGGTAAGGAGATACGCTGAACTGGAATTAGTGGAGTGTTCCTTGGAACAATCCACTATTGCGAGCGCTGTAGCAACCTTCGGTTTCCGGTTTTCACCTTATTTTGTGTACGATAGGACGATGGAATTCCTTGGACGTGTAGATTCTAGGGCTCGGAAATTGTTTTTAAAGTTGTACCTCCCCCACCCACCCCGTTCATGGGCAACTGGGCCCAGATTGCCCAGGAGTAAAGTTCGTTACCCTTGCTAGGAATCAACAGGTATCAAGTTGAAACTTGGTAGGATTGTGAGCATTGGGGTCTCTTTTTACTTGTTCGGGTCCCAAACCCTACCCCCACTTGGTTCAGGGGCAATTGGGCCCAGATTGCGCAATTTTTTATGTTTTTGATTTGACAATAACAAGAGATAAGGCGATGAAAATCCTTTGTGGTTTTGGATCATAGGGACTGGGGAGAGATGAACCACCCCCACCCTCCCCGTTCATGGGCAAGTGGGCCCAAAACTGCGCATGAAAAAAGTGTTTGACCCGTGACTGGAATCAAATTCTAAGCTGGTATATACTTGAGGGGAAAAGGTGTAAATAGCCTACGCATTGTGATGGGTCCCGACCCCCCCCCCCTCCCGTTCATGGGCAGCTGGGCCCAGATTTCCCACGAGTTTAATTTGTCTATGACAGGTGTCAAGTCCAACTCTTCTATATTTGGGGAGATATATCTATGGATGAGGATTTTGTGTAACATCAACAAATAAGACGACGCGACGTACTTTAATCTTTGTTGGAAACTGGACTGTTTTGTCATATGATCGATGATATGCCATTCTTAATAAATTGTGACAAAGGGGGCATTAGTCTGCTAGGACTTGGTTTATTGCACTTGTTATTACCTTCCTAATGGACAAGAGCTGTAAAGGGTGGGACTGGCAGGCAGACCATTCATTGTTCGAACAAATGCTATTCGTGCAAGATCTTCAACATTTCTTTGGATTTATACTGGCGGTTTGTTTACACTTTAAGCTTTTAAAGGGGGGTGATTAAAAGGTTATTTCAATACTTGTTTGGTTATTGGGGATGAGAAATGTCTTGGTTCTAAAGCTGTTTGTATATAAATGTGATAAACATTTTACTTTTACACTCCACGTCTGAGCGCATGCGCACTTGTTTAGCTTTATTTTTTCGCCGGACAAGTAGTTCCGGAATTCGCCAAAACTTGAAAATTGGCAGAAGTAAGACACGAAGTTCCGTTCGGTTACGTCAAAACAGATGTGACTTAGAAGGGTAAATACACATGCTGAATCCATATTTAAACTTGGTTTTCTCAGATCTACCACTTCCCACTAAAAGTGAATTGTTCACGAATGATAGGCTATTAATGATTGATTGTCCTAAAAATATTTGCTTTATTCAGAAATAGCTTTTACACTCGAATGCATTGCCCGCGGATCGGATCAAAAAGTGCAAAAAAGACATGGTTAAAGTCTTTAAAAAACTATTATTTTCATATGCTTCGGGGGGGGGGGGGGGGAGGGCTCCCCCCCCTCCGGATACGGCCACGGCCCTGGCCTGGACTAATCGGTAGTCGGTTTATGTCTACGGGTGTTTCGATAGACCATAATGATGGACTAATCGGGATTGTCGGCCTACGGCGGAAGACAACCACCAGGTGCGATAAAAATACCAGAAAACTGGACAGAACCAGTTTTCTTCTTTTATATGTGCTGGAGACCAATTCTTTGCAGACGAAATGCGCTCTTTCTGGGGCTTGGCACGGGTAAAGAGCTCGTAAGCACTGGTAAAACGGACACGGGAAAATCTCTGTCACAGAGCTTACTCGGACCTTCACGGTCTGACTTGGGTTTCTTCGGAGCACCACAGCACAGACAGGTCTCAAAGCTCGCGAAAACAGCGACCAAATTCGAGTAATCAATTAAAGCATTGCTATTGTTATAACCTGAACAGTAAATCTTCGCTCGGTTCTCTGCAGGCTTCGGTAAACAGGACGTGTCTTTGCCGAACGATGTGCCCAAATGGCAGAGAGTTCGCCCAATTGGCAGGAAAACTTCCTGTGAATGTGAACTGTGCCCGTACGGCAATATTCTGGTGGAAATGCTCTGTTTCGGCAAAGGCAAAGCTCACGGAAAGTGCTACGAGTGCTACTATGAACGCAAAAAGCATGAAATCTTAAGTTTTCGAAATCAGTCCAGGTGCTACAGAAAATCACAAATATACGGTCATGTTGAAGAGGCAGACGACGATGGAAACTAAGAATACATTGTACGCTACTAGGACAAAGATCGATTCAGAAAAGTCAAAACAAGATTTTAATTCTTGAAGTTTGGCTCGAAAGTAGTGGTCGTATCTTGTTCCTTTTTGGGAACGTAAGTGGAACGTAAGTGGAGGGATACCTATGACATCGCAAAAGTTGTCTGTCTGTCCGTCCGTCCGTCTGTAAGCACGATAACTGTCGAAGGGAATGAGATATTTTGATGAAACTTGGTGTGAGGATTCGTTGGGTCGTCGGACCAGTCAAGTTCGTAGATGGGCTTTGTAGCCCTACATTTAGGGGTGGGGGAGGGGGTTCAAATTAAGGGGCAAACAAAATATTTTGAAACAGCTAATGTGATAGTCGATTATGGGGTAAGAAGACATGCTGAGCACGACAGTGAAAACTATTTTGTCATCGGACGAGTAGTTCGCCCGGAATCCGGCCAAAACCGGAAAGTTTGTTAAAAGTAAAAGTTTTATTTGAAGTTGATTAGATGTTCGATTTAGGGGTAGGAAGACATGCTGAAGACGGTGGTGAAAACCATTTTCTCGACGAACAAGTAGTTCGCCCGGAATCCGTCCGAAACCGGAAAGTTTGTTAAAATTAGAAGTTTTATTTCGAGTTGATTAGATGTTCGATTTAGGGCAAGAAGACATGTTGAACACTTATGTGAAAACAATTTTCTACCCGGATGTAGTTCGCCCGGAATCCGGCGAAAACCGGAAAGTTGGTTAAAAGTGGAAGTTTAATCTGAAGTTGATTAAATGTTTGATTTACAGGGAAAAAGACATGCCGAACACGATGGTGAAAATCATTTTCTCGCTGGACAACTAGTTCGCCCGGAATCCGGCCAAAACCGGAAAATTTGTTAAAAGCAAAAGTTCGATTAGATGACAGATTAAGGGGTAAGAAGAGAGGCTGAATCCGTGTGAGACAATCATATTTTACCTGGAAATTTTTATTTGAAGTTGATTAGATGTTCATTATTGGGGAAAGAAGATACCCTGAGTTCGTTTTTGAGCTTTCTTTTTTCGCCGGACAAGTAGTTCTGGAGTTCGGCCGAAACCGGGAAGTTGGCATGAGTGGCAGGAAGTTTTCGTCAAAACAGATATGACTTATAGGGGTAAACACACATGCTGAATCCATATATGAACTTGGTTTTCTCAGATGATTAGCTATTTGGCCTTAATCTGTTTCTGAATTGTAATTGTAAAAATGTTCAAGGAGTCTGGCGATGACTGGATCTGGCTAAGACAAGACCCAGTTGTCTGGATCCGATATTGAATTTGTGGGATCCAGGGGCGTCGCAAGTGCATTTTCGGTGGGGGGGTGCAGGGCCAAAATTTTACCGAATCTTTCAAAAAATTTACCGAATCCTAGAACTAAGAATTCGGGCTTTAGATTATGGAACAGAAACGATTACGTAGGAAGACTAACAATAAAAGGCAGCATGAACGACGATAAGCCAACTATTAGGCGGCGTTTTTGCGAAGGCCACATGGAGAATATATTGCCCGGCATGAATGCAGTAACAGCTACTATAGAAAATTAAATCGAGCGCCGCAGGCGAAAATTTTCGAAATCCATTTTTTTTTTTTTGCTAAAATTTAACTGATTCTCTTACAAATTCCATCATTTACCGTTGATTAAATACCGAGACTCTAAGAAGCTCTAGAAACCGGATGGAGCGACGTTCCGGCAGCAGCAGCAATTGTAGTCTAGTCACTACGCTACCTATGGTCACATAAAGTGAGCGCCGCAGGCTAAATTTTTTTTTTTGCTTTTTCCTGTCAAATTTAATTTCCATCCAAATTCTAGCTTTTGATGTTCCGAAATGTCAATCCTAAAACTGTCTTAAAATCCCTGTCAAATGACGCGCCATTCCACAAAATAGAGAATATTACGAAAAGTGCTGCAGGCGGAATTTTCGAAATATTTATGATTAGATATTCTTTTTGGGATCCAAAATAAAAGTGAGGAATATCGATGATATCACAGATCAACCCTTTTGTCTGCGACCAGTGCTTCACTTGACCTCTTCTGAGTTTCGAGGTCCGTGGTAACTTCCGAATCCTGGCAATTACAACGAATAAGTTGCCGAATCCCAGTTATTGTACCAAATAAGTTT
The DNA here is from genome assembly GCA_023053575.1 of Branchinecta lynchi. NCBI lineage: Eukaryota > Metazoa > Arthropoda > Branchiopoda > Anostraca > Branchinectidae > Branchinecta > Branchinecta lynchi. Next base: position 7,637,639 of record JAKZAP010000001.1, read on the forward strand.
AGACCAATAGCGTGTTCGGGATTCTGTGTAACTACCGTATCCCGGTTATTATACCGAATTGTCTTGGTATCGAAAGACTACCGAACAATATTCATATTTGGTATACTTTTGTCGAAACTGGAACAAAGTCAGGATTCGTGGTTAACTTCCTAATCCTGGAAATTATACTGAATAAATTACCGAATCCCAATCATGATACCGAATAATTTCGAACCAATAGCTTATCCGGGAGTCTGTGTAACTACGGATTCTCCATAAATATACCGAATGGTTCCGGCATCGAAAAATTACCAAATGATTTCAGCAAATTCTCTCACCAAATTCGTGATATCTACCAAACACTGGCAATTATACCGAATCCCGATCATTATACCGAAGAGATTTGTACAGATAGCCTATTTAGGATTTTGTATAACTACCGAATCCCTGTAAATCGAAAAAATACCGAACAATTTTAGTAAAATTTTGGGCCTCCGGCCCAAAATTTTACCGAATCTCAAAAAGGTGGGGGGGTGCTGCACCCCCCGCACCCCCCCCTTGCGACGCCCCTGGTGGGATCCCATCGAAACCTTCGGTCTTGTTCCTGAGGTTTCGTGGTTCGACTAGGATACCACATTCATCTCACGAAACCAGCGATTACAGGAAATTTATGGGTTCCTACCGAAACAAACAGCAGAAACACGGGCAATACCCGCCAGACTATCCCCCCAGGCACCGATTCGCACAACTATCTTGTCTCGACCACCCTGGTGGTTCCGCAGATAGGATGCAATGAATTATCGGTTGTATATGATGCGCTACCAGAGTGCAGTCGAGCTCCAAGAAAAGATGAATAGAAGGTTTCCGAAGACCCCTCCACATCTCCTCCCTGTATCTGAGTTTAATACAGACAATCAGTTAGACGGCTGGTTTCTTTGTATGGAATAAGGGAGGCCTGGTTGGTACTTTGTAAATGCTAATTATCTCCACAGCCATAAAATGACCAATGAGATTGACATGTAAGCTATGGTCTCAACCACTTATAATCCTACATCGGAATCGCTATTGGCAACCTTGCGCGGTTTCATGCCGAAACACGAGCCGAATCTATATATTCGGGTGGATCAGGATAGAGGTTATTTAGTCACAGTTCAACCATTCAACACACGCTTACTGTAAGGGTGCTGCCAAGATTCAGAGTTAGTGTTTTTTTCAAGCCAAGTGCGGAGAGGGTGTGGTCATGAAAGCTTTATCGGTGAGTCGAAATTCTTGTAGCTCAAAATAGTGTTCCCAATTAACGCACTCTCTGGTGACTAGTCATTATTTGACAAGTCAATTTTCCTTTTTTACGTTTCCGCGTTTTGACGCAGCGTGGAAGGGCTCTGACCCTTGTAGTTTTTATCATCACAACGCACTGTACCTTCAGCGCCTTACGATTAGGGCGAAGATACGGCCTAGATGAAATTTAAGTGCGTCTTCAATATGAGGCAATTCGCCTTCTACCCGTCCAACATACAAAGCGCATAAGTCTCTCTGTTTGTTCACCCTCGCCCCTTTATCAGCACCCATCACACAGGCAGTAAAATAGGCCAATCAGAAAATAGAAGCTTTCACTCTTTAAACTGAAGGGTACTATCATGCAAACTCTCGTCTTCAGAGACGTTCCCACCGTTTTTCTGCCGATAGAAAATAATTAAATGCATATCCAAGCAGAGTATTAAGTAAACGTTGACGATGGTGATGATCATTGACTTTGGGGGATAATAGGAATTGAACCGCATGGTGGTTAATCGCGTAACCGAAATCCAATTAACGTTTAGGAATATTTCAACACTTTCGCGAACAGAGCTGCCACTCCTTCTGATGAGGTCCCAGAATTAGATGTGTTTTGCCCAGATTAGCATGCAATGCAATTACGATATAAAAAACTAAGTGAAAAAAAATGTACACCAACGTTCAATTAAGCTTGAACCAAAGCATTCGGCTTCATAGCTACTCCCTGACCCCCTTCAATCTTTAGTCGGGCTCTAAAACTAGTTGTGTTTTACACTGAAGCAGTGGCGTTCAGATTTAATTTAAATACATAGCCTACAACTACAAAGAAACCTGCAACCTATATGTTAGAACCAAAGTCTTCTGCTTCAGATATACCCCTTTCAGCCAAGAGAATGATTCGTTTGTTTTTAGAACATCATATTACTGGTGACTACTACCACTATTGCCCTTGCCGAACCGCAGTACGACTATGGCTACAGGGTTCAGCCACATGTCGGGGACTACAAAAACACTTCCGTTCCGGATTATATCCCCAGAACAACTGAAGCAGCAACAGAGCGGAAAGTTCAAGAAGAAGAACCAGAGCCAGCAGCCGAACCACACCACAAAGTATCCCACCATGAAAAGAATGTAGCACCAAACCACTACAAGAAACCCTACGTCAAGCCGGAGTACTGCGACTCAAAGAAGCCACCAGCATGCGCCAAAGATTCCAAGTTCGGATACTGCTCTGTGGACCCCGAGTATCCTTTCGGTGAAGTTCATGTAAGTACCAATCTATTATCCAAAACTACGACGAATCGATAATTAGCATGTCATTCAGCTCGGGTTTTCTCATTATGTTTTTTTTTTGTGTTTTTACAAGTTGAGTTACAAGTCAGGAGCGACAGTGAACACATACTTTAGCAAAACGACCATGTTTTAAGTCTGCAGATCTAGTTATTGCATGGCTATGAAGATGATGACAATGATTTTATTTGCGACCTGTCAAAGCACGCACAAAGAAAACGGAGTAAACACAAAAAAAGAAAGTAAAAATACGAAAAAGAAAAAACTAGAGAAGTAATATTAAGAATAAGTATGACTATATGTGCGCATGATAGGAACAATATGTCACAACTTGGTGAGTGAAACATTTTTCGCTAAGGGCGAATCGTAAGGACATCATAATTCCAATCCTTTGCTCGAACACTATAGCCTCAGGTAGGGGCGTCACGACTGGGTGGGGGGCGCCCCCCCCCCCCCCCAATGCTGTCGGCCAGTCGGTAAAAAATAACCGAGTCGGCGCGAAGCGCCGCGATTTTTCGTCAAAACAGTTGATTTTTTTCATGAAAACAGTTGTTTTTTCAGGAAATTGGTCGATCTTTCGTCAAAATAGTCGATTTTTCTAAAAATCAGTCGATTTTTTTCAAAAATGTCATTTTTGTTGTTTAAAACAGGCGTTTTTCCTGCCGAAAAAGTCGGTAAAAATTACTGGCCAGTCGATAACTGCCTTGTCCCCCCCCCCCCAGCATTTTGGCTAGTAACGGCTCTGGCCTCGGGCCCCATGAACAGCCAAGTTATTGGAATAGGGTGGGGTAGAAAATATCCATATTTGCGATGACAAATTTATTTTACAAAACAGTTGATTTTTTTCATGAAAACAGTTGTTTTTTCAGAAAATTGGTCAATCTTTCGTCAAAATAGTCGATTTTTCTAAAAATCAGTAGATTTTTCTGAAAATCAGTCGATTTTTTTCAAAAATGTCATTTTTGTTGTTTAAAACAGGCGTTTTTCCTGAAAAAAAGTCGGTAAAAATTACCAGCCAGTCGGTAAATGCCTCGTCCCCCCCCCCAACATTTTGGCTAGTAACGCCTCTGGCCTCGGGCCCCATGAACAGCCAAGTTATTGGAATAGGGTGGGGTAGAAAATATCCATGTTTGCGATGACAAATTTATTACCCTTGTGGTACAACGTTATCGTAACTGGAATACAAGAAGAGAAGTAAAGAAAAGAAGGAACTTAATTTTTTAGTTTCTCGTTGAGATTATTCATTTTCTGGATATTAAATACCGTCTCCGGATCGCCCCAGTTGCCAACTCCAGCACAAGTTTAGCTAGAACACGTTTTCCCGCCCGGAAGTTTTATGCACACACTGTGGCGTTTTCGTAATACCCCACCTTTGAGCGGTCAATAGACTCGGAACTGACACAGTATTAAACACTAGGCGTCGACTATATACCGCTGACCTTTTCGCAGCAAACAAACATAAAAAGTTGTTAATATCTAAGCAGTATTTCATACCTTTCGATATTAATCAGTTAATCGCCAGACCAATTTCAAGTTGGTATGAAAACTTCCTGTAAGTTCCGTAACAGTCAATTACCGTGGCGCAAGGATGGTCGGGGTGCGGTCACGGTCAAGGCTTAAGTCAAAGTAGATTACTATACCGCGTACGAACAAAGACGATTTGTTAAAGACGTATTGATTTCAACAGACTGAACAACTCACCGCAAAAGGTTACAAACCGTCCTTCTCTGCACTGTTAGCTACCCGCATGCGCACTTGCGTGCGTTGTCGGTAAAAAATAAAGATAAAATAAACATAGCAGGTCGTGACGCGGAGAAATTATATTGGTAGAGATAGGAAAGGCACTGGTCCTTATTTTTGTCCAATGTGTGGTATTGAAGGAGAGGATGCGGTACATCTGATATGTTATTGTGAGGAGTTGAAAGAATTAAGAAAGGAAGTGTTTGGTCGGAAGGCTTGGGAGGAAAGGGATTTGGTTTAGAGGTATGGGAAGTAATTGTAAACCGAATAGGTATAATGTGCTCTCTGCACAATTTTTTTTTTTTTAATATGTGAACACGTTATTTACTTTCGTAAATATGTTGTTATCTCGCATATTTATGACTTATGTAAGATATTTTGCGACGAGGGCCCGAGACCCCCCCCCCCCCCCGTTTCCGCGAAATGACGCCTTTGATCGCAGAACTTTTCTCGTACAGTAAAAGAGCTTACGAAGGTCGGGATTTTGATCAAGTTCTTGCTCCCACTACGAATTACGGAAAGCTATCATATTCGTTCCCAACTGCGACGTAGTTACTTAGAGAAAACGGCCAACCATCTACGCAATATGTACCACTCGGTAACTTTTCCGTACTTTAGTAGTTCGCAACGTGTTACTAAATGCTAACAAGAGCTGTAAGCTCATGCGGCACTTGCAAGGCTGGCTCACAGGATAAAAGTAGGAATTTGCCAATTCGTGGGTTTGTTCTGATCATCTGCAAGCAAAACCCCTGAGATAAAGGACCCTCGGAAATCACTAGAATGTATCGTCAAAAGAGTTTTATTTTTGCACTTAGCTGTAATGATGCGCACTTTAAGGACGCTAGAAGTTCATCTATAAGCAAATCCCTCAGCAGAAACGATAATGGGCCCCTGGGGTCCATTAATATATATCGTTTGTTCAAAAGATATTTTTTTTTTCATTGTCGGTTAAGATGCGAACTGTAAGAGTAGGTTTCTAGACACACAACGCTGTGGCGCAAATGATCATGAGCCGAAGTGTATCGTTTGGTCAAAGTACTTTTTTGACTTAGCAGTTAAGATGCAAACGTTAAGGGAGCTAGAAATTCATTTGTAAGCAAAAACCTTGAGGCAAAAATGATCACCGCTGGCTCCATGGTGCTCAATGAAATGTTTATTTTGCTTTAAAGTGTATTTTTTACTTTGCGGTTAAGATTAGTACTTGAAGAAACGGTCGTATTTGGCAATTGACGATTTGCAGGCCAATCTTATCGTATCTCCGATATTCCAGCCAATTTTCATCGTCCTAGCACGTCTGGAGGTACCTTAAAACGCGATCACCGAAATTCCGGATCGCCTCCCCTCCAATTCGTCCCACATTGCCGGATCGAATCCGGTTCTAAAAATGATTTATCTAGAGCATTTGTTTATTATTCCCACAAAGTTCTATCTCGATCTCTCGAGTCTAATTTACAATTTACAATTCGGTTTATTTATCCATAAATATATTTTACAAACAAAAAATAGTGCAGTCTAAGGGGGTCACGTGTTCCCCCCCCCCCCAACAGTTGTCCGATCCGGTCCCGACATGAAAAAGAAAATCAGAGACCTGTCCTCTGGTCAGTTATTAAATTTCACTGGAATCCAATCACCAGTTCCAAAATTACGCATGACTCCATATACCGGATTCCCCCTCCCTCCACTCCCGCGCGATGATTGGGTCGAGAAAATTGCTGTTTCCAAGTCACTTTGGTCCGATCCTGATATACCTGCCAAGTTTCGTCGCGAAAATCCCCAAAACCGCCATCACCGGAATTGCGGGAATCTCTCTCCCCTCCGAAGTGTCCGGATCCAGTCCGATTGTGTAAAAGATTTATCTAGAGCAGATACTTGTTATTGCCAGCAAGTTTAACTCCGATCCCTCCAATCTAGCCGTTTAACAAGATTTTCGCCCCCACCCCCCCAGAGTCGATTCCGGTCCAGACTTTAAATGTGACATCAGAGGTATGTCCTCTATTCAGTTATTTAAGTTTCATTCGAATCCGATCACCCGTCCTAACATTACGCACGACTCAATTTTCCGGATTCCCCCTCCCTCCACTCCGCCCAGGTGTCGGATCGGGAAACTGAGTATTTCCAAGTTAGTTTGGTGGGGTCCCTGATACGCCTGCCAAGCTTCATCGTCCTAGCCCATCTGGACATATCCTAACTCGCCATCGTGGGACGGACCGCCCGCCCGATAGACGGAATTGCGATCGGTATATGGCACTTGAGCCAGAAGCCTCAAGTGCCATACAAACCAGAAAAATAAATAGCAACGCCTACAAAGCTCCATGGACCGTTACATACGGACGAACATCGAAAAAAGTAACCAAATAAAAGAGTCACTCCAAACACCAAACAAAAAAAGGAACAACTAAATAAATAATTTCTAGCTGGCTTCATCCTCAAAATGCAGGTCCAGGTGCAGACCGATCTCCCACAATCATTAAATTCGAACTCCAGCCTAGCATCCCGGGATGTCGCCCTACCCTATCTAAAATACTCCTAATAAATAAACAAATTTAAAACCTACTTTTTCGTCCCGAATGTCTTACCAATTCAATTTATAAAGCAAAATATCTGTAACTGGGTCTTATAGATGCTAAACGAGGGCAGCTCCGTCCGGCAATTTGAGCAGAAAATCCGAATTTAATTAAAGTAAAAGTAGCGGCTACTGCGTTGTAGAGGATATATTTCATTCCTTGATTAATTTTAACAAAGAAATCTTTGCAATGGTCCTATTCTTAACTGGAGTTAGCCGCCTCTAATGCTGTCAACTACCTCACCTTTTTTCAGTCAGTCACTTCATATTCCGTAAGGAAAACTTCAAAATTCTAGCTTTCACCGGGCGGGATTTCACAACCCATTCAGACTGCCCGTGTGTGCATGGTTTGAGTTAGCTTATCGTGATTAATTTCAGGAAGCTCTGGCCAAGAGCGTTTTCCTCGCACGACAATACAACGAGCTAAAGGATCAGTCCGCAGACGACCTCGTCAGCGACATCACCAAGAGACAAGAAGAAGACTTCGACTACTCTTTTTACACTGGCGCAAACACTTTCGATAAAACCCACTGGGTTGGCCCAGAGGGTTATATGTGCCCCTCTGACGTTGTCTACGAACGGCCTCAGCGCGCCGTAAACGCAGAGGGTGAGTGGAGAGTCATTGTAAACGACCCGAGCCACTGCACTCAAACACAAAGGGTGGAGATCTGCAGACAACCGGAGGCGGCGTGCCGACTGCTTGCACCCTGCTATCACAGCCGCTGTACGCAGAAGTATTCCTTCCACAGAATACTTTCCTACGACCCATGCTACCCAGAGAGGGGGCTGTTTATTGATATTTACAAGCTGCCCTCAGCTTGCTCTTGTCATATTCCTCGTAAAAGTTAGACAAGTCAGAGTATAGAGTTCTCCTTATTTTTGTACGAAGTTTGTAAATAAAGTTGAACAAGTCGACTTCCCGTTGGAAACTTAGCATACAAAACAAGTTCTAGAGGGAAGTTAGAAAACAATCCCAAACTTGGTTGACAAGCCACTTCATTAACATTCATAGATCTTTTCTCCTAATAGACAAGTTCCCACCGCCGGCAATTTTTATCTAAAAGCTGGGTAAATTTTGTATCGGTTAAAGAAAACTGTGTAGCTAAAGTTTTCGCAGCCCACGGATTTTCGACTTCCAAACTTGACTTCGCAAATTTTGGTTTGTGGCTATTTAAGCTCTAATTATCAGCGAGACCTTCTGAAAAAATATCAGCGTCACTGGCGAAAACGTCATGGGCTGCTTAGATGAATGCTGGCTGCTCAAGACCATCCTGAATTAGCACCCGCACGGAAGACGATTTGTCGCATCCGCCACAAGGACCTTGCAACCATCGACGCAAGCCTGAAGGCCGAAGGAGATGCTATCCTGGCAGAGCCACCGAGAGAGACGACTGGCGCCCATTCCTGGATGCCCTTATTGCACAGCACGAACTGCTTTTCTAATGTTAAGTACCTCTTGGGGAGAGTCTAAGGTAGGGCGCGAGATCCTTGAAATATTTTATTAACATTCTCCAACAAAATTTCCTATATACGAAAAGAAACAAGTCGTTTTAATAGTCTGGGTGAAATTACACTCGCACAACCCTCACCGAGAAAAATAGCTTTCTGACTTACGATTCCACTCCTATAAAGGGTACAGGCTAAAAGGGAATTATATCGGATTTCAAAAACGGAAAACATGCCTATTCCCTGCGCAAATCTCTCCAAAATGATTCGGATAGAATACTAAATGTAGTCACGCGAGTGGGGATCACTGCACAGACACCTCAGACAAAAGCACAGAGTAGAGAGTGCAGATTTGTAAGCTTGTTCTACTACTCAAATTCATCTCCCTCCACCCCTCACTTCAATTGGCAGATAGGATTACTACATAAATATTCCTTCAGCCCAAGCTGACTGCTAATCATAATGCGATAGTGTAAATTGGATACGTAAGCTGAAATTTATTAGAGCTATATTTCGGCCCTCCTTGGCAAGGGTCCTCTTCGGGCTCAAAGCCGCTCTAAGTTGGAAAAACAAACTTACAGAAAAAGAGCATCAGCTTTAACTCCAACTTTCAGAGAAGAAGTTCACAAAATCAGATATTTTAAGGAAGAATATTTTATAGCTCTAATAAAACTAAACTGACGTATCCGTTTTGCACAATCAAATAGGATTACTACCCAACAATATTTGATGTTGCTGGTATCGCAAGATCATACCTGGGCGTGAGGGGGGGGGGGAATGGGGACTGAAGTGAAGTAATCTTCTCTAAGATACAAAGTCTCCATCATCGAGCACTTGACCGAACGGGACCAGCAACCGCCAAAGTTATGGACAGACATATCCAGCCAAAAGTCCTCAATCTGTTCGACAGAATAACAAATATACAATTTAGCGCCTCTTGGTTCCATCTGGGAACTTTTCCCCAGTTCTAATCCCTCAGTTCACACTTTTTGGTAATATTGCCACAGAGGAATCAAGAAAAGAAAAATGATGGATCTGTTTTTTAGCTAACTCTCGTTCTAGATAAATAAGTAAACAAAAAAAAAGAAGATTTGACCCTGCGTGAAATAAGAAGCCCGAAACTCAGCCGACAAAGCAGAACCACACAGCCGTAAAAACCAAAACGAACCTGATCTTGCACAGGTCTCAACAATCGTAACAACTTAAAAGATAGACAATAAAACAGTTCATTTAGTAGCTGGAGAAAGAATAGATGCTTCCCTTCAGTTTCATCTCCGGATATCCGAACACTGCTACACAATCTTTCCGGCCATGTTCCCCTTTACCATTGAAGTACTGACACATTTCCATACAAAGCTCTCAGATTTCCAAAAGAATTTTAAACATGGAAGCAGCAGGCCTACTACTCACCTTCCCCAACCCACGGTTCAAACTGTGACGATCTCCCGCACACTCATTTCCTGTGAACACCTGGCACACTTAACACTCAGGTCAGCAACAATTCTGAGTATGTTATTTCACTCCTTAACAATTGCTTCACACTGGATTAACTTCTGCTTTAACTCAGTATGCTGCGAATCTCCTTATGGACGTGGCACAGAAAGTCAACGTACGATGCACCTCCAGACATGTCGTGTTTGTCCTCAACCAGGAAGCGTCGCATAACGGCTTCAAACCGGTCCTGTGGTCGCACGAAAGTAACCTAGAAAGGAAAGGTTTAAAGCACCACACTTATTCGAAATGAGCCTCTTTTTTGTTGCACTCTACAGGTCCACTGAGACCAAAATAACTCTAGAGAGTAATGCGCGAACTTTGAAAAAGTGGCACACAGTCAAATCGCAGCGACACCAGCTCCGCTAGAGGACACGAACATCCCTACTGAAACTCAACCAGTTGTTAACGAGCGCTGGCTCTGATCTGATCCTCGGTGTTTGCACCGCATCTTAGCCTTGCTAGACCTTTCTACGTCCGCCACTGCACACACACACAGTTTGCTGAAGCGAGCTGGGCGGCACTGCGACGGGGGCCCAGTTTTGATGCATGGTTATTTTGAGTTATTTTGCTCTGGGTCCGCTTCCGGGGTGATTCTTTCAATATTCGTTTTGCACTGCAAGGAAGACGGCAGTGCTTCTCGAGAATCGTGGACTTGCTTACCGACCAAGTCCGTGCTTCCCTGCAAGGTGCTGCATCAACCAAGAAGAAATCATGCAGGAAGTGAATCCTAAAACGGAACTTCTGCAGAAGCAAAGCAGTGCTGCAGCAGAGATGCGGCAGCACTATTGCAACAAAAACGAGGCTATGATCTTTTCACGACAAAATGGCTCACAAATGTCGTTTTTAGAAAATATTTCCCTCTGAAATAGGCGATGTTCTTGTTGCGACCCTATCCAGACTTCCGCTCTCCGAAGAGAAGGCTCGAAGCAAAATATTCGGAAACTGTGAGTGCCGTGGTTAAAAAACGAGAAAAGCCGGGCAAAAGAAAAGAGTCCGAAAAACAAGATTGACCTGGAGGACTACCAAGTATTCCATAATGAAAAACAACACAATGGCGCGTCTCAAGACCTTGTTTCTGAAAGAGCTGTCGGCCGACCTTGGAGCTCTTTGTGAAGCTTGCACTGCCCCCAAAGAATTGCAAGCGTGTTTTATTACTTTCACGATTGGTCGAAGTATCCCAACGAAAGAAAAACAACATTCAAAGTGGAAGAAATAACAACAGGAACTAATGGAATCTGATTTCATTCTTTTTGTCAAAACAAAACTAAAACCCTTGGCTCTTAGCTGATATTATGTACTTAGTTTACTGTTCCGTTTTGACTGTATTATTTGTTGTAAAAAAATAAACAATTGCGCAAGCGCTCAGACGTGGAGTGTGAAAGTAATATCTTTATCACATCTTATACACAAACAGCGTTAGAACCAAGACATTTCGCATCCCCAATAACCAAACAAATATTGAAATAACATATTTTGAAATCATCCCAGTTAAGAGCTTTTACTGTAAACAAACCGCATTTAAGAATCCATAGAAGATCTTCAAGATCTTGCAAGAACGGTTTCAGTTGCGATACTCAATGTCTTACTAGCCAGTCTGACCCTTTAAACCCCTTTTATTAGCAAGGTAATACTTGCGTTTTTGATCGAAGTTACCCATTTTTTAACAAGTGAATAAAATAGTGCGTACATAATTGTAACTTAGTTGTCGACATCGTGTGTATTTTTTATAGTACTCTAATTAAGCAAACGGTGAAGTTCGACGTCGTTTGGAAACCGAAATTAAGCAACAGACTAAGCCAGCAGCGAACAAAACTACGGTCAAAAACGCAACTAATAACAAGTGCAATAAACCAAATCGTCAAAACACGGAGGTGATCGAAAATATACGGAACTGTCCGATCAAGAAGTGACGTAAGGGAAGTTGAAGAGGGGTGTCCTTTTCTGTACCCTAACTTCTTGACCACAAATAAACCACAATCGATGGATGTTTATTTGCTTGTTTTTGCCTTCCGCACATTCTACTCGGGCAAAGTCTCTGGAAACTGTCACGCGAGAGCGACAAAGCCGAGATCCGGTCAACTTTCTTTCGCTGTGGTTAGTTTCTAATCCAACACATCCTTCAAACAAGTAACTTCCTACATGAGCATATACAGACGACAAGGATTGACTCACCAATACAAAGCTGGTCATCTACAATTACTACTTACGATAGCCACCTTAGTGAAATAGATCCTAACGGCACCCAATACATGAAATTAGTGGTACAATAGTATGTTCGCAGTGTTAGGAAATATATGTTACCAAACGTCGGACAGTGTACAAGATTTTCTCTGCCCTCCACAAGTAAATTCAGCTGTCCACCAAAAAGAAGACTGGCACCTATTCTTGGATGTCCTGGGTGTCTCTGAGACCACCAAAATGTAAGCTGGGGACAGCCTTAAGCGCCAGGAGTGAATTTCAATTTCCAACATCAGCATCAAATCTGGACGAAAATCAAATTTCAAATATGTAACTGGGTAACACCAAGAGATCAGAACCTCTGTCTGTGAGCCACTGAGCCGAGCATAAGTGCACGATCTTGTTCCGTAAACTTTAGAGTGCTTATTCCTGAGAACCTGTATACGATTTGTTTTGTAAGGCGCCACAGGGCTACTGTATTAAATATTGCAGCGAGGAAATAATTCAGAAGTCTTGGGTAAAATGAAAGCGCTCCTTCGGCTCAGAGATGGGCGAATCCGAATTCGAATCTAGGATTCGTCCTTTTGGTCGGATTCGAATCTTCTGCTTCTGAGGCTTGATTCGGATTCCAAACCCCCAATCTTACTCAAATTTCTATCCTGCATCCTTCCAGTTTCCGTTTTCCCAATTTTTACGCAGTGGGACTCGACTATCAAATTTGTTTGGTGTCCACCACCAAACATATTAAGTAATCTATCACATTATCTAATTACCTGAAATATCAGTGTTTTTATCACCTCTGATTTTTAAACTATAACCTATGTACATGATTGGATTTTTGTTAAGGTCGGATTCGAATCCTCAGCATGAAATGGTGGTTTCGGATTCGTACCTAGCCCTGGATTCGGATTCGAATCCTTTCATGATCGGATTCGCCCATCTCTGCAGTTCGGTTCAGGAGTTGCACACCAGGAGCAAGGATGCACTGCGATAAGGATAATTGGATATTCTACTACATAGACTGACCTTCATGCAACGTGGACGTTCCTCAGCAATGTGATTCATAACTCCTCGCACCCATTCGGACGTAGGGTTCTGCAGCTCTGGGAGCTCGTGAAGCTGATCAAATTTGACTTCGTTGAAAGAGCTAACACCGAAGACGTCCTTGATCCAGACTGGGTTCACAGACATTCCGATCCACACAAACACATAGAAACCATTTTCTGCAAACAAAAAAACTGGTGAATATGACTTTATATAACGTTGGTTGAACGAAACCAGCTACAAATATTGCAGATTGGTATAAAGCAGCCAGAAAAGATTTCACAGAAATCTAAACAGAGCTGGAAGCTTGCAAGGGTGGATAGCATGTGTATAAGCTAAGATTCTTGTTGACAAGAATGGATGGCTCTTCCCGACCCCCATCCATATCTTTCGCAACATATTATTATTATTTATTTGACTCCTTCAAAGCTGAGGAGTAATATATAAAAAGAAACAACAACATGTCAATCAAACTCCCCACACTTACATACAAATAAACAGCTGATCGTAAAAAATAAATTTAACGGTCAGATAGACATGACACGGCACGGTTAGGATGTGTACTTAAAGTTTAACTGAAAAGCAAACTTATTTTTGTATCATTTAGTTGAATACACTGAGTTATTTGGATTCTGCTAAGAAATTTTCTTATTTTCCGCTATCTGCTCTAGTACTGAGGTTCAGAATATCTACGGCTGTCCCCACAGCACTAATTCTACTATGACGCGGAATATTTGAATCTGAATACAAACGCGGCTTTTAAGTGGGCGGTGATAAGTTTGGTGAAGATTGCTTAGTACCGGAACAAAAACATTCCATAAATCTTTTTCGTTAAGCATACGACACAGGTAGTACCACAAATCTGACATGGAAATTCTACTATTTGAAAATTGATTATTCGTGAAAAGCGGAGCGACGAAGTAACGCATTTTCATCGGGTCTTCAAGCCTCTTTAAGTGAATAAGTGAGGGGTAAAAAGACTGTCCCATCTCTGCCTTTTTCAGTTAAACGTTAAAAAGGCTGGGAATCCATTTGTAACCCTTGAGGCACAAATGATCCCGGCCCATGGCAAACATGAAAATCTATCGTTTGCCCAACAGTATTGCGATGAACTTGCACACTTTAAGGGTGCTACACTGTCAGAACGTTCATAACAGATAACACGAGGATGCGCGGTTTCAACAGACAACACTTGGGATGTAATCTGTGGTCGCGCCAAACATTATGCATGAAATGTTATGAATGACAAGCGTTGCTACGAAGAGCCGAAAACCCGTCAAAAAAGCATCTGCTGAATATTTCGATATCACGACGACAATAAAGAAAGTCAGCAGATGTTTTTTTTGCGTTTTTCGACTGATCCTGGCCATGCTTGTTATACACAACATTTCATGCATAAGGTTTGTCGCAAAATTACATCCCAAGTGTTGTCTGTTGAAACAGCGCATCCTTGTGTTGTCTATTATGACAGACACTGTCTTCTGACACTGTATAGTGATTCATCTGTAAGCAAAACCCTCGAGGCACCTCCATCTTCACCCCGCCCAAGCTATGGCGTCCGGCCGTTTACATTACTTTCATGGCCGTACGAACCATCCAAACAGACTAAAAAAAAAAAATTAAAAAAGAAATAACAAATCGCACCAAAGGGTTCTGGTTTGACACGAAAGAAAGCTGAAAGCCATCATCCTCATTTGACTGTTTTAAGGGCGAAAAACAAAGCCAAGGTGATCTAAAATTCAGACAAGGGTTCAACTAAGCATACATCTATCGTCCACACACATATAGAAATAAGGAAATATCATTTGGAACAGTACTAAAAAAAAATTGGATTCCCTGCTCGCCCAAGAACGTGTGTCATCGCGTTTGAGAATACTCACCTAAAATGTAGGCTCCGTCTTGTTTTAGTCTTTCGAAGGAGCATCGGACAGGCGGTGGGAAATCCGTTGGATTGCTGGGATCTTCAGGAGGCAGCTCATGAATGGAGAGCAGCCGCGGATACAAATAGTTAAGAGATGTGGCAACGTCCATCGTTTGAGTCGCGTGCATGAATAGGGCGCGGTCGTCAACAAGCAAATCGGATCCTAGAAGGAAGAATAACTACAATTAACAATAATTACAAGACTTGGGGTTCTAAGCAAACGAGGTAGAAGCAAACCAAAAGAAAAGGCCCTGGTTGACAATTATAATGTTTAAGTAAGGTTTTGTTGTAGTGTGTAGTTTTGTTCTAGAGTAACTCAAGAGATTCCAATCATACTGATGTTTGATTGGATTGATGTAAAGAAATGAATCCCGTTTCTTCTGTAAAAAATAACCTCTTTGAAGGACTAATGTACCTCTGATACTTGTTTCTTCAACTTGCGTAATCTTTCCATACACTCTTATTCCCGAGAGCCTGCCCTTCACAGGTTTATTCTGTCCCTCGTTTTTCCATAACACAGATTTTTATCTCCGCCAAGTTTTCTTTTTATGCGAAGCATCTAGCTCCCCGGTTAGTTTCCGAGAAGCTTATTGGCAGGACGACCCGTTTTGCAAACTCTGACACGTTTGCCATCCGCGGCATGAGTCTGGAGATGGGCTAAAAACAGCCGAAGACTTGTGTGATCGGATGTCAGCACAGATTAGTTTCAAAGTGGTAAATTATCTCCGAACACCGTAGCAGGAACAGTAAATGGTGCGAGGTGTCCTTCGAACAAACATAAACGAGAATTGGCGAAGAACACTCTCCTTTTCCATACAATTAGACCCGTACGAAACAGACGTTAAACAACGTTCTTTACAGCCTTCAAATGCGACAACATGCGAAAGACGAACATACTACCGATTTCACTGAACGCCGGACGAGCTTGTACAGTAGAGGTATGTTTATTTGAACAGTTACCTAAATGTGAACAGTACAGTTTTGGGCTAATTGGTAGAATGAAAATCAAAATACCTATTCAGGTTTTTTCAAAGCCTCTTAATTACCTACTCTGGCTAACTGATAGTTAGCTTTAGTCACAGAAAGTGTACGAAAATGGCGAAGTTCATACTCACGAAAACGTTCACATAAGCATACCTCTACTGTATATTCTGTACAGCCATACAGCTATACTCTTACCCCGCGGTCAGCGTTCGGTCAAGCAGGCCTATGATGTAAAGCTGGCACGGGTACGCTCGACATACTCGGGTACTACCCGGTGGGAGGAGGCCTGCCACTCCCCCGATCAACAGACCCACCTCAGACAGGAACCGCCAACTATTTATTTTGTTCTTTATTCCTTACAAAGGGTGACCTACCTCCAGACAAGGCGTCGGATTTGATCAGGCAGTTTGCATACAGAGGCAGCAGCTTCAACAACTCTGGGAGTATCAACTGTCCCATCGGAGAGGAGGAAGATGCTGAGTGCTTTCTATAGGTGGCTAAAACCTGGCTGACGCGGGCAATAAGGCTGTCTTTCAATGGTTTGGGTGTGGCATCCAGAATCTTGGAAACGGCTAAAAAGAAAATTACAGGTGTCTTTGAACTGAGCTGAGTGGTGAAACTCTGACATGCCCTCGAATATTTGAACTTGTTCAACAAGTTGGTCACACCTCAGGTCAATCCGTTAACCCTCTCAAGAATTACAACCTGAGAAACTAAATGCAACTTGGGACAACTGTTAGCGATCAGCCTGGCAAACCTCAGGCATCATTGCTTACTGTTACTACAAAAGGAATGTTGCTTCCGATATCTCTAACACTATGACCTTCAGATAGGGTCTCCCATAAGAAAACCCTCGCGTAACTCGGATGGGCCCCAATCATGGACCTACGCTCTTACAACCCTACAACCACACTACGACTTCTACCCAACCACACATGGTTAGAGACCCGCAGACGGCCGACCCTAGACAGGATTCAAAGACACACCCAATGGCATGAGTTTGCTTGGCGAACCTATACAAGCTTACAACAACCATAAAACAATAAAAATAACGTTAGTTGTCGTAGGCCTATTACAATTTATGTGTGTGCTCATGGGTTATATCTATAACGATACCAAAGAAATTTGGTGTAAGCCATGACACGTTTTTGGCGAATAAAAAGATTCATATATCTATCTAGTTTGTTTGGTGTGTACAATATAAAATGTGATAACTCGAGGTAAAACCTGTTTATTATCTATCTATCTAGCTTGTTTGGTCTGTACAATGTAAAATGCGAAAACTCGAGATAAAACCTGTTTTTCTCTGAAGACTAGGTTACTAAACGAGCATTTATAAAACTAGTATTCACAGGCCGGTTCACGGATGCTTCGAGTCAAAATCCAGTATTTACCTTGTTTGGCGAACAGGTTCATGACAGCATCAACGTCAACTGACTTGTAGAGGTCGCTGATCATAGAGCAGGTAGGGAACACCAGATTGTGAATTCTGACGCGTCTCTGTCCAGTGACGGATGTATAAAGGAATGCAACTTGGACGAAGGCCTCTTCATCTGGAATCTTGTCGTCGTGTTTGATTTCAACGGTGACAGCCTGATGAGAAAGACATGTAAAGTTAGGCACATTGGTAGATTCACTCCTTACAGATTCTCGTCGGTACGCTGCGGGGCCATGGGTGTTATTTTTGAAATAAACTTAAACGTAGAACCTCTTGTACACATGATTTGTAAGGCACTGCTCAAAGACTGATTTGGTAACTCATTTAAACTAATAAAGGAGACGAAAACGCCTATGCTCGTCTTCTTTCTATCCAACACTGAATAAGTCCAGCTTCCGACGTTAGTCATAAGCGTGGGGACATGGGCTGAGAAAGCCCTCTAAAAAATTCAAACTCCACCATACTCACTTTGTATGCGTCCATGGTGGCGATCTCAACATCCTGGGTGTTAGACATGAAGAAGCTACCGTAGAAGTCAACTGGACGGATTCCAGTTGACGTCCGAACTCGCATCACGGAGTCAAATGCCAGAGTATTCGATATACTTCGCCGACAATCTTCCAATAGCCTGTGTCCATCAACGCCAGCCTAAAAGTAAATGTCTACAAAGCCTGAAGAGAATACGTCACTGGTTGGGTTCCACGGGGCTGTTTACTGCAAGCTTTGTGACACACACGAAGTGGGATCTGGATACCCTGCAACAAAAGCCTCCCACTATTTTACTGCACATTCCAGAAATCCAGAAATCTGGCAATATTCTTTTTGCGGCCGGATCTGGATCAATGTTTCTTGCCGGTTGGATCTGGATCAATATGTCTTGCCCGGAAAAGAAGTTTAGCGAGATTTCTTCACGAATCATGCACCGTCAGACCTTTGATAACAGATAACAAGCGCTGCGCATCCATGTGTTAAACATTACACTGGATGCCAAGGATCCTTTTGAGAGTTTCGTTTCGCAAAAATGTAACTCTACATCAGAGGGTCACACATACATATTCTCATAACGTTTAAATGCGCAACACGCGTTAAATGTTAACAAAGTGCTGTCCTGTGGTATTTTTTAAAGGAGAGGACAGAACGGAAATGCTTCTTTTATTGTTCTCTCTTGGGTTTCATTGGGAAGACTTAAATCTGGCGGGCTCTAGCCAGATTTCATCTCTAGACGGAAAACAAACATGAGCAGCGAAAACCGGTCTTTCAAGTCGTAGATAGCATAGTACAGTAGATGTGGGTTTCTTTAAAAGTCGCTTAACTTTGCACGGTGTCGAAAAATGAAAAAAAAAAACCAAGCCAAGTTAAATAAACCAAAGGAATACACTATTATGTTTTTATTAATGTTTTCGTTTTTGGGATCCCAAAACGTAAGTGGAGGGATACCTATGACATCGCAAAAATGTCCGTCTGTCTGTAAGCACGATAACTCTCGAAGGGAATGAGATATTTTGATGAAACTTGGTATGAGGATTCATTGGGTCAAGGGAAGGTCAAGTTCGTAGATGGGCTCTGTAGCCCTACATTTAGGGGTGGGGGTTCAAATTAAGGGACAAACAAAATATTTTTAAACAGCTAATGTGATAGTCGACTATGGAGTAAGAAGGCATTCTGAGCACGATAGTGAAAACCATTTTCTCGCTGGACAAGTAGTTCGTCCGGAATCCGGCAAAAACCGGAAAGTTGGTTAAAAAGTAAAAGTTTCACTTGAAGTTGATTAAATGTTCGATTTAGGGGTAAAAGGACATGCTGAACATGATGGTGAAAACCATTTTCTCGCCGAACAACTAATTCGCCCGGAATCCGGCCAAAACGGGAAAATTTATTAAAAGCAAAAGTTTGATTAGACGACAGATTAAGGGAAAGAAGAGGGCTGAGTCTGTATATGACAATCGTTTTTTACCCGGACATATAATTATTCCGGAATCCGGTTGTAACCGGATTTTTTTTTTTTTTAAGTCGAAGTTTTATTTAAAGTTGGTTAGATGTTCTTTATAAGGAGATACGCTGGATCCGTTTCTGAATTTTCTTTTTTTTTTGCTGGACTAGTAGTTCGCTCGGAATTCGGGCGAAACCGGAAACTTGGCAGAAGTAAAGCAGGAAGTCTTGGTCAGTATCGTCAAAATAGATATGGCTTATAGAGGTATATCTGAACTTGGTTTTCTCTGATGATTAGCCTGGCGAAGACTGGATCTGGCTAAGACCAATTGTCTGAATCAAATATTAGATTTTGGGACCCCATCGACACCTTTGGTCTTGTTTAAGTCGTAGTGCTTTGCATTTTTTTTCTCTCGCTAGGTTATGGCGCCCACAGAAGAAAAAGAAGATAAAAAATTAAGCAGGAAGGTAGTTATGAGAGTCTGATTTCGGAAAACGAATTAAGGACAGTCTACAATTTATATGGGTGTTCAAAGAAGCATACCTCTACTGTAAACAGAGCGTTCCGAACATGCAAAAAAACACGAACAGTTTTGCGTCAGTCCTGCCCTCCACTGAAATAGATTCAACATACCTGGAAGTAAGTGTACTTGTAGACGGTTCCTCCTGTCAACCGCGAGACCTGGCACAATGTTGCAACATCAATATAGCTGGGATTCGTGAGGAACAAATCCACGCCGACTCCCGCGCCAGAGCAATTCTGCCCCAGCTCATTATAGTATGTATTTTGGGGAGCAAGAACGGTCTTCTCCTTATCTGTTCCTAAAAGCTTCCTATCGTCTCTTGGCTTCAGTGCCCCAGGGGCTTGGCTCATTGGCAGCGATGAGTGGAAAACGAAGAGTTTCCCGCACGTTTTCGCTGCCTTCAAAGCCTCCAGACCCCCCTGAATAGCCGGGCCCAGAATCGACTCTGTCTCCTTCGTATCGGCAAAAATAGTAGGGATTGCTTCCATCAGGTTGTCGATAACTGCGCTAGCTCTGTTGACATCGACTAAGAAGCCATCCACGAGAGGCATGAAGGTGTCGTTTACATCAGTGACTACCATCATTGATGGTCTGTCGTTCGAGAGATTCCAGAAGTGGATCTCGTTGGAATAAGTGATGAAACCAACTCGCATCAATGAGTGCTCCCCTTCCTTTGGTAGACTATCAAGGAGGTATTTGATATTGTCACAAAGAAGTTGGACAAGGCCATTTTTCACGTTGTTGTAAGACACGTCCATCAAGAAGACATACGCAGGCGGGTTGGGGAGTTTGTTGTCCCGGCAGTATTCCTTAGAAACAACGAACTCGTAGCTTCCCTGCCACAGCTCAGGACGTTCGAATTTATCGACCCTGTGACCGTACTGCCCAAGATGATTAAAGTACTCAGCTGGGACCTCGGTGGATGCCTTACAGAACGGGCAGCTGAAACGCCGTCCGCCGTCGATGAACTGCATATATGGGCACATGTACGCCTTGCAGCGGTTACATCTGGGGGGTCCTATTTGACCAAAATCCATTACGGCCGGTGGTCTCTCATCCTTTCCGAGCTTAGCCACTGGACTGATGACAAGTCCTAGGGGAATCTGTGTCTGTTTGACCAAATCTGGCGTGCTAGGAATGCTGTACAAAGTTGATCTCACGAATTTTGGCCCACAGTTTCCTCTATCCAGCGTAACAAAATTTGTTACGGTCAGAGGCGGGACGACCCCTTTAGCACTTGTATCGAAGGTCTGGCCTTCGAATTTCCTCTTATCATCATCCCATACTTGCATGGGATTTGGCATTTGGTCCGGATCTAGCCTTCTCTGTTGCTGAGGCTGCTGTTGGAAACCTGCTTGTGCACTCGGATAACCAGGAGCTGGATATTGCCCTTGACCACCCTGCTGGAACTGACCGGCGGCAGGGGGATAAGCAACAGGTTGCGGGTACTGTCCAGATTGTTGTGGGTACTGTCCAGCTTGTTGCGGCTGCGTGGGCAACCGGGGTGGATAGCCTTGCATATGAGGCTGTCCAGCCTGGAACCCTTGGCCTCCTTGGATTGGAGGCTGTCCGGGCTGGAAGCTCTGGGCTCCCATCAGAGGTGGAGTAGCTCTAGCACCACTTAAGTTCGCCTGAAAAGAAGGCGGCATAGCCTGTGACTGTAACTGTGTGTTGTCAGCAGATTGAGGAGCCATGGGTCGGATACCCTGTGGGAAGAATCCACCTGGTACACCTTGCAGAGGCTGGGATTGAGGCACAGGTGGCTGACCTGGTAGTGTACTACCTGGACGTATCTGTGGTGGCATGCCGAAGCTAGCTTGCTGAGGAATAGTTGGTGTGCCCAAGCTTGGTGTACTGGGAGACTGACCAGAAGGTGGAAATCGAGTCTACAAAACAGAAAATTCTTCAATTCATGTCTAAGAGATGCTTTCCTCACATTCTAGATGCTCGATCATCCAAGGAAAACAGGAAATGGGCAGGAACGATACCCCTAAGCGAAATGAAGAGCCGACTGTGTAGTCGGAGTCTAGTTCGATTGAGCATTCGTATTATTAACTTCGTCAACAAACAAGGATCCAACTCTTTGGACTTGGAAAACTTATCGGACTGACTTTTGTTAACAACTCGGCTCCTGCCGCCACGGTTTAGGTTAACTACCCCTACGCCACACTCATTAACGGAAAACTGCACTAGCTTACCTAGCTTTGCCCTAGTATACTTAAAGGACACCTCGCACTGCACAGTGTTTCTGCTAATATGTTCCGAGATAGTTGACCACTTTCTTTTATCACTAATCTATTATGCTTACAGTAAATTACACACGGAACAATCTTGACTAAATATGCACAGCCAGTCTTCAGGAGGGAAAAGCTCCTCTACAACCCATCGGCTTGTCCGTTATCTGTTTTTTAGATTATATTGAACTGAAATGATAGGGCGCCTGATACATCACGTAAGGAGAAGATACCGCGGCAAGCGTGGCAATCAGTATAGAGGAGATAGGATGCACTTAAGAAGTGAAGAATATCGGGAATGAGATTGGATGGACATACTACTGAAGTAGAATTCATTACTATCATAAATACGACGTGTCCTTTAAGTTTATTGCATGGAAAAAGCAAACGTATTAAGAAGCAAACCTGAAGGTTGGGTGGATGTGCAGAGCCAGGTCCAAAATTCTGCTGCCCCAACTGAGGAAGATTCGGCCGTCCAATCATCGGCGCTTGGCCTGGCATCGGAGCTCTGGGCATTTGTCCTGGCAAGGTTCCAGGGGCTAAGGGAGTTCTAGGTGCTCCAAACGATGGTACACCAATTGGCTGGGGATGAGCACCATTCATGTATGGTAACTGAGTTGGGGGTGTATTCTGGAATCCTTGCCCAGGCTTAACTGGTGCCCCCTGAAAGTCAATATATTAGAAAATAAATCTTACGCAGCTAACCTAAGAGTAAGCTACAGCAAAACTATGTTCAAATTCTATTAGCAGCCGAGTCTCCAAAGCACCACAAGGACTGGAAAAGCACAGGCAACATTCCATCCTAGTTATACTGCAATTCTCCGAATTTAGTAGATAATCTTCCCAGCATTACCAAAGAAAAAATATTCTTTCAAAGCTTGTTCCCGCAATCGACCAGAAGAGTAAATGTTTTTTTTTGTTCTGTGAAAAGACTAAACTAAAGGTACGAATTTCGTAACCGGACAAGTAAACTGGCACTGGCATCCAGAGAAATCCGTCACCGACATATACACGAAGATCACCCGAATATTCAGGTTAGGATCTTGCAACATTAAACTGTGCGAGCACACAGTTTAATATGTCGTAGCCAAGACTGCGTTCAGAAGAAAGTTGGAATACGAACCGTTGGAGTAATAGGAGATGGCACAGGTCCAAGGTTCATGTTCTGCATCTGATTGGCAAGCTGTAGCGGAGGAACTGGGCGAATTGGCTGCTGATTCATTCCCATATTACCTGTAAAAGGCAAAAATCAGATTATGTCTTTCATCTGTAGCCGAGGGAAGGACGAGGTTTCACAGCCGGGTCTCTAGCTGGATTCTTCGGTTCATGACAGTACCTGCAGCATGGTAAAAAGGCTAGCTGTGGGAGATGCAAAAAGTAACCAGAGGAACCGGAGAATTTGGGAAAGGAACGGAAGCCCTAACCAAGGATTACACTCCCGGTAGCGGTCAATGGTCAGTCTATACACGGCAATCTTGTAGGCTATGCGGTCAATTATATTTCCATAACAGCTGAAAAGACAAACATAGATCAAATGAAAACGATGCTACGAAAATAATGCTTTATGTCGTTCGTACATTCCTGAAGGTTTATACGTTAGCTAGCAGCTCTAAATTTTTAATTGTTAGTGTCTTTGCTTACCTTGTGCTAGAAGATTATTTGGCTGAGGCTGGTTCATTGCCATCCCTGACTGAAGCCCAGGTGGCCGCTGAAACTAATGAAGTACAATGGTTAGATGAAAACAGGGAAGAGTCACTGCTGATTGAGTGATAAATGGACCAGCGAATGTGAGTTTCTGACACAACAAATCAGATTAAATCCAGACACTTTTGCGAAAATCACGAACAGAAAACAGAAAAACAATACCAAACGACTTAAGGTAAGCCTTAAGTCATTTCTTAATGCCGCCCCTCCTGGAGACTTCTAACGTGTGTCTGATGAACATTCACACATCCTTTTCAAATCAATGCTCTTAAGAAATTAGAGATGCAGAATAAAAAGCTCTACTTCCAAGCACTTGCTCTTTCTCCCTGACCTGTATCTGTAACTGAAAGTGGTAGGACCCATGACTAGGCTACGAATCAGTATTCCATTTCCACTGACCCCGGAGGAAATGTCTCTTATCCCTCTGTATCAGGTCAAATGTCTTTTCTTCGCAACAAATTTACTGAGGAACATCAGACAGAGGCCTAATAAAGTAGCCTAATAACTTAAAAAGGGGATATTTCGGCTTCATGTGTAATATGTGTTACTCGGTCATAAATACCAGACGGGAAAGGGCCACTGATGGATCGGTTTGGACTTAAAAATAATGGCTAATAGCGGATAGTTAGCTATGATGCTTTGACAGCGATACTTCGGCCCTTCTTGGCAAGGGTTCCGTCCGGCTGTTGCTGGAATGGAAGAAAAGAATCTGCTGGAAACGAGCGAAGATTGCAGGTTCGTTTCTTCAGTCCAGCAACAGCCTGACAAGGACCCTACAAAGAAAAAAATAATAAATGCCTACGCAAAAGACACATTATTGTTTCTTGTGCAATAAGTCAGATGATTCAGTCTAGTTGGCTACGCCAATCCCTTTTTTTATAACCTTGTACAAATGCTGGCCATTCTGGCAGGGGTGTGCATGGTGCTCACATATTTGTGTAACAGAAGGATACCAATATACAACACTTTGGTAACTAGACAAACTAGGGTTTTATTTTGACTTTGAAAGTGTTATATTTTGATATCCCTCTTGGGAATAAGGGGTACAAATGCATATTAGCATTATGCTTAACCTGCCAGATTGCCCAGTGTTTACAAACAAAAAGCTTAGTTTACTCACTAGACTGTTCTGGCCCCACAGACAAAAAACACTAAGTTAACAATAAATTGTTAGAGGTCTAGGGTAGACCTACTTTTTATTTGACAGAAAAACTGCAACTCACGTTTTTCTGATCAAGAACATAACTAGTAGTCAATTAGCTGCTACTTTGTTATACTATCACTCTGATGGGGTGATTTACTGGTTATAAAGGTGGTCATAATACTGGTTAGGGGTCTTGGTAAACTTTGTTGTGTAGGCTACTGATTTTAAGTTTTGGGGAGTCTTAGCTTGAAGTCTGTTGTTTTACAGCTTGTTCTACAGAGTATAAACAAGCTTTCAAATGAGATACTAAACATGGCATAAGCTACCTACAATATTTAGTCAAACTCCTTATTTCATTAGTGTTTGACAGCATAGGCTACACCTATTCAGACAGCTGTATTACATTTTTTCATGATTAAAAGCATAATAAACAAGTCTTTGACCTTAGTGTCCGACCCTTGGTGAATGATATTTGGCGGTGCAAAACGGATAAGTCAGCTACATTTTATTGGAGCTATATTTCGGCCCTTCTTGGCAAGGGTCCTCTTCAGGCTCTAGCCGCTAAAGCTGGAGGCTAGAGCCGCTCGGCCCCCCCAACAGCCCCCCAAAATGGATATTCCAGGTCAAAAGCAGAGGGGCGCAGAGGCGTCATTTGACCCTCCCCCCCCCCCCCCCAGAAGGGAGCAGCTACATGTGAAAAATCATAAGATCTTTAAAAAAAGGGTTGACTTCATTATGACAGGTGGTCATGCAAAGTGGGTTTTAATAAGGTATTTCACCACTGCTTCCCCTGGGTTTTCACGAAATGACGCCTCTGGAGCAGTGGAGGGGTGCCCTTTCATGTCAGACAGCTTATATTCTCGTAGCAAGAAAGAACATAAACCATTCTGCTCTTCCACCCGACTTAAATTTTTAGGTTTCATTTTACTTTTAGAAATCCCAAGATCTGTTAACTTTTGATTAAATTAGGCAAAACAGAAGTACAAGGATTGATCCAGGCGTTGGTTACTTGTTTGGGTCCCAATAAACTGTTTCAGAAGACAGGAGGGAATAGAAACCATACCAAAAGAAAAACTTGAGAAAAGCCAGTTTAAAACTACTGGAGACAAAATTTAAGCCATATGCAAAGTGCGCTCAACTTAGTCCAATTTGTTGAACAGCCACAGGCTTACTTTTGTTGTTGGTTGGAATTTTGGTTACCTGAGTCTTAACTCAGACTCGAGGCCTGGTTTTATTTCCTTTTTTCTGCATGTTATGAGTGTTGACTATGTTGTACCGGAATTCCATACAGTGTCACGTGATTGAGGACAAAACATAGGATTTAATTGACCCTAGGTCGTTTTAGAAATGTAAACGAAACATGCGCCTTGCTGGCCGCTCGGCTCTATATTATATTCACCGACAGAAATAAACTACAATTTTTCATTTTCTGAATTAAAATAGATCAAATGGGTTTGACTTCACACTTGTGTGGAACTCTGATACAGCTTAGTTTAGACCTGTAAATGTAAAGTAACATCAGCCCATCTGACAAATTAGATCAGACACTTCCTGGAAGATAGGTAGCCTAACTGCTGGAGGTTTGCTTGACTATACTGAGTCTGGACTGGGTTTGTTTTCATTTGTAATAATGAACACCGGAGTCATATACAGTAGAGGTATGATTATGTGAACATTTGTTGACTTTGCCATTTTCATGCACTTGCTGTGTCTAAAGCTAACTACAAGTTAGCCGAAGTAGTTAATTAAGGATTAATATTCTTTGAGCCCAAGCTGACTTTCACACATTTATTCTAACAATGTTTTCAACGGATACGTCAGCTACGATTCTCCCATCAGCGATATTTCGGCCCTTCTTGGCAAGGGTCCTCGTCAGGCTGTCAGTCCTCTTGTTCAACTTCGAGGAAGGAAACAAACCTGTAACAAACAAGTGAAGCTTCTACCGACTATAAATATCTTATTAAAGTAAATTATGTTCAAATACCACTATAATCAAAAAACTAGTCCTGAGATTTAATTTTTGACACCGACGCTGTTTTTGCTGCACGATTGGGGCGACGACAGGAAAGGGTTTTTTCTGCATTTTGATCAATTTCGTTTTTTTCTTTTTTTTTTTTTAATAATAAGGGGCTGAAAACTTAAATGTTATTTTATTAATGGCCTCGTTCTACGTTTCTATTATGAGTACTCGCCTGTATCTATTTCTTTGAATAATCACTGCACGGAAAAACTAGTGCTGAGATTTAATTTTTGACACGGCTGCTGTTTTTGCTGCGCGATTGGGGCGATGGCAGGAAATATTTTTTTCTGCATGTCATCGCCCCAATCGTGCAGCGAAAACAGCGTCGGTGTCAAAAATTAAATCTCAGGACTAGTTTTTTGATTATAATGGTATTTGAACATAATTTACTTTAATAAGATATTTATAGTCGGTAGAAGCTTCAGTTGTTTGTTACAGGTTTGTTTCCTTCCTCGAAGTTGAACAAGAGGACTGACAGCCTGACGAGGACCCTTGCCAAGAAGGGCCGAAATATCGCTGATGGGAGAATCGTAGCTGACGTATCCGTTGAAAACATTGTTAGAATAAAGATTAAGGGCATCTGGAAACACCTGAATAGGTATTTTGGATCTTCATGCTATCATTTAGCCCAAAACTGCCCTGTTCACATTAAAGTAACTGCTCTCATAAACGTACCTCTACTGTACCTCTACTGTACAGGAGGGCATCCAATCTCAAATTTATATGCCTGAAAACCTTAATTTCCTTAAAATGACATTTCTGTCTAGTTTAAAACGGTTCATAGTTCACTCAGGGTTTCTTTCTTGACAGTCTAGACCTTATTAGGACTGCATTGAAATAAATATTTCAACCTTTTTAGGCCAAGTTAGAGGTTGTGTAAATTCGAGGTTGGATACCCCTACTGCATAGAGATTGCACCATACCCAACGAAAACGGACGGGATCCTAGCAAAAAAAATTAACATTAAGACGTATAGGACTTCCGACTTTGAGACTAAATCACAGGCCTTTGATAGCCACTTTGAGCCAGCAAATTGCAGGATTGTTAATCTGGCTCCTTCTTGTTGGAATAATATAACTTTTGTAAATGAGTGTTCTTTCTGATCAGAGTTTGAAGACCTTAAAGTTTGTAAACAAAGATGGAGTCTCGTCCTCTTAATCAATTATGACAGATTATTCTGCATCATCACCGACCAGTAGGATTCGAGACTCCTTTTTTGTGTTCAAACCTTCAAGCTCTTACTTCCTGGGAAACTCTTCTGCAAAAATAGAATTATACGAGCAAGGAATAGCCCAATTAACATTCCTGCAAGTCTCTGGCCCTGGCTCAGAATGATGGTCAAACACCGGTAATTTAATTTCAGAGTTGAAAGTCCTAAGCCTCCCAATGTTAATTTTTGTTGTTACGTTCCCATGATGATGGTGTAGCGTGTCGGTTTTCATCAGGTAGGGTGCAATCTCTCTATTTGGGTCTAAACTAAGTTGTATCAGAATTCCATACAAGTATGAAGTCACAACCATTCGATCTATTTTACCTGAGAAAACAAAAAACTGTAATTTTTTCCTATCAGTGAATATATATTTTAATATGTATATATAGAGCCAAGCGGCCAGCAAAGGCAACGGTCACATTTACATTTATAAACGGCCTACTGGAGCCTATACTATTTCGGTCAGAAGTTAACCTGTTTATTCCATTGCCCAGCTTTGGTATTCTTTTTCTGACCACAGAAATTTCCAAAAAAGGTAAACAGTATATCAAAAGAAAGCCATCTTCTTCTTCTTCATCCTAGGGTACAAGCGGCAGTATGCGGACGGCAGATAAATTTGGGCACTAAATTAACCAGTTCCTGCTAGCGCCCGGCCAAGAGTTAATCTCGGGCACTTGGTTCAAGCTACCTGATTTTTCTTCCTCCTGAGGTAATTTCAAATATTGTGCCTTGTATATTCTTTTCTTCTGCTGAAGCTCAACATCCGTCCACTATTGCCATCTAAAAATCAGCAGCACAAACCACCAAAAGTGTCAAAACCAAAATGAAGCCGTCCGAGTTTAAGCGTGACTGCCCGTGATTATCTGATCAGAAAAAGGACCGCCCCTGAATATAGTTTTTGGCGGAGTATGCGAATATCAAGTGGAGCATTCTTGTTTGGCAACAGTGGTGTCAAGAAACGGCAAAAAGAAGCGTTATTTTCAAATGAATTTTTTAATACATAAACGAGATCGATGAGTTGAGTGGTTTAGTTTTTAAGGTGATCCAAAGCTAAGTGAGAAGTTAACTGCCTGACTACCGCTGCTCGTACCCTAGATTTTCTTCCGAGATAATAGAGCGCAAACTGCATTGCCAGTACATGATTTTCTGTGATGACCCACAAATTTTCTGGGGACTTTGTTACCGTTATGGCTGGTCCTCCGAATTCTGTTTCCATCACATAACCATTGTTAGAAACAAACATGAATTCAATATAAGAAAAACATTTAGTGATTTAAACAGAGAAGATCTTTGTCTTTTTGGCTTACAGAAATTGACATTGACTCTCTTGTACTGTAACGACTCGGGATGACCTGATTCTATTTCCGTCACAACAGTGCCTTAACATCTGAATTTAGAAAGATTTATCAGTGAAAAAGTGAATATGATTTCGTCACAACAGTGCCTTAACATCTGAATTTAGAAAGATTTATCAGTGAATATGATTTTAAACACACATCTTCAATCAGGTTTAACTAGTTTAGACAGGTTGTGATGCAAGTTAGGCACATTTAAGCTAGAAAAAAAATTACTTGGGTGCTGGTTGGGTGCATACGGAAATAGAAACCGATAGTATAGCCATAGGCTTCGCTAGGGACAATCAAATCCTATGTTGGGTTCTCAATCACACAACATAACTACGTATATCACAATCTTATGGGTTTCCAATCAAATTCAGTGAACACCTGTATTTCTAACTGGTCTAAAATTTTTAATCTGAACTTTTTTAGTAAAAAAGAGCCAGTTAAATACTTAGAAATTCAATGCATATCAACCTACCATTTTTAAGTAAGCGAGATTCCTCTTCAATAACAGGCCTCTATAGAGCCAGTCGGTAGCTAATCTAGAAAGACTGGGCAATACAAGGTATTCTGGTAAATAAATAAATTACTGTAGAGCCACAGATCCAAAAGTCTACTAATCTTTTCTTCCGAATGGCCGCCGAACACGTCAGCTCTACAAGGGCGCGGTATTTAAATCTCTTCTGGCATGGGGCTAAGATTCCCATATATATTTATCATATGGTAAGGTTTAGCGTATAGGATTGATTCTGGGACATTTTTGTTTGTTTTTCGAGCTTTATTATTTCCTCACCGTCAACCGCTGGTACATCCAGTCTAGTACACTAGCCCCTTTTCAGGCATGGTCCTGAAATGTCTAGCACCATGCCCGGGTGCTAGACGTTCAAGCACTGTACCTTGGATTTCATGCATGGTGCATGGATTTCAGTATACAGTGCAAGCATGAAAAACATAGTTTCTGTCATCACAACTGAGCACCGGCTCGGACAGAGCTGAAATTACTACCTTAAAAACTAGAAACTAGAGGTCATTCCATGAAAATCACGAAGCTCAACGCCCAGAAGAGGGAACGCCACCATTTTCTTACCAACCGGGTTGTTGATCTGTGGAACTCCCTAAGCGAAGACACCGTATCCAGCAAGACCATCGAAGAGTTCAAAGTCTCCCTTGACATGGAGTGGAGCAAGAAGCCATGGAGACTGGAATGGGATGCCCTGGAGTCCCAGACCAGAGCATAAGTTATCCACGTGGCAATTTCCGAAGAAGCGATGAGCAATGCTACAGGATGGAAAATCCTTCAATTGCTCCAAGCTGCAATTTAAGGTATTTAAGGTATTGAATTAGAGAAATCAAAGACAATCCTTATCAAATTTTTCAGAACAAAAACAACATTGCTCTTCTGATGACAGACGTGAAAACCTTATTTCCTTTTCTACATAGTCAAGCAAAGTGTCCTGTGCCTCAGCTTTTTCTACCTAGCAGCCAACCAGAATATTGGCTCTTGGGGCACTCAACATGGAGAATAGATAGGATGCTGTTAGGTTTTGCATCTCCATCATCAGTTGAGCCCTTTTGTTTTTGTTGTGAAAAATTCGATAAGGATGTCTTTGATTTCTCTAATTCATGGTAGTAATTTCCGCCCTGTCCGAGCTGGTGCTCAGTTGTGATGACAGAAACAGTATTTTCCATGCATGCACTGTATACTGAAATCCATGCACCATGCATGAAACCCAAGGTACAGTGCTTGAACGTCTAGCACCCAGTCATGGTGCTAGACATTTGAGCACCATGCCTAAAAAGGGGCTAGTGTACTAGACTGGGTACATCACAGTCAAGGTATGCTTCTCTGATCTGGACACCATTCTAAATGTGTATAGGTCTAACCAGGGTCGAACCCCCTTGGCTGGGTGTCCACTTAAAAGTTGCGTTTTTGCTTGCCTTGGACCATGCCCGCGGAACGTCGTTTTGCTTATAAGGCGTTTTCACACTTCTTCGGATTTAGCCGTTTTGCTAATAATGTGTTTTTGCTAAAACAGTCAAAGGAAAAAGTCCAAAGCCAGCGGCCAACGGTCAACAGGCTCCTCTTCGCCTTTTCCTCTGGCCTTGGCCTGTAGGTACTAGTCAGATAGAAAATCGAATAGCTCCATTGGAAACCTGTAGTTTTTTGCATTTGAAATTGGAACTGGAAATGGCGGAAGGAATGGAAGAAGAGAAGTCTTTGGAAGTACTGAAGTACACAAATAAACTCTTTACTGTGAGATGTAAGCACTTTTGATTTTGTGTTCTATGTTGTACAGGAGAGCCCACAAAAGTTGGACCGTTTCAAAGGTCAGACCCCTTGGAAAAAAGGGTTGAATGCAATTTTAATTTGTTTCAAGCATGGGTCAGTGACTAAAGCTTTTGCCAAAGCTACTTGGGAGTTGCTTATAAGGCGTTTTTGTGTTACAAACCCCAAGGCCAAAGTCTAAGGGCTAAGGACTGAAAAAACGCCTTATAAGGAAAACAGCCAACTGCTAAGGTCAAAGTCCAAGGCAAGCAAAAACGCAACTAAAGTATCATAGTTGTTTGGTAGTTGCCACCAGGGGCGTCACGACTGGGGGGGGGGGGGGGGGGGGAGGGGGGACTCCCCCTCCCCAATGATGTCACCCAGTCGGTAAAAAATAACCGAGTCGGCGCGAAGCGCTGCGATTTTTCGTCAAAACAGTTGATTTTTGTTCATGAAAACAGTCAGTTTTTCTGAAAATTGGTCAATTTATTGTCAATATAGTCAGTATTTTTCAAAATCAGTCGTTTTTTCTTGTTGTTGTTGTTGTTTGTAGGTTGTCGTTTATAGAGCTTCAGCTCATACACGCTCGTACCACTGGTTATGCGTGATCTTATGCAAGTATTGTACAATACTTTAGTCCTTCAAACATATACAAGTCAAAGAAATATTGAGCCAAACAGGCTTCGTCAATACTGTGAAGGGGTTAGGGGGTCTTTCTCAAGACGTCGTCTGAATCTGGGTATGCGTTCCTCACTGATATTCTTCCTTTTCTCACTATTTTCCACTTCCAGGGTCAATCATGAATCTAAAATTACATAAATCACTCATTAATTACACTCTCTGGGGTCGTCCTAAAATTAACATGAAATACTATTTACAATTCAAAATTAACCTCTTATCTTACAGACACGTATATACCTAACTTCGTACTTCTTACAAAATTTCCCAAATATATCACAGACAATTTCCTCGCCCATGCCGGGGCACTTGAATGACCAAGGATAGACCTCACAGAAAAAGCACCGAATTTACATATCACATTTTTTTTTAATTTGGCTCTTTGAGCATCATACTTTTTGCAAGCTAGCAGTATGTGCCTCACATCATCAACAACACCGCACTCTGGGCATTTATCTGACTCCGACTGTTTCCATTTAAACAGCATTTTCTTTGTTTTTGCATGACCAGTCCTTAGTCTAAATATAGTTGATGCAATTTTTCGATCTGGATGGATCAGATCCTCTGGGGGTGGTCTACACTCATATAAACTTAAAATAGGGTTTTGTGATGATCTTGAAAACTCTTTTTCTTCTGCATCCACCAATGCTTGCTTGAATGCATTTAAAAACTCCTCACTAGATAATTTCGTGGGAATTTCTTCACCATGAGTACTGCCCCACTTTGCTAATTTGTCAGCACTTTCATTACCAGGAATTCCCACATGAGCTGGGACCCATGTTAATAAAACTGTACTTCCTTTTCTTTCCAAAACTCTCATCAAATCTTCAATTTTCAGCGCCATTTCACGGGCCATTCTTTAAAAAGTTGTTTGTTTGGGATCCCAATGACATCGCGAAAGTTGTCCGTCCGTCTGTCAGCACGATACCTCTCGAAGAGAATGAGATATTTTGATGAGACTTGGTGTGAGGATTCTTCGAGTCAAGGGAAAGGTCGAGTGGTTTCGAATTAAGGGGCGATACAAATATAGTTTTAAAAGCTAATGAGATAGTCGATTAAGGGGTAAAACGACAAGCTAAACGCGGGTATGAAAACCATTTTCTCGCCGGACAAGTAGCTCACCCGGAATCTGGCCAAAACCGGAAAGTTTGTTAAAAGTAAAAGTTTTATCTGAAGTTGATGAAATGTCGGTTTTAGGGGTAAGGAGACTTGCTGAATCTGAATATGAAAATGATTTTGTCTTCGGACAACTAGATCGCTCGCAATCCGGCCGAGACCGGACAATTGCTCGATTCAAGGACAGAGAAACATGCTGAATCCTAATATGAAAACTATTATCTCGCCGGACAAGAAGATCGCCCAGAATCCGGCCGAAACCAGAAAATTTGTTTTGTATGAATTTCATTAAATGTTCGTTTTACGGGTAAAAAGACGTGCTAAATTTGCGTATGACAATAATTTTCTACCTGGACACATAGTTCGCCACGAATCCGGCTGAAATCTGAAAATTTGTTAAAAGTTGAAGTTTTAACTGAAGTTGATTAGATGTTCGACAAAGGGGTAAGGAGATTCGCTGCATCCGTTTTTGAACTTCAATTTTTTCGCAAGACAATTAGGTCGTCCGGAATCCGGCTGAAACCGCGGCCGCGTCAAAAATTAAATCCCAGGACTAGTTTTTTCCTTACAGTGGTATTTGAAAGTAATTTGCCCTAATAAGATATTTATAGTCGGTAGAAGCTTCAGTTATTTATTACAGTTTTTTTTTCCTTCCCCGACGTTGACCCAGAAGATTGACAGCCTGACGAGGACCCTTGACAAGAAGGGCCGAAATGTCGCTCAAGAAGAATGGTAGCTGACGTATATCCGTTGCAAACATTGTTTGAATATATGAAACCGGAAATTTGACAGAAGTAAGGCAGGAATTTTCCTCAAAGTAGATATGACGCAGGCTATAGGGGTATAAACACACATGATGAATCGATATTTGAACTTGGTCTTCTCAGATGATTACCATTTGCCTTAATCTGTTTCTAAATTTTATTAGTAAAGTGCTCAAGGAGTCTGGCGAAGACAGGATCTCTATAAGAACCGATTGTCTGGATCAAATATTAAATTTTTGGGATCGCATCGAAACCTTTGATCTTGTTAGTATAAATAGTCTTCAGAATCTGAATATATGAGTAGTTAACAGAGAAACTCTCAGCGATTTCCCTACCTGCCCTAGGCAGATGTGATGCGTTCAGAGTTAAGGGAAAAGCCATAAAGTTGCAGTAATACCGGTCCCGTTTACATTTGTAGTTAACCTACCCCTTTAAATTCTTTCCGAAACGTTGAACTACATAGATGGTATCTTTTTTCCGACCCTGCATCAAGAAACAGGACGCTGAAGACCAAATCTTTCGATGGGATCCCAAAAATTTAATATCTTGTCCAGACAATTGGGTCTTGTAGATATCCGGTTTTAACCAGACTCCTTGAGTCCTTATAACTGTCACTATTAAGTCTGGTCACCTGAGAAAACGAATTTCGAAGATGGATTCAGCGTGTGTGTTGCCCTTATACGTCAAATCTTCTTTGATGAAATTGATCAAAACAACCTGCCTTACTTCTATCGAATTTCCGGTTTCGGCCGGATTCCGGGCAAACTACTTGTCTGGCAAAAAAAAGCTAAAAAATTAATTAAGCATGTCTACTTACCGATACATTCAACCTATAATCAACTTCAGATAAAACTTTCATTTTTAACAAATTTTCCGGTTTCGGCCGGATTTTGGGCGAACTATTTGTCCGGCGAGAAAATGATTTTCACATATGTATCCAGCATGCCTCCTTATCAGTAAATCGAATCTCTAATCAACTTCGGATAAAACTTTCTTACAACAAATTTTCCGGTTTCGATCGGATTCGGGCGAACCATACGTCCAGGTAGAAAATTGCCCGCATAAACAGATTCGGCATGTCTTGTTATCGCTAAATCGAACATCTAATCAGCTTCGAACAAACTTTTACTTTTTAAAAAAATCCATTTTTGCCGGATTCCGGACGAACTATTTGTCCGGTGAGAAAATGAACTTCAAGTTCTGGATCCAGCATGTTTCCTTACCCCTAAATCGACTCTCGCATCAACTTGAAAAAATCTTTTCTTAGTCCCTTAATTTAAAACCCCCTCCCCGTTCCTAAATATTGGGCTACGGGACCCATCTACAAACTTGACATGTGCTTCAACCCAGTGGGTCCAGACACCAAGTTTGAATAAAATATCTCAACCCCTTCGAGAGTTATCGTGCTGACAGACGGACAGATGAACAGCTCTTACGAAGTCATAGGTATCCCTCCACTTACGTTTTCGGATCCCTAAAAGATGTTAATTAATTTCTTTTGCATTGCGAAGTTGATCGTCTACAAGCACCAAAAGTTTGCTTTCCATTCTTTTTCTTTCCGTTCTAAAGTGCTTAGGCTATGCTCAGACCCTTGGCGACATGCTAATTTAGATAATTTTTCGTACGATGTTCGTTCCTTTCTTTCTTGCTCTACCTCTGTGGTAAACTTTCCCGTTCTAAGCCTTACTGCGATACCACTAGTACGACTAGGCTTTGAGCTTCCCAGCTTGGTTTTGTTTTTGAACTTCCTCTCTAAAGAAGGTACTATCAAGAGCTTATCTATTGGGTCGTTTCTTGGTAAATCTAGAGTTTGAGGTATTGAGGAATGGGGCTTCGATTAGGCTTAGATAAAGTCACTTGCACATGGAAACAGCAGAATATAAAAGGGATATCATAGACGCAAGAAAATATTGACGAGAAACAGCTATGACTGGGAAAATTCTTGTCGACTGAACCGTATAGTCACTCCCCAAAGCAGGTTCAAGGTAGACACTTGCCAACGGGTCCACTCCTTTTTAGGAGCACCGCAAAACTGAACATTAAATTAAATTAACAGGACCATAGGACATAAAAAGGGAATTGCAGACGTAAGAAAAGATCGCTGAGAAACATCTGGGACTTAAAAATTCGTATCCACTGAACATTATTAGCCCCTACTCCCTCTAAGGCTCTAAATTAAAGCTCCTTCTTCCAATCTTTCTCTTCGGTGTTCTCATCGGAAGTATAACCTATCAATGAAACTGCCAAGTGTTTATTCTGCTTTTACCCAACGTTCCGCAGTTAATAATAATAATAATAATAATTTATTTGTAACCCACTGCACAAAAACAATGTGAAGATAGTGGAGTAAAGAAAGAGGAAAGAAACAAATAAACAACTAAAAAAACACTAATACAACAAAATAAACACAAAAATCAACAGAACAAAGGGATGAGCCCGTGATATGGAGTAAGCCGTTTACTACACGGTTGTCCAGATAAATTTGTATGAAGCTCCTGGAGTTTTGCAGTTATATCAGGGGCTTTGTATTTTCGGATTATTCTACGATTTCGATACGATATAGGCAAATAAAGCAGATAATATTGTCGTTAAGCTTTGGGAGTCTCTTCCATCGGGTGTAGCATCTGAAGTATTTTCCAATTGTATTTCAGAATCTAGTGAACTTCTCGAGTTCAAAAAAATATTTTCACTTTTGTATTGAAGGTTCGTTCTTTCCTGTTTCTTTTGCATTGTTTGGTTGGTCCTTTATTTCCTGTCAAGTTATTCTCGTTCAGTGGTTTAGTGACTAAGTGATGACTGAACCGCGATTTGGAATTTTGTCGTAGTGATTAGGCCCCTCTCATGCCTGGTTTCTGTACCCGCAGTAATTGTTTTGTGCTACTTTCCCTTGTTATGTTAATGAATGTTCTTCCTGTTTAGATTTTTAGTATTAAATAAATGAAATGAAAGGCTGCCAGATTAGTTTGTTGATAGTTTATACAAGTTTAGTCTCGTGGAAACATGATTTGTAAAGTTCTTTCGTTCGTAAAGTTGAAACATATACTGAGATATTTATATGTATTATGTGGTAAATGTAGTATGGTGCACCAATAAATAAAATGGAGATATCTTGTGAAGACCCCCCAAAATCATGATTGCCTAGAGGCCTTCATAGGGTTTAGTCCGGCAAAGTCTGAAGCTACGTGCACACACAGTCTGATGAGATTTGGCATCGAAAATATGCATACGAAATTCGCGCCACTATGGGGAAACCTGCATGCTATGTTTCGAAACAACGAAGCGAAGGAGGAAATTCGCGTTTGACTGAGAAATTCGGACTGTTTGCACGAACCTTAAAAGTCTGCTCCAGCCATCTACTATTTGGTCATCTTCGTTATAATCTGTTTCATGGGATGTGCAATTTAAAACTGCGGCAGCTTTGAGTATCATAACCATTAATTTCGCCATTAATATGACACTGGAAGACTCGTTAGATCTGTCCAGAAACTGAAGTGAGTGCGTCGTATGGGAAATTTCTCAGTGACTAGCCTAGAGGTAAACGGCTTTCGATCCGAAAGAGCTTTGTTGCCAACAGGAGGAGCTCCTAGGCGTGGACCCCCGAAAATAAAAATAAAAATCACCCATAAATGTTACATTAAAGATGGAAAGTTATACAAGAGGTTTTTACCGTGACAAATAAACCAGATGTAATTTTTGCATTTAATTTAGAAGTCTATGACTTAAGGTCGAGTGTTCAGATCCATCCGGTCCTTCGGTTTACTAAGCTTGTAACAAAAAATCAGACGGATGTATAGATGTAATCGACATGGATAATTAATTATTTTTAAAATCTTCTGTATTCCTACCAGTCTTGGGGCAATAGCAGAAACACTGTTTCCCTCAGTTTCAATATTTATTGTTGTAGATAATTTGTTTTCTAGGTCAGAGCGAATAACTGTCAAGACTCGTCTTGGTCAGATATTTCTTGCGGGGCCCCCCAAGGCACGAAATTAGCTCCAGTAATTTTCCTGGCTGTAATTAACCCCTTTGCTGAGTTATCAGATGGCCGTTACAAGTTCGTAGATGATCTGTCCATAGTGCTCGCTTATCTAGTCGAACACACTATCATAACGAAGCAGTTTTCAGACCAGTTGTTTGAAGAGTTGAAAACCAAATGCTCAAGTCACGACCTCACTATCAACGTACCTGATAATTCGTTTCAACCCCCTTATATAAATATAATATAGATATGCCTGTAGTCCCCTTCCCGATTGTGAACGAGGTAAAATTTTTAGGAGTAACTTCCACGAGTAACTGTAGTTTCAGTGCCCACAGTAATTCAACCGTCCTCAAGCCTAATGCAAGCCTTCAGACATTTACTGAAATGAGGCGATTTGAGTGTGACACTGAAAGTCTTTTCCATGCTTACCTATGTTATGTTCGCCCGTTGCTCGAGTACGCGTGCCCGGTGTGGGGTCCATATGCGATCGGTATAGCGTACCCATTGGGCATACATGACATGGAATCCGTCCAGAAAAGAGCATGAAGGATCATACTCCGAAACCGCGACATACCCTTTGAATAAGCCCATGCGAAACTGAACTTATCACCGCTTAAAGTCCGGCTTGAACACCTGATTTGAACACCCCGCCTCCGGTGACATTGGGGGGAGTTGGAGGGGGAAACCGGAAATCTTGGAATAAAGCTTAGAGTGGAGAGATCACGTCAGGGCAGGCACGTCAGGGACCCGATCAGATTAAATAGGGAATATTCACTTCCCTGATCCGATCATCTGGGGGGGGAGTGGAGGCAGGGGGAAGCAAAAAATTGAGGTATTTTTATCTTGCGAACGGGTTGTCGGATCTTGATGAAAGTTGATATTTAGGATGACCTCGTGTCTCAGACGTCCCACTTTAAATCCGGGCCGGACCCCATGACACTGGGGGGAGTTGGAGGAGGGAACCGGAAATCTTGAGAAACGCTTAGAGTGGAGGGATCGGGATGAAACTTGATGGGATGAACAAGCACAAGTCCTAGATACGTCATTGACATAACCAGACCGGATCCGGGCACTGTGGGGGAGTTGGGGGGGGGGAGCGCATTTCTAGCGATCCCGCGAGTTAGGCATACTTCCTGATGTGCTAGGACGATGAAGTTTGGCAGGTATGTCAGGGATCCGAACAGATTGACTTGAGAATAGTCTTTTCCCCGATCAGAAAATTGTGGGGGGAGTGGATGGACGGGGAGTTCGGAATCTAGTGGCCTGCATAGCTTTTGAATGGGTGATCGGATTTGAATGAAACTTGTCAGGTGGAAAGAGCTGTCGCCTCAGATGTTCAGTGCGAACTCCGGGTCGGGTCCGATACTTGCGGGGGGATGGAGGGAGACCGGAAAACTCAAGAAACGCTTAAAGCAGAGGGATTGGGACGGAACTTAATGGAGAGAACAAGCATTAGGCCTAGATACGAAATTGAACGAGCCAGATGGTTTCGGGGCTCTGTGGGGGGAGTTGGAGGAGGTTTCCTGGAATTCCGGTAGTCGCGAGTTAGAATAGTTCCAGATGTACTAAGACAACGAAACTTTGCATGCATAGTAAGGACCCGGCTAATTTGACTTACGAGCCTGACACAACATACCCCCGGAAATTTCCGTTCCTAAATCCGAGCACTTTTGGGGGAGTGAGGGAAGGGAAATATGGAAATTGAGTTCTGCAAATTGCGAACGAGTGAACTGATTCGATTGAGACTTAATGGGTGAGAAGAATCGATCACCTAGGTAAAACATGCGTTCGAACTATATGCGACCAAGTTTGGCGGAATTGGGGGGGGGGGGGGGCTTTTGACATGCACAAAAACCAAACAAATGGACCGAGTGGGACGCAAGTTGGATAGTGCCGAGTTTATGCGGCCTAGATTTGTTATTCGGCGTCCGGGCCGGATTCGGCAAAGGTAGGGAGGGAGGGGGGGGGGGGGGCTGAAATTTGCAGATAGGCTATGCTCCGATTTCAGTAAAACTCGATGGACGGGAAGAGGGGATTAAGAGATACGACATTTATGTTTCCAAGTCCTGGAGATTGCCTTATACTTTCAGGCTCACATAGGGGTCAAACGAATGGATCAGTTTAAATAAAAACTTGGAATATAGAGAGAGCATATACCCTATATAACATATTTTAGGGTCCGAACCGGGTCCGACAATGGTGGTGGTGGGCGGGGGGGAGGCGGAATTTTCCAAAAAAGGCTCAGATTCGAGTGAAACTTGATTGATGGTATAGAAGAAGATGATTAAGATGATCCATTTTTTAGTCCAAACCAGATTCGGCTACGGTAGGGGGAGATGTAGGGAGTACCGGAAATAGTGTAGCCCGTCTAGTGATCAAACGAGTGGATTTATTGGGCTGAAACTTGGAAGTTTGAACAGTCATGCGCATTTGCTACAGATAATCCGAGACGATGCCGGCACTGCTCAGAATTGAGTGAAACTAAATATCCTACTTCTATTTCCGAACCGCATTTTTTGATGGCGGGTGTATTTTGTGACGTTCTAATCTACTTTCTTGTACCGCCTACTCGTAACAAGTACCATATGAGCTCATAGCTCTTGTTATTTCAGTTTTCAAGGCTGAACCTTAGTGTGGCTTTTTATTTATATGTTCATTACTTATTATTTGTAAAAAAAATGAATTTAGTTATGCTACGATAGTTTTCAAATATATACCGATCTATTTCTCTCTCTCTCTAAGACTGAGCGTTTGTGAATATATCGCTAAACCCAGTTTGGAAAATTCTTACAGACTACCCATTGGACTTTTCGTGGCTATGATATCTAAGGAACCAGCATTGCCCCCGTCACCGGGAATGAAAGAACGCCGGTCTTGTCTAGCTTCTCTGCTTCGGAGAATAGAAGTTCAAGCTTCTTCCAGCTTTCAGTTCCCTTAGCTTGGAGACAGGAAGTGGAGACTCTTCCAAGTGTAACCAGAGAGGTAGGTGGTGTTCTTTGTCTTTGCTGGTGTAGATTTTGTTGTTTGGCCTGGTGTTGCGGTTTAATAGCTAAATGTGCACGATTTTTAATTAGTTTTTTCGACGCACGTAAGAATCGCATAATATTCATGACGCAACGCAGACGCAGAGGGAAAACTGAGCTCGTTTGTCAAATACTTGTCAGAGTACAACGAATTCCTCGGAAGATGACCTCAGAATTGCCCATGGACAATATACTACCTGGGGTAATAGAGATATTTTATGTAGCCTAACTTAACTTTTAGCCTTAAAAAATCAACTGATCTTTGTTCTTTCCCAAAATGCATGAGTTTTGTCAACCAGCTAAAGACCTAATTCAAACATTCTGTTTACCTTCTCTTACTGATCGCAAGCCACCAGTTTATTTAGATTTGAATTTCCTAACATCCTTTACAGTTTATATTTCGTGCTATTCCGAAAGGGACGAAAAGGAAGGAGTAAAGAGGGAGCTATATAGATTTGGAGACGATGCTCACTGTACTAACTATTCACGGATTTTGTTGACGACAATCTCGTCAGTGCCGAAGTATCCTACCCTGCTTTAGTTCTGTAGGCCTAAGCGAATGACATAAAGTTTCTCAATCTACAAATTTGATAGAAATTCCATGTCATTTGACATCGCGCTCTGCGATGGGTGATTTTCGACCCTAAAACTATTTTTGTCTGTACTATCTCGGAAATGCTGATCAGACAAGAGCATAAACAGCAAGTTTGGGCCATACCGAGGTTCATACGGAGTCCAATAGCTTTTTCACTCATTATCTGTTTTATTATTGTCATTATAGCTAAAATTATTATCATAATTAGTAGTTTTGTTGAGTAACTGAGCAGGATGTTGTCCTTCTATGATTCTTAATAGATTGTTGCTTTATTAACCTCTTTGGCATTGTAATGAGTGGATGCGGGGCCGAAATGACGCTGCGCTATTATTTTTTCGTGGTAAGATAGAGCCATACTTGATATGTTGGGGGACTACTTTCAATCTTCATTTTATCGTGTGCTTTTTTGTCTCTTAAACAGAACGAAGAAAGCTTTTTAGGGAAGCCACCTTCCTCAATACAGCAAAAACGTAAACAAATTCGCGAATGAGTCTATTGAACAGTGTTGCTTTTGTTTGGGGGCGGGCGGGGCTGGAAGCGAATTACAGAATTCCAAATATTCAGAGACGGAGCTTGCCAAATTAGCCTAACTGTCACTACCGGTTCTTCGCTGTTCGATCCGGGGAGAAACTTCAAGTTTTAGACATAGTAAAACGAGTCATGACTCACTGAGCCCGCCGAAAATCTACTAAAGGCTGGCTTGCTTCGTGCTTTAGGTCGACAATCTGCAACGTTTAGCTGTTGTAGTTACGGAACCTTCAGCCTCTCAAGAAGACACGACTAGACGTCATTATTATCCGTAATTTCCTGCAAGACATCGGCGAATCTATCTCAGCAAAGCATGGCCCGCTGTCCTCGTCCTACCCTACAGGCTAGCAGTAATCTTTATGCATTCCCTTAACTTTTATGCTTGTTTTCTGCCCGAGGTAAAGCTATCTCGGACCGAGGCGCCTGATGACCAGACAATCACAATTTATACCATCGATCTAGCCTTTGGCAACGATTTGAGATCTTGGCGGATGCAACACTCATCCGTAATAATGAATCCGATGGAGCAAGGGGCCAAAGGAAGAAAAAAAAACACTTGGTCCCCAGTAATTCCTATCGAGCTGTTCGAACGCCTGACAATTTCGAGATGTGGAGGCTTAATATTTGCTGGATAAAAACAGGGCCGGATTAAACCCTCTGGAGGCTCCTAGTCGGTTGCCTTGCAGTTATAGCCTAGTAGTGTGCTCGTCAACCGCTAAATACGACTACAGAAACAGTTCAAGAAAGCTTAGTTGCGTTTTTGCAAATACCGTAGTATCTGATATCACGGTAACTTGGCCTGTATTTTTGGATTTTGCAGTTACCATGGTATCCGAATTGCCAAATTTGCTTATTTAGAAGACACCCCACATAAATACTTAATTCCACTTATGTCACAAACGCCAAACTTATTTGCCACTAATTGGACAAAAACCTGGGCTCTTGTGTCGGCGATGATGAAGGTAAGATGACTTTTTACGATACCTGGGTCAGTTACCACGGTTGGGACCATGTTATCTAAATGTCAGATGCCACGGTACATGGTAAGATACTCGGTAACTGTAAAAAAGCCGTTTTAGCGGGGCATCAGACACAGTGGTATTTGCAAAAACGCAACTCTTGACTTTAATTCCCGTTCGGGATCAAATGTTGATGTTTTGCTTCTTTGTAGCGTGACTCCTTAAAGTTTAGCTGAAAGGCCTACTTAATTTTCTGTCATTTAATTCAGTGTACTGAATGATTTAGATTCTACAAAGCAATTTTTTATTTTCCACTATCTGCTCTAGTTCGTTCAGAATTCGTGAAGATTGCTTAGTGCCTGAAAAAAAAGGCATACAACAAAAATACAATACCACAACTCACGCGGAAATTCCACTATTTGAAAATCGATTATTCTTGAATAGCGAAACAACGAATTACCGCATTTTCGTCAGGTGTTGAATAAATGATGGGGAATTAGGTTGTGCTATCCCAGCCCTTTTCGATTAAACTTTAAAGGAGCGAGGCTCATAGACATGTGCCTAATCCGCCTATTTGGTTATCCGGCATTGGGTGAAAAAATCGGAAGGATTGAGACAAATATAACTGGGCTGCATACACAAATGTCCTCGCAAAGCTTAGTCGAAGCACAGGTCTTAGGTCGGAGATGGACTTGGGGATGACAAATTTCTGTGACCTTCAGCCGCTCGAGAGGCTTCTCAAGCAAGTATCGGAGTATCGGCCGTGAAATGAGGGATATGTTCTAAATATGCGATTTGCTCAGTAACAGAATGAGTGGATTATTGTACTTCACAAAAAAACCGAGGGCCTTGGCAAAAAAAAATAACTCCAGAGCA
Source organism: Branchinecta lynchi (assembly GCA_023053575.1). Classification (NCBI taxonomy): domain Eukaryota; kingdom Metazoa; phylum Arthropoda; class Branchiopoda; order Anostraca; family Branchinectidae; genus Branchinecta; species Branchinecta lynchi. Next base: position 7,681,880 of record JAKZAP010000001.1, read on the forward strand.
AACCTCAAGTACCACACAGTTTCACAAACGAACGAAAACACTTGTCTTACATCATCTTTACCACTCATGCTCTTCATCCATTCACTTCGCCATCCACTCACTCCCACACTAAGAGTGACTCCCACCCTTCTGAAAATAGTAATAGTAACGATTAGTTACAATTTTTGTTCCAGCCTCGTGAAAAGCTACTACGCTGAGCGTTCCAACCTTCTCGAAATAGTAACTATTTGCTTACCATGGTCGATGGCGTAGTAAGCGTGGTAACTACGGTCTATGTAATGCGATTGTGTCACTATGGTAAGTAAGGTGGAACACGACGTAAATTGGAAACCATACATAGGACAAAAGTAAAAGCGAATATTTGCTCCCGAAATTATAACAACTTGAAATCTTTTTTCCCCTATTACAAAATTTAACTTCCCAAAGCCGCCGACTGAACGCTATAATATTTACAAAAATAGGAAAGAACCATAATACTCCCCTAAGAGGTCAAAAGCTTAAATATTACCACTCTCATGGCACAATAACTGTTCCCACAGGGCTGCATTTCGTGCTAACGTTACATGATTTCTTTCTACTCATTTTCGGGCGTGAGTGGAAAGTTTTCGGTTATCCACTTTTTGGGATCTCAAAACGAAAGTGTAGGGACACTTACGACATCGCAATAGTTGTCCGTCCGTATGCGAGCACGATAACTGCCTACGAGAATCTTATATTTTGAAGAAACTTGGTGTAAGGATTCTTTGGGTCAAGGGAAAAGTCAGAGTTCGTAGATTGGGCTCTGTAGCCAAACAGTTAGGGGTGGGGGAAGGGGCAAAATTAAGAGGCGAAAATAAATATTTTTGAAAAGCTATTTTCTCACCGGAAAGGTAGTTCATCCGGAATCCGTCAAAAACCGGAAAATTTGTAAAAAGTAAAAGTTGAATATGAAGACGGCGGATCCAGAGGGGGGGCGAGGGGGGCGATCGCCCCCCTAGACGGGCTGTAATTTTTTGTTTTGTTTTACTGCACTTACGGAAGTCTGCATTAACGCATGTTCTAACTACTGTAACTAGACTCTAAAATCTTTTTACAAGTGGAACCAGGAGCTTGAATTTTTCTTGTAAACAGTTGTCAGTTGATCAAGTACAGTTTTTACCATTATTGTAATATATGAAAACCACATTTTCGTTAAATAAGAGACCGACAGGGACACTTAAAACGCGAAAAAAATCAGCCTTGTGGCCGACAAAAAGGACACTACCCCCACTCTTTTCGGTAAGAATCGCCCCCCCCCCCCCTAGAACGGAAGGCTGGATCCGCCCCAGTATGAAGTTGATTAGATGTTCGATTCTAGGATAAGAGGACATGCTATATCAGAATAAACATTATTTTTTCGCCGGACTTTATTTAAAGCCAGACCGGTATTTCGCCCGGGATTCGAAAGTTTAGCATGAAATTTTAAAATCCATTGACATAGTCGATTTGGGGGGGAGGAGACATGCTGTTGCAGCTTTCAAACATATTAAAGATAAAGAAACAGTATATGCGATCAATGTAACATTTTCGAAGTCCCGACAGGCATTTACTGGGACAGAAAGGCAGAATGCATCTGACAACTGTCTGGTGAACAGTTTAATAAAATTTGTCGACCAATCTTCGGAAAAAACAGCTGACTATACCACTACGTACCCTACCCCTTTTCCCATTTAGTCGAAAGCTCTGCTCGTCGGAAGATACGCCAGAGGGTTCTTGTACGTATTCTTTGGGGTTTAGTCATGTAAGTCTTTGAAGTTGAAATTTGTCGTGTCTGGGGGTCGAAGACTCGAAGGTGTTGAGACATGTTATTCAAACTTCGTATGAAGAGTCACTGGCAAAGTACAGGCTATGTTGTGACTTGTAGTCCTTTAGATATTAGAGTCTTGGGCTGAAGGAATATTTATATTTAGAGTAAGAGGAGGGGGTTTCGAATTTAAGGGTAAAAAACGGGTATGTTTTGTAAGCTAATGAGATAGTTGTGCAATGGGTAAGGAGGCCCCTGAATCTATGTCTGAACTAATCTTCTTGCCGGACAAATGATCCACCCGGAATTCGGCGGAAACTGGAAATTCGGTTGAAGCTCGAAGTTGTTTCAAAAGTCGATTAGAGGTTCGACATCGGGGTTAGGTCACGTGCTGAATTAAATTTTGAACTTTATTTCCTTGGCAGATAAGCTGGCAAATTTGCGAAAACCCGGAAATTTGTATTGAAAGGTTCTCCTCACATTGTCACTAGCTCCGAGACTAGCTCTTTTGCTCTGCATGCAGTTCGCCGGCAATGCTGCTAAAATGCGAAGAATTTTGCTAAAGTAAAGGAATGTTCTGAAGTCTATTAGGATGAGATACTGGAGTAAACATCCTTGCTCCTTGCTGAACTTGGATTTCTCATCTGATTAGTTGTTTGGCAGTAAGTTATTAGACTTCTTGATCCAGACAACAGAATCTTGTACATTCCCAAAAACTCAGAAACGGTAATAATATTTTTATGCTCTGGATAAATAGCAAAATGTTCAAGGGGCCTGGCAAACACTCGGGAATGTACAAGACTACTGCCTGGATCAAGAAGTCTAATAAATATTAAATTGTTGGGGTCCCATCGAAACCTTCGGTCTTGTTCATCCCGTTCGCTCCTACGGTTATAGTTTTTCTCTACGCAGACATCCCCATCTCCTGTGCTCAATTTCCGATTGAGGAAACATTTCCATCTATTTTCCTTGTAATCCATATGTTTACATACTCTACTTTCTCATTGCTCAGGAAGTACTGCAACTCACCCTTCCTTGCAGAATAGAGGATGATCTTCCGCACAGGACAAAAGAGAGTGTGCCATGTCTGGACGTGTGTTCCTGTTCTGTGGATGTTTCTGACAGAAGTATGGGCGGAAAACGTGGAAAATTCCGAGGTAGGACAATAGTTATATAGTAGTAATAGTTTTCATTTTTTTTTTCACTCGAACATGACACAAGGATACGCAGTTTCAGGATATATGAGATAAGAGGCTATAGGACATTTCCGTTACTGTTATTTTTTGCGAAAGTTAAAGTTTAACCGAAAAAGGCTGAGATGAGACAGTGTAGTTACCCATTACTTATTCGTTGAAATAGAGTTGAAGACCCGATGAAAATGGGTTACTTCGTTGCTACGCTATTCACGAGTAATCGATTTTCAGACAGTGGAATTTCTCCGTCAGAATCGTGGTACCTGTATGCCCTTGTACCTCTGTTGTATGATTGACGAAAGCGATTTGATAAGTGTTCCCGCAGTTCACTACCTTCCGCAAGACGATTACTGGCCACTGAAAAGCCGCATTTCGATTCAAATTCAAATTTTCCGCGTCATAGTCAAATTTTGTGGTGTCAGGACGGCGAGCCAACACCGAAGTTCCCGCCGACGATCTTAAGGACTTTGGTTAATAGAAGTGCGAGACGTCGGCGCTTGGACTTTTGCTGACACTAGTAGGGACCATCGGACAAGGCGTCGGCGCACAGCCAACACCGAGTTTCTGCCGACAATCTTAAGGACTTCGGTTAATAGAAGTGCGAGATTCTGAACGTCATTCTCTAGCAAGTAGTGAATAATAACATCCCTTTACACAATCTAAATAATGCAGTGGATTTATTTAAATGATACAAAAATAAGTTGTCTTTTCAATTTAAGTTTAAGTAGTTCATGTTTGTACGTTTTACAGAAGCTCTTGCAAGCGGGGCTTCGATGAAAAACATTCGAAAACTGTTTGCGCCGTGGTTAAAAAGTGGGAAACTCCAAGCAAAAGAATAAGAACCCACACACAGGTTATACATGTTGGCCTGTTTGGCACGTCTTTCCGAACGTCGTCTTTTGCATGCCCGTATTTCAAGTTAACCACAAAGGGCTAATATCGAACTGTCTAGTTACACACCACCTATTCACTTAAATATCCCTAAAAACCCGATAAATGTGTTACTCCGTTTGTCCGCTATCAAAAGATAATCGATTTCATCGAATGAACTTATTCTTTCGGATGTGTGGTAATTCTATACGCCCGTCCCTCTATGTGAACTATAATAGTAAGCCATTGCCTAAAAATAAACAAAAAATTGCAGATTCCTTGCAAGTCTTATTTCTTAACACACGTCTGAAAATCATTTCCTAAGCCTAGAGTTTAAATCCTTGGAACGCAGGCTTTTCTTAAAATTCGAACTCTCAGCGCCTGGATGAATTTTGGGTTGTGGCGCAAACCCCGCACATTTTGACCTTGAAGCGTTCGATGAAGCTAGCGGTGCTTGACCGGCAAACACTGCTCGGCTGAAATACCGATAAGAAGTGCAAAATGTCTTCTAATTCCGTAGCGGAGCTAATATAGAAGTCAGAAGAAGTAAGAGAGGTTACCTGTTCGACGCTATAACTAACGAGTGTCGTCAGTCAAGCCTTTAAAGCATCCATTCTAGTAACTGTGTCCATTCATTCTTTGTCTCCACTCCCGTTGTGTATTTTCAGTCACTAAAGTCTAATTTTCACCAGATTTCTGTTCTACCCGGAATCGCAATCGGTCTGTTTATCTCCATGACCTTGGATCCGTAAATTTGGTCCTGATCAGAGTTTATCGAACTCGAGCGAGGATACAAATCTGGAAACAGCTGACGTCAAAAGACTTGCAGGTTTTTCTTAGAAAGGACATTTGTTTGCTTTCAGTTTAATTTGATCTGATTGCAGGCATGAAAAATGAAAAAGAAACAAATGAAAAATAATTCGAACCATTCGAGGCGCCAGTTTTAGAAAACAGTCGTCACTGACCTTTTGAACAAAATGTTCAGCTAGGAAAAAGAAACTGCCATGCTCTATGCGTTGACCGAACTTTTTTGGTTAAAAAACGCCCAGGCGATTGCCGCAATTTTCTGCGCGACCGTGAGTCCTCGTGATGAATGAGAAATGCACTGTTCACTATCTAGTAAAATTCCTTCTTATCTAGAATAGAATAGAAGTTTTTTAGTAATTTATTCACTCACACTTTCACGGTTACAAAACCAAAATTGGTGAGTACTGTCATAACATAAACATTTCCGAATTTCTAGTAAAAAAAATCCGAATTTCTAGTAAAAAAAATATGTTTCAACTAGAAGTTGTGTCATTTTTCACAAATTCTGAGGAAATGAACAGAGATATTAGGATCCATTCTTGCTCCTCAATCTCAGTAAAAAAAAACTAATAAATTTCATTTTAATATAGCAAAAAAAATTTCTATAGTAAAAAAAAATGGTCCAACCCCGACATTCTGTCATTTTTCATAAATTTTGACCCAGTGATCCACTCTTGCTTCTCACTTTCTGCAGATGATCAAAGATCAACTTAATTTTGGTCTGGTTACAACACTGCATGTTCTGTCAACCTCCTGCTTTCTTGTATCGGCTGAGTGCCTAAAGCACACTGCTTAAAGTATTTAATTCATGTGGGCCGAGAAGGTGGGAGACAGCATCATTTTTCGATGGGTCGGATTTTTACGAACACATTGTTACCTTTGTTTTCCTCAAAATCCTTACAGTAATCAACGTTATCCACAAATTACTTGGACACAATTCACTCCTGAAAGCAAGTCCGTCATTGCTAATTAACTATTCATGATCTCCCGGCGGTGGTCAAAACAGGTATTAAAACCTTCGAGAAGATCGAGTGGCGTGTAAGAGGATTAAAACAACTAAGGATATCACCATGTTGATGTTTAGATATGTCGGAAGAAAAATCATGGGGCATTTTGAAATGTTTTGGTCTCGGAAGCTGAATACTATTTAGCTCAATTTCAGAATCTTCCAGAAGTCACTGTAACGAATTTAGTATAGTTTACTGCGTTTGTTTAGTGTGATCTAGTTTACATCCTTAATTCTTTGGACTTACGGGAATTAACAAGAAACAAGAGCTGAAAGCTCATAGGATACTTGTCAAAACAGTTAGCATGTTTGTCAGTTTGTCCCCCTCCAGCTCCCCCCCCCCCCCCCCCCCCCTCCCAGTGATCAGACCCACTCCGGACTTGAAACTGAACCTTTGAGACACTCGTTCTTGACACTTGTCAAGTTTCATGCACGTCCGATCACCTGTTCGTAAGTTACGAATTTCATCGATTCCCAATTCCCCATCCCTCTGCTCCCCCCACGATGGCTGGATCGTGAAGGGACAATTTTCAGTCAAAATGTTAGTCATTTATTCAAACAATGTTTACAACGGATACGTCAGCTACGATTCTTCATCAGCGATATTTCGGCCCCTCTTTGTTTCCTTCCCCGAAGTTGAACCAGAGGATTGACAGCCTGACGAGAACCCTTGCCAAGAAGGGCCGAAATATCGCTGATGAAGAATCGTAGCTGACTTATCCGTTGTAAACATTGTTTGAATAAATGTTTCAAAGTCAGCTTGGGCTCAAAGAATATTTATGTTAGAGTCCTTAATAGGCCTGCCAAGTTTCATGGTCCTAGCACATTTGGAAGCACCCTAGCTCGATCACCGGAGTTCCTGGAAACCGCCTCCACCTTCCCCCACCGTGACATGATCCTTTTGTCAGGAATGTAGCCCATCTAGGGTTCACGCTTGTTCTTCCAGCCAAGTCCAACTCCGATCTTTTGACTTTAAGCGATTCAGGAGATTTCGGGTACCCCTCCGTCCCCCCCCCCCCAGTGATCAGATCTGGTCCAGACTTGAAACTGAGCATCCGACAGACTGAATGAATGAATGGATGAATTTATGACGCACTGCCCAAGGGCGCAAGTGCAGTAAAAAAAGATAAAGAAATATAAATATTTTTTGAGCCCAAGCTGACTTTGAAACATTTATTCAAACAATGTTTACAACGGATACGTCAGCTATGATTCTTCATCAGCGATATTTCGGCCCTTCTTTGCAAGGGTCCTTGTCAGGCTGTCAATCCTCTGGTTCAACTTCGGGGAAGGAAACAAACCTGTAATAAAAAACAGAGGACCGACTAGACGAGGATGACCCTTGCCAAGAAGGGCCGAAATATCGCTGCTGACGAATCGTCGCTGACATATCCGTTGTAAACATTGTTTGAATAAATTATAAAGAAATATAAAATAATCGCAAAACACTCAACAAATATTTTCCATAAAGGTTCACTAATTTAGGATCACGTTGATGGGATCGTGGACAGGTAATTTTCCATTCGGAGAACTTAAATTAGAGGAGAGGGCTTTAAGCGTCAACAATGGGTCGGAAATTAACAAACGGCGGATCAGGTAGCGGTTCCGTGTGCGCCGGGGTAGGTAGAGAAGAAATCTCAGATATCTGAAGTATGTCGAGCGTATGCGTCGAAGGCCCTTTCATCGGAGAATAGAATGTGATCCAGCAAGGAAGTTAACATACGGTCCGCAAAAGGCAGTATATAACTTCCCATGCCCAGGTCTGCTATACCTCGAACGGTTCGGCGCAATTTTGCAGTAACCATATCTAATTCCTTTAGCGGCTGATTTAGCTGCTTCCTCGCAAATCTTTCGCATAGTTTTAACACTTACTACTAAAACTAATACTTAGTTTTAATACAGTGGTTCTTAATACTTACCAAGTTTCATGTACGTCCGATCACCCGTTTCAAACTTGTGAGTTTCACTAGATTCCTGATTACCCACCCCTCTATTCCTCCCACGATGATCGGATCGGAGAAGGGACTATATTCAAGTCAATATGGTAGACTCCCTAAAATGTCTGCCAAGTTTCGTGGTCCTAGCACATCTGGTAGTACAATAACTGGAGATCACCGGAATTCCGGTAAACCCCTCCAACTCCCCCCACTGTGACACGATACAGTCCTGTTTTGTCAGTTTAAGCTTAATGTTCCCACCAAGTCCCATCCCGATCCCTCGAATCTGAGCCTTTCTGAAGATTTCCGGTGCCCCCTTACAGCTCTCCTTCCCCCCCCTCCAGTTATGGTACCCGATCTAGGTTTGATAAGGAACATCTGAGGCACTTGTTCTTAATACTTGTCAAGGTTCATGCGCGTCCGATTACCCCTTCCAAAGTTATGCATGTTACTAATTTTCCGGATTCCCCATCCCTCCACTCACCCTACGAGGTCGGATCGGGAAAACGACTATTCTCAAGGTAGTCTGTTCGGGTCCCCTGATATGCCTACCAAATTTCATCGTCCTAGTACCCAACTCGCGGGATAACCGAATTCCCCCCCCCACACAGTGCCTGAATCCGGTCCGGTTATGTCAGCGATGTAGGACTTCTGTTTGTTCGTCCCATCAAGTTTCGTCCCGATCCCTTCACTCTAAGCGTTTCCCAAGATTTCCAGTTCCCCCCTCCAGCTCCCCCAAATTTACCGCATCCGGTCCTGATTTTCAGAGGGCCGTCTGAGGCACGAGATCTTTCCAAATATCAAATTTCATTGCTATCCGATCACCCGTTCAAAAGTTATAAACACCTCAAGATTACGGATTCCCCTCCTTCCACTCCCCCAAACGATGTTCGGATCGGGGAAATTACTATTTCCAGCTTAATTATTCAGGATCCCTGATATACCTGCCAAGTTTCATCGTCTTAGCTTGTGTGAAAGTGCCCGAACTAGCTTGGCCGAAGGGCAAGTGCCATAAAAACAGAAAACAAACTACTGAAAGAAATCGATAACCCAGATAATTAGTTCGATTTTTCTACTAATTTTCCATATGCCTGCTACAAGACAAAACCAAAGGTTTCGATGGGATCCCAAAAATTTAATATTCGATACAGACAATTGGATTTTGTCTTTCCCAGATCCAGTCTCCAGATCAATACTTGTACTATTAAAATTTAGAAACAGATTAAGGCCAAATAGGTAATCATCTGAGAAAACCAAGTTCAGCTATGGATTCAGCATTTTTTTTTTTTACTCCCATAAGACATATCTATTTTGACGGCGGGGGGGGGGGGGGGGGCTAACCAGGAAACCAAATGGGGGTCTGCCAGTGCGTCCGATAATATCAGTAAGGCCAATTAAAGGACCCAGTAAACTGAGTTGACATCCAGCTTCGATATCGGCCGTTCAGGAGCTACAGAACCCATCTATGAACTCAACCTGTCCCCTGAACAAAAGAATCCTCTCACCAAGTTTCATCGAAATATCTCGTTCCCTCCGAGATTTATCGTGCTCACAGACAGACGGACACTTGTCCGGCGAAAAAAGCTAAAAAGCGAGTTCAGCGTATCTCCTTACCACTATATCCAACATCCATTTCACTTCAAATGAAGATTTAATTTATAACAAATTTTCCGGTCTTAGCCCGGTTCCGGGCGAACAATAAGTCCGGCTAATAAATGATTGTGATATACGGATTCAGCATCTCCTTTTACCCCTAAACTGGACTACAAATACAGCTTTTGCTTTTAACAAATTTTCCGGTTTTGGCCGGATTGCGGGCGAACTATACTTTTCCGCGTAGAAAATGATTTTCACATAAGCGTCCACCATGCCTTCTTACTCCTAAATCGAACATCTGATTAACTTCAAATCAAACTTTTAACAAACTTTCCGGCTTTGGCCGGATTCCGGGCGAACTACTTGTCCGGCGAGGAAATGGTTTTAATTTTCGTGTTGAGAATGTCTTCTTACCCCTTAATCGACTATCTCATTCGCGATTTAAACATATTTCTTTTGTCCCTTAATTTGAAACCTCTCCCCACCCCTAAATGTAGGGCTACAGAGGTATCCCTCCACTTACGTTTTCGGATCCCAAAAACATTTTGTTAGATCCATAGTCAAACTATGATCCTCCGGCCCGCGCCACTAGATGACCCAGCGGTCGGATTGAGTCGTGGCTTCGTCTTGGGTTGGGGGGGGGGGTCTAGACGTTGCAAATGCTAGAATGCTTATGAAATAACTCATTTAATAAAGTGTGATAGCTGGTAAGCTGTTGGCTTGGTAAGCTGTGCCAAAGATTGAGTATGAGTCAGTTAAAAACAACATATGATAACATAGTCACAAGACCAAAAGCTTGTTATCCTTGATTGAAGTTGTTGGGAACCTTTTACCAACCCTTCGTTGATTGTTTATATCACGGTACTGCTGCGAAGATTAATCAGAAATGATATTGAAGCTTTTGCCCCCCAAAACAAGTATCTCATCCTATTGGTGTTTTTTTTTGCCCCATCGAGTCAAATGGTCCACATTGTCGTTGTTGACTCAGATCTGTTTTCGCACTGGGTAAGGTGCAATCCCTGTATGCCGTCGGGGACCTCATGATTTATGCAGTTTAAACACCCATTTCTCTGACGATTTGAAAATGAGTTTCTGCTTGAGTAAGAGGATCTGAGGTTATTAAGCTATAAATCTGAAGCGTTGTTTCAGTAAGGACGATTTATTGTGCTTTGCTGTTTTAGAGAGACGAAGTATCTTGGCCCTTCCTTGATTAGAAGCTATGAACATCATCTCATAGGTACGTGTTTCAGGGACGAATTGTAACGTTCATTACCTATGGTCATTGTGCATTGTTGATGGTAAAGTCAGTCCGTTGTCAGTAGGGGTTTTCGACAGTGCTGATCTCGAGCCTGTTTTCAGAAACATTATCAAGTTACGTGTTGATCGAAACCGGAAAAGAACGCCAGACCCATGTTGTGTTTCTGTATGGTTGTCCTTGCTCTCTTCTGCAATTTGCTGTTTTCGGACGGCAACCAAATTCTGACTGAAGAACTCGGATATTACGTATGGAAAATTCAACTTATTCATTTTCTGAGATTACATTCATACTCGACACCGTTAACAACCTTGGGATTCATCCTCTCTACGTCCTAACGTATTTCTTTTCAAAATCTTAGTAGAGCGAGATTTTTTAACTTGCTATACAGCAGGTCGGGTCAAAAACAGCCGGTCGGAACAGCTCAGTATGGCGGGAGTAGCGGAGACGGACAAGCCCAATCAATCAATCAATCCTTTCATTGCGCCGTAATAGTTTCAGGACAACTTTCCTAACAGTTTTGCTCCTTGTCGCAGACTCGCCAATTCTTGGCACTACGAAATCAGGTAAAGATACTTCTGTGTCGTTGTGAAAGAAGGCATTGGTGTCCGAACCTCATGTGTCTGCGTTAGGGTTTTGAGGCCTAGTTTCTGGAGACTCTTCTCGTACGAACTGTAGACTTGCCCAAGAGTGATGCGGCCAGCCCGTTTCTGAATCTTTTCTATCCGCTTGTCCTGCTCTTTTGTTAAGCCCGGATGCCACACTTGACAATCGTATCCCGGGGCCGGTAGAATATATGGTTTCAGGATGTTAGTTAGGGCCTGTGTGGAAAAACCGAAGCGTTTCAGGTTTGCGAACGACCTTAGCAGTCCTGCTCCTTTACTTACAATCTTGTCAACTTGGGAATTGTGTTGCGAGAGCAACACTTTGGTTTTGTCCTCGTTTTTTTTTTTTTTTTTTTTTTTTTTTCCTATGACTCCGATTTCATTTTATTCCTGGTAACTGAGAAGGGTCTAACCTGTGCGGTTTTTACGGAAAGTGTGGACCTTAGGCCGGATTGACGAATATGACATTACATTTTGGAAAGCTCCGTAGAACTCTTGCCTGGGGCCAATAAGGATGGTTTTTGCTTGTCATCGAGCCAGAGCCTACGGTTTGCGAAGTGAAGTGGAGTTGTATAGCCTATGTCAGAGAGGACTATCTGAAGTTGTTTAGCGAACCTTTCGTTTCATCAAAAGATGTTTCTGCTTTCGAGTGGAAAGCTCCGTTCTAGCACGCAAGCAGGCAGGCACCAGTTTCAAATTGAAGATGGACTAAAATCTGTAAGTGTTAAATATATGCGGCAGTTACCCGGCCCCACAGCCAACATATCTTCTTTGAGTGATAAATAGAAAAATCTACAGAGACAAAAAAGTGGCTTTTTCCCACGGGTCCGAAAGTGCTGCCATCTATTGTTTCTGTCTATGTCTGCGACGATTTCAGCTGAGTTTATAAATTTTTTTTTTTGCACTTTGGTTTGTGGTAGAGTAACGGTATCAGATGTGCCTCTTAAACTTTAAAAGTTCTCTCATTGCTAAAGAAACTAGAGCTTATCCTTTGCTCCTTTCTAAGTCGTGACGTTAGAAAGTTGGCCTACGGCAAAAAAGTCAACTTTTGAACTAAGACAGGTAGAATTTTTTTTTCGACGGCAATCGATAGCCATTGATGGGCTGATCAAAGTATATGTCATCCATTTTTTGGTACAAAAATTCCTTCATGAGATACACCAGTTTGAAAATTTCAAAGGGGTTGACAACTTCATAGTAAGGTACATTGAAACCAAAAATAGGCGATACCAGTTATGATGCATATAGGGGACTTTTAAGCAACAGTCGACTGTTAGCCCATAATCATCTTCGGTAATGAGGGGTTTGCAGCTTTTGCTAGTTGGTATACCTGTTATTTGTTTCCGGTGTATTCGATGGTAAGAACAATTTGGTTCCCAATGGTAAGATATGCAAGGGACTTGTAAGTAATAATCGGCTGTTATGCTACAATCATCTTCTGCGATGATGGGTTTGCAGCTTTTGCCAGCTGGTGTACCCATTATTTGTTTCCGGTTAACTTAATGTATATCACGGGAGAGGGACTTGTAAGTAGGAATCGGTTCACGAGGGGTTAGGAATTTTTGCAAATGGGTGCACATTGTATTCGATTTCTATAAATCTGACGGTAAGAAAGTTTGTGTCGATGGTCTATCAATGTAACCGAGGATTAACTGTTTACACAACGGATACAAACGAAAATGTAAAGCAATGAGGTAGTTTCATAATAATTAATAGTGTCATCTATGGTATTTTAATCCTGAAAAGTTACGGATAGCTTTCTATTACCAACTAGATTATATAAGTCACGATGTCTACGATTGAAAAGGATAAAGTACAATTGACTGCAAAGTTAATTTAGTCCCTTCTTCCTATATTATTTTGTTGTTGTTTTTACAACGCTGAAGAATACCTTTTGATCATATGATTAATTTTTTTAGAACATCCCGTTTAAAAAGCTTATGCTATAATCATCTTCAGAGATGAGGGGCTTGCAACTTTTGATAGCTGGTATATCCATCATTTGTTTCCGGTGAATTTGATGTCAATCACGGGAGACGGACTTGTAAGTAAGAATCGGTTCACGAGGGGCTAGAAATTTTTGAAATTGGTGCACATTGTATTCGATTTCTGTAAATATGACAGTAAGAAAGTTTGTATCGATGGTCTATCGCTATAACCTAGGATTAACTGTTTACGCAACGGGCACAAACGATACGGTAATGTAAAACAATAAGGTAATTTTGTAATAGTTAAAAGTGTCATCTATGGTATTTTAATCCTGAAAAGTTACGGATAGCTTTATAATATCAACTAGATTATATAAGATATTGTTCCAAGTTTTCATCCGTCACGATATCTACGATTGAAAAGGATAAAGCTTCGACGGCAATCGATAGCCGCTGATGAGCTGATCAAAGTATATGACATCCATTTTTTGGTAAAAAAATTCCTTTATGAGATACACCAGTTTGAAAGTTTCAAGGGGTTGACAACTTCAGTAGTAAGATACACACTGAAACCAAAAATAGGCGATACCAGTTGTGAGACTTTTAGGGGACTTGTACGCGACAGGTGACTATTAGCTCATAATCATCTTCGGCAATGAGGGGTTTGCAGCTCTCGCTAGTTGGCGTACCTGTCATTTGATGAACAATTTGGTTCCCAAATGTAAAACTTGCAAGGGACTTTTAAGTAATAATCGGCTGTTATGCTACACAAATCTTCAGCGATTATGGGTTTGCAACTTTTGCTAGTCGGTGTACCCATTATTTTTATCCGGTGAACTTGATGTCTATCACGGGAAAGGGACTTGTCAGTAGAATCGGTGCACGAGGGGCTAGAATTTTGTGCAAATTGTTGCAAATTGTATTCGATTTATATAGATCTGACGGTAAGAAAGTTTGTATCGTTGGTCTGTCGCTGTAACCTAGGATTTACTGTTAACGCAACGGGTACAAACGATACTGTAATGTAAAACAAGGTAGTTTCGTAATAATTAATAGTGTCATCTATGGTATTTTAATCCTAAAAAGTTAAGGATAGCTTTATAATACCAACTAGATTATATAGGATATTATTCCAAGTTTTCATCCGTCACGATGTCTACGATTGAAAAGGATAAAGTTCAACTGACTGCAAAGTCAATTTAGTCCCTTTTTCCGATATGCTTTTGTTGTGGTTAGGACAATCGATAGCCCTTGAAGAGCTGATCAAAATATATGCCATCCATTTTTTTGAACAAAAATCCTTCATGAGATAAACCAGTTTGAAAGTTTCAGGGGGTTGACAACTTTAGGAGTAAGGTACACACTGAAACCAAAAATAGGCGATACCAGTTGTGAGACATGTAAGGGACTTGTAAGCAACAGTCGACTGTAAGCAACAGTCGACTGTTAGCTCATAATCATCTTCGGCAACGAGGAGTTTGCAGCTTTTGCTAGTTGGTATACCTGTTATTTGTCTCAGGTGTATTCGATGGTAAGAACAATTTTGTTCCCAATTGTAAGACATGCATGGGACTTGTAAGTAATAATCGGCTTTTATGCTATAATCATCTTCAGCGATGAGGGGTTTGCAACTTTTGATAGCTGGTGTATCCATTATTGTTTCCGGTGAATTTGATCTCAATCACGGGAGAGGGACTTGTAAGTAAGCACGAGGGGCTAGACATTTTTGAAAATTGGTGCACATTGTATTCGATTTCTGTAAATATGACAGTAAGAAAGTTTGTATCGATGGTCTATCGCTATAACCTAGGATTAACTGTTTACGCAACGGGTACAAACGATACGGTAATGTAAAACAATAAGGTAGTTTTGTAATAATTAATAGTGTCATCTATGGTATTTTAATCCTGAAACGTTACGGATAGCCGTCTTCCGATATTGTTTTGTTGTTGGTTATAAACGCTAAAGAACATCTTTTGATTATGTGATTATTCTTTTTAGAACATACCGTTTTAAAAGCTTCGATAAGTTGACAATTTCAGCATTTAACCGACAGCGAAGAAACAAAACCAAAGTGTTGCTCTCGCAACACTTTAGCCGGCGAAGCCGGACAAAGATTGCCGCAACACTTCACGTTGCCCGGGCAACGTAGGTCTAGTTCCACGTTAGGTTTGGAATTACATTGATTTACGATAAGGAATAATTTGATTACTATAGTGGTGGTGGTGGCGGTTGCGACCTAAGGCGGATCGGTCTAGATCAGGACTGTCAGTCCATACCGCCATCAGCACCACTGCAGTAATCAGATTATTCCTTATCGCTAATGTGAGAATATCAGTTAAGTTTGCACCGAGGGGATGGTAAGGTGTGTGTAGAGATTCAACAACATTTGCTTAGAAATTGCTACTTCCCAAATCCGATTATTCCTTAAAGTACCAATCTTGACCGCAAAGTAAAAAAAAAATACTTTTAAGCAATATATGCATTTTCATGATGTCCATCAGCCCATTATCATTCTTGCCTGTAGGGTTTTGCTTACAAATGAAGTTCTAGCTCCCTTAGAGTGCGCATCTCAACCGCAAAGTCGAAACTTACTTTTGATCAATCAAAATATCCTAACCCATGCAAGTGCCGTATGAGCTTACAGCGCTTGTTCTATTTATCACTCACAAAAGAAGATATATTGGCTTCCACTCGAAATCAGAAACATGAGAAACGAAAGCTTGGTTGCATAACTTAAGATTGTTCTTTCTGAAGTAGGCTATACAATTCCACTTCACACACCGTAGGCTCTGGCACGAGGACAAACAACAACCATCCTTTTTTGCCAAGGGGCAAGAGCTCAACGAAGCTTTCAAGAATGTAATGTCATATTCGTGAACCCGGCCTAAGGTCCACACTTTCCATAAAAACCGCAGAGGTTAAACTGTGGCCAATTTCTAGTAATAAGCTGAAAAACCGCAGAGGATAGACCCTTGCTATGTTCTAGTAATAAGCTGAAATCGGGGTACGAGGAAAAAAAACAAAAAAGCACGACAGAACCAAATTGTTGCTCTCTCAACACAATATGTCTTGTGGAAACCGTGTCTTGCAAATTCAGTTTTTAGGTCGCTTCTCGCGCGATCTATTTCCCTGAACGAAGGACTTTTCTTGAAATCCCAACCATGAATCGAAGTTGTTGGGAAGGAAATACAATCCTACCTATCCCTTCGAACCTTGTCCGACTAATGGCATCAGCGAGCTATTCCTAGCTTATGATATAGCCTTATTCTCTTCGAGGAACAACGGTCTTGAACAGTATTTCCCAACGCCGTATTGGGATAATGGACCTGCTTTTCCGGAAGGACTGCGCTAATGGCGAACAGACGTGTAGCCAGGGGGATGGAGGCAATTGAGGCAACTCAAAATCTTGCGTGGATTTGTTTGTGCTGCAATTCACTACCAATGTCAGGCGCTTTTGCATTGAGGGATACATTGTTATTTGTGGTTAGGTTTAGTTTCATTTTGTTTTCTTTAAAGTACCTGTCTTACCTACAATACTAATTCAACTTACTTTCACTCCATATGTTTCTAAACCCGGAGACCACAATTTCGTGCGGTACATTCTAACCCCTCTAATAAAAGCACGCTGAATTTCTCACTTGTCGTGTTTTGCTACCTTCGATGTGTTTCACGCTGTCGACAATTGTTTGCAAGAAGTTTTTCCATCAGAAAAACCGGTTATGTAAATTGTTCCTTCTTTTCGCTACACGTCAACGGGTCTCCGAAAAGGCTTAATACCAGCCATAACCGTGGGTTATTTGTTGGAAGCACAGCATAGTTTTAAAGTATTCAAATAGTTTAAAATACTTTAAGTTGAAGAGTAATCAGTGCGAGGGGCCTTTAAAAGTTACCTTTATTATATAGTCTTTCAGCTAAAGATATTTCACTATTGTCATTATCGTTCATCATAACTTTTATCTTCTTTTCCGTAAAAACTGGTTGAAGATGAAATATTTATTGTAAATTACGCCAAAGATTAGAAGAAGGGCTTAGCAGGTACAGGTACATTCATGCTTAGTAACATAAAATCCTTCGTCTGTGTCTAAAACAACCGGACAAAGAAATTTCTCCGAAGAACGCCGTAACGGGGCCATCTGATTTGGTCGAGTGTTTGATGATGGGATATAGTGGAGGTCGGTAATTGTATTTTGTGATATGTATTATTATTTCCTTTTATATACCTCGCTTTAAAAAATAGGAGGGGATATACAATAAATTATTTACATACTCACAAGACCTTTGGCGCAAGAACGGCTGGCTCAAAAAGATTGAGAAGCCGGTCAATGAATTCGTGCTTTAGTTCTTCTGCCGGACAAGTAGTTTGCCCGGAATCTGGCCAAATCTGGAAATTCGGTCGAAGTATGGCAGAGTGTTTTGAACAATTTCGTTCAGATTTCATGTGTCCGGCGCCCGTCGGTAGGGATTATATTTCTGTTCGCCAATTCATGTCTCCCACGCCCGCTAGCATGCGTTTCTAGTACAATAGAAGCAGTAGTTGAAGTTAATAAATAAAAAAAGTTTTTGCACAATAAAAAAGGTCCTTCACTAAGGGTGACCGACAGTGCATAGGTAAGACGTGTAAAGGTAAACACATATGCTGAATCCATATCCGAACTTGGTTTTCTCAGATGATTAGCCATTGACCTTAATTTGTTTCAAAATTTAAACAGTCAAAGTTTTCAGCCGTCTGGTTAAGACCAGATATCTACAAGACCCATCTATCTGGATCAGATATTAAATCTTTAGGGTCCCATCGATACCTTTGGTCTTGTTTGTTTGTTGACTACGGGGCCAATGACAATCCTTCTTGTTCGTTTGAATTCAGCTTTACGTCGACTGCACAGTCGACCGGGATGAGTCGAACGCTCCCAGTTTACCGAGAATTGCAAATCAGACCTCAAAATGACGATTTCAGTTGACCGGAAAGCTAACCGGAACGCTGCTCTGTTTACGTCGTCTATTCTCTCACTGTTTGGCGGGTTATAAATAAAATATTATCTGTATGAGAAAATGGCCATACCAGTTTGGCTGCAAAGACGTGCAACACTTTCGCGTCGCCAAGTTGGCTTCTCCGGGCTATGGATTGTATAAATGGATAAATCGTTGAGTCAACCCGCGTGTTTTTGCGACCTCCCCAATGTACCATTTCACCTTCCGGCTCACCAAGTTCAAAGCTGTGTAAAACAACATTACCGAAATTGAAGCTTTCTTAGAGTACTAGTTGCTCGACATTCAAACAAACGTGACCCCTTTGAAACTCTGCTGGGTTTCTGAAAGATTACAAACCCGTCTCGGCTGTTTTCAGCCTCGCTCGGACCCTTCGAATTTGATGAGAAACAAAACCCGAAAATCAGTGTAGCGCTGTTTGGGTGGATCTAACTGACAAATGAAGTTCGAAATCTTGGAAATAACAATGAATGGAACAATCGAGATTATATCAGTCATTCACTAGCTCTTGACCCGTGATGATCTCAACTCGTTGTGGATAAGGATTAAAACTGGTTTGGCAATTTATGGTCTTGTTCATATCGCATGCATTTGACGCTCCTCCCGAAAACGGGACCCCGGACCCCTTGCCCTCGCCACCGAAGCCTTCTGGTCAACGAAAACAGGAAGCCTTGAAAACGAAAACACGACCCATCTAGCTAACCTAAAAGAGGATGCCTTCAAAACGAAAAAGGGACCTACCCCCACAATACGGACAACGAAAACAGGGCCCCATAAGAACGAAAACGGTACCCATGTGGCGACAGCATTGTTCAGATTAGAGTAAAAGGCGAATAAGGGATTTCTTGTATTGAATATCCTATACCGTGGCCGTAGCAAGGGTTGTATGAAAGAACTCTATAGATCTTTCATTTGATTCTGGCGGAGGATTAATTAAATAACTAACCTTGGTCGTCCACTAGTAGCCTAACTTGAAGGAAAGGATTGAAAATTATCGTCACTCACCATATATTTGAACAATGCTGCTTAACTGTGAAGAGTACATTTCCACCAAGTTTGGTTGAGATACGGCAACTCTTTTTGGTAGATGTTTTGTTGACAAAGATGGGAATTGCGGGTTACCAGGTAGCCAGTGTAACTAATTAAGGGTTCCTAAGACCACCTGACTGAGTATTTTACATCTTCATTTTACCATTTAGAGTACTGTAGTGTTCAAGTAATGTACATTAAGCTATAGCACTAAGACGGGTCCCATAAAGCCTGTCCCAAACAAACCATTCCTCGCTATTTATACTTGCCTTTCTTCCTCCTTACTCGCTTGTGTAATCTGTTTGATCGTCTCAATTCTTTTCTGTCCTAGGTGATTCCAGCGCTGACCGTCAATTACACGTCTCCAGCAGATGAGGTCCTGAACTTGATCAATGATATAACGACCGGAAATCGGGGATCCTTGTGTATCTCTTCAAGCTATAGGATAGTCCCTGTAAAGATTCGAGTGGACATTTTCGATTCCGCCCGACAGAAAGTGGATTTGATGGCATCCTTTCTGCAAGATGTTGGGCACCTTAATGATCCTGGTAAGACTAGGTTATATTTTTGAGGTTTGTTAGTGGAGGTCACGCGATTGACCGTGTCTGCCCGTAGGCTAGAACGTCAATGATGATGAAAGTGAGACAAAACTGAGCTGAGCTAGAGGTACTGGCTGAGGTTTGAGTTGATGCCCGTCTACTTCCCTCTTCGCCACTGCGCATATCAAAGGAAAAAGTACAGGGGGCTTTGCTTACCCGCTCTGCAGCGCGTCACATGGGACGTCACATGATGGACAGCCAATCGGCTTTTACTTTGGGAATTTCTTCTCCTGGGCTTTACTGCGATATATCTGTTGATAGAGGTAACGGATTGTGATGTTCCGCGTAGCTCCTAGCGTCCGCTCGTTTTCGTCGGGCAGGGTATAAGGATCTGTTTGACTCCGCATGGTCGTATTACTGAGACAGGGAGGCCATAATAAGCTGCTTTTATTACAACAATATAGAACAGATAAACTGCTTATTTGTTCTTGTTATCAGATGCCATGGTGTCTGGTAAGCGCGACTTTTGCTCGATAAATTGTTTTGCTAAGTTATACCGCAGATGAACAGCCATCATGGAAAATAATCTAGGCTATGTGGGTTTCAGTCCCGATTGATGCCATTAATCCTGTTGCGAGAGAAACACTTCGGTTTTTTTCCTCTTTTTTTTCCCTAGTACCTTCAGCTTATTACTCGAAAGTATTACTAGAAAGAGGGACTAACCTCTGGGTTATTACGTTAAGTGTGGACATTAGGCCGGATTGATGAATATGACCGTAAAATTTGGAAAGCTCCGTAGAGCTCTTGCCTGGAGCCAAAAAGAATGGTTTTGGCTTGTCCTCGAGCCAGAGCCTACGGTATGGGAAGTGAAGCGGAGTTGTATAGCCTATGTCCAAGAGGACTATCTGAAGTTGTGCAGCCAAGTTTCGTTTCATCACACCGTCTTTCTGCTTTCGAGTGGAAATCTTCGTTCTAGTAGGCAAGCAGGCAGGCACCTGTTTCATATTGAAGATGGACTAGAATCTAAAAGTGCTAAATATGTGAGGCAGTTGCCAGGCCCACAGCCAATATATCTTCTTTGAGTGATAAATAGAGCAACAGCTGCAAGCTCAAATGGCACTTGCAAGGCTGGGTCAGAGGATGAAATATAGAATTTTCCATTTCGTGGGTTTGATCTGGTCATTTGTAAGAAAAACCTTTGAAATAAGAATGAGCATGGACCCTTGCAAACCGCAAGAACCTATCGTTTGGTATACAAAGTATTTTGTTTTTGAGCTTGGTTGTAATGATGCTCACTTTTAAAGGCGCTAGAATTTCATCTGTAAGCAAACCCTTAAGATAACAAGAGCTACGAGCTCATATGGCACTTTTTACGAGTAGGTGGTGTGAGAAGCGAGAAAGCGAATCTCAGCATTTCTCCGGGAATTCGGGTCCCCTTCCCCACCGTGCTCGAATCCGATCCAGACCCTAAAATATGTCGTCTAAGGCAGAAAATCTGTCTACTTTCCAAGTTTCATTCCAATCACTTCACTCGTTTAACAGCTATGCGAGCCACAACATTTTCGGGACTCCCCCTTACTGTGGCCGAATACTACTCGGATACATACTAACATCTCTTCTTCCTGTCTATCAAGTTTAACTCGAATCGGATCATATCTGCAAATATCCGGTTCCCATTTCATCCTCCTCCTACCTTGGTCGGATCGAGTTCGGACACCATGAATGACAAATCTAAGCTGCATAAACTTGGTACTGCCCAAGTTGCATTCCATTCTGCCCATCCATTTGTTTTTGTGCATGTCACAAAGTTTCCGGACCCGCCCCCCCCCCCCCCCCCCAACTCCCCCATACATGGCCGCATGGGTTCGTCGACAAGCTTTGCATATCTAGGTCATCAGTTCTTATCAATCATAAAGCTTCACTTGAGTCCGACCATTTTTCGCAACCTAAGGAAATCAGTAATTTCAGGATTCCCACTCCCTCTACTCCCCGAAAAATGGTCGGGCCCTGAACCGAAAGTCTTTCTAAGGCTTCCTGTGTCGGTTCCGTAAGTCTATTTGGTCGGGTCACTAATATGCCGGCCTAGTTTTATCGTCCTTCGTACATCTGGAAGTATCCTATATCGCTAATCGCGATCACCGGAATTCCGGCCAACCCCCCCCCCCCCCCAATTATCGGATCCGGCCTGGACTTGACATGGAACATCTAAGACAATAGTCCTTTCCACTTGGCAAGTTTCATTCAATTCCGATCGCCCGTTAAAAAGTTATGAATGCAACTAGATTACGGATTCCCCATCCCTCCACCACCCCCCACGATGTTCTAATCGTGCAAACGACTATTCTCAAGTCGGTCTATTCGGATCTCTAATATTCCTGCCGGGTGCTGAGTTTCATCATCTTATTATATCATGAAGTACCGAACTCGCAGAATCCCCCCCCCCCAACTCCCCCCAAAAAGCCCCGAAATGATCTGGTTCCGTCAAGAACGTATCTAATACTTATGCTTGTTCTTCCCACCAAATTCCATCCCGATCCCTCGACACTAAGCGTTTCACACAAATTCCGGTGGCCCCTTCCAACCCCCCCCCCCCCCCCAATTATCGGATCCGGCCTGGACTTGACATGGAACATCTAAGACAATAGTCCTTTCCACTTGCCAAGTTTCATTCAAATCCGATCGCCCGTTCAAAAGTTATGAATGCAACTAGATTACGGATTCCCTATCCCTCCACCACCCTCCACGATGTTCTAATCGTGCAAACGACTATTCTCAAGTCGGTCTATTCGGATCTCTAATATTCCTGCCGGGTGCTGAGTTTCATCATCTTATTACATCATGAAGTACCGAACTCGCTGGATCACCAGAATCCCCCCCCCCCAACTCCCCCCACAGTGGCCGAATCCGATCAGATTATATCAATTATCGGTCTAGGACTTGTGCTTGTTCTTCCCACCAGGTTTCATCCCGTTCATCCCGATCCCTCCACTCTAAGCGTTTCCCAAGATTTCCGGCTCCCCCCTCCAGCTCCCTCCAAAGTCACCGGATCTGGTTGTCTGAGACTTGAGGTCTTTCCATATATCAAGTTTCATTAAGATCCAATCACCCATTCAAAAGTTATGAATACCTCAAGATTCCGGATTCCCCCTCCCTCCACTCCCCCCACGATGCTCGAACCGGGAAAGTGACTATTTCCAACTTAATCATTTGGGGTCCCAGATATGCCTGCCAAGTTTCATCGTCCTAGCTTATGTGGAAGTACCCAAACTAGCAATACCCGGACAGACCGACAGACGGACAGAAATTGCGATCGCTATATGGCCCTTGGCCGAAGGGCAAGTGCCATAAAAACGATAACAGGCCCTTGGGATCATTAATCTATATCGTATTGTCAAAGATATTTTTTTCAGTTTTCGGTTAAGATGCACACTTTAAGGGTGCTAGAGATAATTAAGCAAAACCCTTGTGGCACAAATGGTCATGGGTCGAAATGTATCATTTGATCTAAAGTACTTTTTCACTTTGCGGTTAAGATACGCACTTGAAGGGAGCTACAAATTCATTTGTAAGCAAAACCTTTGAGGGAAAAATGATCATGGGTTCATGGAGATCATGAAAATGCACAGTTTGCGTTTAAGGTTGGTACTTTAAGGAATGGTCGGATTTTGGAAGTGACGACTTCTAAGCCGTCTTGTCGAATCTCTAATTTTCCAGCCAAGTTTCATCGTCCTAGTCCAAGTTTCATCTCTAATCTGATTCTGTAGGTGATTTATCTAGAGCATTTGTTTGTTATTCCTACCAAGTTCCGTCCCGATATTTCCAGTCTAAGCAGATCACGTATCCCCCCCCAACATTTGTCGAATCCGGTCCGGACACGGGAAAGAACATCAGAGACATGTCCTCTGTTCCATCATTAAATTTCACTGGAATCCGATCACCAGTTCCAAAGTTACGCATGACTCAATATACCGGATTCCCCTCCCTCCCTGTTTTATGTAGTCAGTTTGATCTGGTCCTTGACATGCCTACCAAGTTACGTTGGGAAAATCGCCAAAAACGCCATCACCGGAATTCCGCCCCCCCCCCCCCAAAAAAAAAAGTTTCCGAATCCAGTCCAGTTCAGTAAACGATTTGTCTAGAGCAGAGCTTACTCTTCCCAGCAAGTTCCACTCCGATCCCTCCATTCTTACCGTTTCTCGAGATTTCCGGTCTTCCGCCCCCCGCCCAACTCCCCACAGTTGTCGATTCCAGTCGGGACATCAGAGATATGCCATCTGTTCAGTTGTTGAATTTAATTCCGATCCGATCACTCATTCGAAAGTCGCGCAATACTAAATTTTACGGATTCCCCTTCCCTCCACTCCTCCATGGTGGTCGGATCGGGGAAGTGACTATTTCCAAGTTTGTTTGGTCGTATCCCTAATATGACTGCCAAGTTTCGTCGTCCTAGCACATCTGGAAGTACCCTAACTCGCGATCACCGGAGTGACCGACAGACCGACGTATCGGTTATGTCACTTGGCCGGAAGGCAAGTGCCATAAACATTCAGAGAAACAAAAAAGTGGAATTTTCCACGTGCCCGAAAGTGCTGCCATCTATTGTTTCTACCTATTTCTATTCGTGATTTCAGCTAAGTTCATCATTCCATTTTTCGCACTTGGGATTGCGGTAGGGAAATGGTTTTAGACACGACTCTTAAACCTTAAAAGTTCTCTCATTGCTAAAGAAATTAGAGCTTCTGCTTTGCTCCTTTCTGAATGGTGGTATAAGAAAGTTGGCCTACGGCAAAAAAGTCAACTTTTCAACTAATATAGATATACTTTTTTATGGCACTTGCCCTTCGGCCAAGTGCCATATAGCGATCGCAATTTCTGTCCGTCCGTCGGTCTGTCGGTCTGTCCAGGTTTTGCTAGTTCGGGCACTTCCACATAAGCTAGGACGATAAATCTTGGCAGGCATATCAGGGACCCCAAATGATTAAGTTGGAAATAGTCACTTCCCCGATCCGAGCACCGTGGGGGGAGTGGAGGGAGGGGGAATCCGGAATCTTGAGGTATTTTTAACTTTTGAACGGGTGATCGGATCTCGATGAAACTTGATATTTGGAAAGACCTCATGCCTCAGACGACCCACTTAAAATCCGGACCGGATCCGGTGACTTTTGGGGGGAGCTGGAGGCGGCAACCGGAAATCTTGGGAAACGCTATGAGTGGAGGGATCGAGATGAAACTTGGTGGGAAGACAGCCAGCAAACACTAGATACATCATTGACATAACCGAGCCGATTCGGGCACTGTGGGGGGGAGTGGAGGGAGGGGGAATCCGGAATCTTGAGGTATTTATAACTTTTGAACGGGTGATCGGATCTCGATGGAACTTGATATTTGGAAAGACCTCATGCCTCAGACGACCTACTTAAAATCCGGACCGGATCCGGTGATTTTTGGGGGGAGCTGGAGGGGGCAACCGGAAATCTTGGGAAACGCTATGAGTGGAGGGATCGAGATGAAACTTGGTGTGAAGACACCTAGCAAACACTAGATACATCATTGACATAACCGAGCCGATTCGGGTACTGTGGGGGGAGTAGAGGGAGGGGGAATCCGGAATCTTGAGGTATTGTTAACTTTTGAACGGGTGATCGGATCTCGATGGAACTTGATACTTGGAAAGACCTCATACCTCAGACGACCACTTAAAATCTGGACCGGATCCGGTGACTTTTGGGGGGAGCTGGATGGGGCAACCGGAAATCATGGGAAACGCTATGAGTGGAGGGATCGAGATGAAACTTGATGGGAAGACACCTAGCAAACACTAGATACATCATTGACATAACCGAGCCAATTCGGGCACTGTGGGGGGAGTGGAGGGAGGGGGAATCCGGAATCTTGTGGTATTTATAACTTTTGAACGGGTGATCGGATCTCGATGGAACTTGATATTTGGAAAGGCCTCACACCTCAGACGACCCACTTAAAATCTGGACCGGATCCGGTGACTTTTGGGGGAGCTGGATGGGGCAACCGGAAATCTTCGGAAACGCTATGAGTGGAGGGATCGAGATGAAACTTGGTGGGAAGACACCTGGCAAACACTAGATACATCATTGACGTGACCGAGCCGATTCGGGCACTGTCGGGGGAGTGGAGGGAGGGGGAATCCGGAATCTTTAGGTATTTATAACTTTTGAACGGGGGACCGGATCTCGATGAAACTTGATATTTGGAAAGACCTCATGCATCAGACGACCCACTTGAAATCTGGACCGGATCCGGTGACTTTTGGGGGTAGCTGGAGGGGAGAACCGGAAATATTGGAAAACGCTATGAGTGGAGGGATCAAGATGAAACTTGGTGGGAAGACACCTAGCAAACACTAGATATATCATTGACATAACCGAGCCGTGCCTACTCGTAACAAGTGCCATATGAGCTCGTAGCTCTTGTTTGTTTTTAGCAGCAATCGAGAGCTGCTCAGATTATAGCGTGTGTCCCAATTTCTTTCCGTCCGTCGGTCGGTCAGTCTGTCCAGGTTTTGCTAGTTCGGGCACTTCCACATAAGCTAGGGCGATGAAACTTGGCAGGCATATCAGGGACCCCAAAAGATTAAGTTGGAAATAGTCACTTCACCGATTTGAGCATCGTGGAGGAGTGGAGAGAGGGGGAACCCGAAATCTAGAGGTATTTATAACTTTTGAACGGGTGATCGGATCTTAATGAAGCTTGATATTTGGAAAGACCTCGTGTTTCCGACGACCCGCTTAAAATACGGACCGTATCTGGTGACTTTTGGGGGAGATGGAGGCGGGGGACCGGAAATCTTGGAAAACCCTTAGAGTGGATGGATCGGGATGAAACTTGGTGCGTAGAACAAGCACAAGTCCTAGATATGTTGACATAACCGGACTAGATTTGAGCACTGTGGGGGGTCAAGGGGGGGGGGGGGGGAATTCCGGTGATCACGCTAGTTCGTACTTCCGGATGTGCTAGGACAATGAAACTTGGCAGGCATATCAGGGACCTTAAATGATTAAGCTGGAAATAGTCACTTCTCCGATCCGAGCATCGTAGGAGTGGTGTACGCTTAGAGTGGGGGGATTGGGACGAAACTTGGTGGGAAGAAATTTCTCAAGTCCTAGATACATCTTTGACATAACCGGGCCGGATTTGGGCACTGTGGGGAGAGTTTGGGGGGGGGCGGAATTCGGTGATCCGGCGAGTTTGGCGAGTTAGTAGGCGTATCAGGGACCCGAACAGGCTGCCTTGAGAATAGTTGTTTCCCCGATCCGACCATCGTGGGGAGCGTGGAGGGATGGGGAATCCGGAATCTAGTGGCATGCATAACTTTTGAACGGGAGATCGGATTTGAATGAAACTTGGCAAGTGGAAAGAGCTATCGTCTCAGATGTTCCATGTGAAGTCCGTACCGGATCCGATACTTGTGTGGGGGGGGGGGGGACTGGATGGGGCCACCAAAAATCTCGTGAAACGCTTAGAGTAGAGGGATTGGGATAGAATTTGGTAAGAAAAACAAGCATAGCCCTGTAGACACGTTCTTGATAGAACCAGATCTTACTAGGGCTCTTTGGGGGGAGTTCGAGGAGGTTTCCCGGAATTCCAATGATCGCGAGTTATGATGAGTCATATGCCCTAGATGACATATTTTACGGTTCGGACCGAATCCGAGCACGGTGCTCGAGCAAATTTCCCGAAAAATGCTCAGATTCGAGTGAAACTTGATAGGCGGTAAGAGAACCACGACCGAACCAGATTCGGCCGTGGCAGGGGGAGTTGGAGGGTGTGGGGGGGGGGGTACCGGAAATAGTGTGATACGTTTAGGAATCAAACGAGTGGATCTAAACTTAAAAGGTAGAAAAGTAATATGCCCTAGATGATCCGACGCAATGCCAGAAATACTCAGCCTCGAGTGAAACTAGATATCCTATTTCTAGGTCCGAGCCTAGGGAGGTTGAAGGTGGTATTTTGTGACAGTCTCATCTACTTTCTTGCATCACCTACTCATAACAAGTGCCATATGAGCTCGTAGCTCTTGTTTGGTACAGAAATTCCTTGATGAGATACAACAGTTTGAAAGTTTAGAGGGGTTGACAACTTCAGTAGCAAGGTACACACTGAAACCAAAAATAGGCCGACCCCAATTGTGAGACATGTAGGGGACTTGTGAGCAATAATCGGCTGTTAGACCATAATCGTCTTCGGTGATGAGGGATTTACAGCTTTTGCTAGTTGGTGTACTATTATTTGTTTCCGGTGTATTTGATGGTAAGAACAATTTGGTACCACGTCAATCATGGGAAGATGGACTTGTAGGCTAAGTAAGAATCGGTTGCTAGAACGGCTTCACGAGGGGCTAGAAACGTGTGCAAATTAGTGAACATTTGATATGATCTCTTTAAACCTGAGAGTAAGAAAATTAGTCTCCATGGTCTATCAATGTAACTTCAGAATTAAGTCTTGGTGGGGCTGGCAACTTTAGTGTCAGGGTACACACTCAAACAAAGAATAGGCGGAATCCAATTGTGAGACTTGTCAGGATTGTCAGGGACTTGGAAGTAACAATCGGCTGTTAGACCATAATCATCTTCGGCGGTTAGGGGTTTCCTACCTTTCTTAGTGTGTGTACCTATTTTGTTTCCGGTATTTTTGATGAAAAGAAAAGTTTGGTTTATGTCTGTTACGGGGAGAAGGACTTGCAAGTAAGAATCAGTTGCTAAAGCATTGTCGCTTTCATGAGTTGCTAGAATGGTCTATGGTGATGGTCTATCACTGTAACCTAGAATTAAGTGTTAACGCAACGGACACAAATGATAATGTAAAACAACGAAATAGTTTCGCAAAATTAGTAGAGTGGCATCTATGGTATTTTGATCCTGAAAGTTACGGATAGCTTTATAATTCTAATTAGGTTAAATAAGATAAGGTTCTAAGCTTTCACCAGTCACGATGTCTACGACTGAAAAGAACAACAAAGGACAACTGGCTGCAAAGTCAATTTAGTCCCTACTTTCGGTAATCTGTTGTAGTCTTTTTTCAACGTTGAGGGATAGCCATGTCATTACAGATTGTGTCATCAGTTCAGAAGAAAATTCTTCTTGGGTTGGAACATACCATTTTGAAAGTCTCGATGGGTTGAGAAATTTAGCACTTAACCGTTACGGTAGCGAAGAAACAAAAACCAAGTGTTGCTCTCGCAACACTTTAGTCGGCGAAGCCGAATAAAGGCTTCTGCAACACTTCACGTTGCCCAGGCAACGTAGGTCTAGTGTGTTACTGAGCTAGAGGGAGCCAAGTTTAGCTGATGTCGTCAAATCTGATTTGCAGTCAGCTTGGTCTGAACGAATACTTGTGGTCCACGTAACGCTTAGCGCCATTATAAGTTCAAAAGTTTACTTCAAAGCTCTCCAGGAAAAAAGGTTAAGAAGATTCGCTCGCCCTCATATCCATCCCACGATTGATAGTCTTGTTTGACACAGAGGGTATACGGATGCTACGGAGCTCAGTAGACAGCCGCAAGCTTATAGGTGAACCATGTTTGTCCTCGAGTCCTGTTGGTCCAGATTTAAAGGGCTGAGTCTACGACCAATATAAGGTCGTGCACTAGCGACAAGGTTCTCTTGTAGCCGACGGACATGCGTGAGGAAGGGGATTGGAAGGGCAGTCGTGGCCGCATTAAGTACTCCAGTCTTCTCCAGTTCGACGGGACTAGTGAGCTTTCCAACGACTGCGCGAGAGTCTGTCTCATCGCCTGTCGCAGACTATGTTCTGTATCTGGAAGGTCCAAGCTTACGTTGGGATCTGAAACTGGGGTATATTTTGATTTTGCTCATCCGGTAGTCATCCCGTGATTCTTTAGCCCGCCTCGATTTTGCCGGACTTCGACTGCACTGTCGATTCAGTGAGAAACGACTGGAAGAAAAGATTTCTTATGTCATCTCTCCCCTGTATGTGCAAATCCAGGCTGAACTATGGCCCCGAGACAAAACGAAGCAAAAACATAAAACATGTTAATGGCTCTATCTTATTTGCCTGTTATGGATATCCCTGATTAATGGAGCTTGACCTAAAGTTGGGATTTTTGTATCTTTCGGGAAAAGATAGGAAGTAGTAACAATACTTCTTGGCCGGGGAGAAGCACTAGATTAGGAGTTGGAAGGGAACTTTACGGCAGATTTAGGACTCAGTCCGACATAATAGAAGTTGCTGTTAGG
Source organism: Branchinecta lynchi (assembly GCA_023053575.1). Classification (NCBI taxonomy): domain Eukaryota; kingdom Metazoa; phylum Arthropoda; class Branchiopoda; order Anostraca; family Branchinectidae; genus Branchinecta; species Branchinecta lynchi. The sequence goes on from JAKZAP010000001.1 coordinate 7,711,628, forward strand.
GAACGAGATAGCTGAAAAGTAGGAAGGTAGTTCGTCCCCCAAATAATTGCTGAACTTCAGAAGGCAAGAGGAAGGAGAGGAAGGAAAACTTTTAGCAATTTTCGAAAAACGCTTAGAATAAAAAGAACTCAACTATAAATAATTTTGTTATTTTATCACATAAACACGATAATCCAAGAATTAACAATATTAATATAAATAATATTTGTTTTCGGTCTTACTGTTCAGTCGGTTAGGGGGGGGGGGGGGTGAGGTAAGATCTTTTGATTTCTCTGTTAATCAGGAATAATGTTGGTTCGAGTGTTTAGAATAATCTTCCCTGTCAATAATGGCAAATGGCTAGTCCCCTATTATACGCCATATCAGTTCCCTCTTTTAAATACTCTTTTAGTTCAATCGTGGTAATTTTCAACCGTGGGCATTTTGAGCCTTTGGCATGTTGAGTAGTGAGCATTTTGAATCGTGGGTATTATGAGGCCTACATGAACAGTTTTGGCCTACATGAATAGTTTCCATTAATTATTTAATTAATTTTTTTCGGTTAAGACTTCTTTCATTTTGTCATCATGATTGCTAATGATTCAAGTAGTTGAACATAAGTTTATCTTCACATTTTCATCAAGTAATCCGAGTCACGGCACGGGTGTGAATACTCTTGATGACTAACTCTCCTTGCCGATGCAAAATCGCTGGGTACCCAGCGGAAGAGCCAGAAGCGATATCACCTCGGGTATCACAGCTGCTCCCGAAGATCGCCGTGATTGTTTGACGCAGGATTGAAGTTGTTGAGTTTGAGTCGCTAGTGAGACGTTTTCCCGTTCTTCCTGAGGATCACTGGCGGGTTTTGTACTTAAGTCATATAGAGTAAACTCTTGGTGATTAACTCTGCGCGATAATGAAGAATCGCCGGGTGCCCAGCGAAGAGCGAGAAACGTCACGACAACAAAACGTTGATGATTGGTTTACAGAAGATCTGAATCAGTTTTGAGGACTCGTTTGAGAGACGTTTCTTGTTGTTCCCGAGGTTCACTGGCGTGTTTCTTGGTTATATAGAGTATAGGCTACTCTCTAACAAACGCCACAACCCCATTCGTTGTAAGCACACACAACAATGACTGCGATGGCCCAAAGGCGCACGATAAAATAACAGAACTGATAAACATCCCTCTCTCTCTCCCCTCACTGTGGGAACAGTTATTCTCCTAATGAAAGACATAAATTGCCCTTCTTTGTGCTCCCAGAATCCATGGAACATCAGACATGTAAACTGTCTGGAGAGAAGCGAGAAGTTTCCGACTTGAAATTCCCCTCCAGGGCTTCTTTGAAGAAATTCCTCCTTCAAAACTCCCTGAAACCATGCTGATGAGGACGAAAAAAGGGGTAGCTACAAATGGGAAGGGGGATGGTCTTGTTTTTATGGCACTTGCCATCCGACCAAGTGCCATATACCGATCACTTTTCCGTCGATTGATCTGTCTGACGGTCGGTGGGTCGGTCCGAAATAATTCAAGTCGTAAACAATGTTGTTGTTTTTTCAATTGTATTATGGGACATTTTTCAAATCATAAACAACTGTAAACAATTGGAAACGATCGTAAACCATTTTTTTTTTACGATTGGTTGTTTCCGATTGTTTCGAATTGTTTGCGATTGTAAACAGTGTTAACGGTCTTATTTTTACGAACAAAACCCGTTGTTTCCAATCGTATTTTTACGATCGGAAACAGATGTTTACGATCGTAGTTTTACGATCGAAACCGATTATTTCCAATAATTATTTTACGATTGAAAACAAAACAACTGTTTCCAATTGTAATTTTACGATCGAAAACAGTTGTTTCCGATCTTATGTTTACGATCGGAATTACCAACCTTAGAATCAGATTTTTATTCAACACACCCTCCACCCCCACCCCTATGCCCTAAACTGTAGCTTGTCGATAAGTGGAAGGACTTCTCTCCAACTTCAACCAATAGTTGCGTTTTTGCAGATACCAAGGTATCTGTTAACACGGGAACTGGATCTGCAATTAGTCGTTTTTGTAGTAACCGGGGTATCGATACACGGTTGATCTGTAAAAAAGACAATTGCCGAAATAGCGCTTTTCGAAGTTATCCCAATGCCGGTGGCAACGCTGATCCCAAAACAAAAACTGATATTCAGTCACATCACTAAGTGCCAAACTGCTTTCCCACCAATTAGACACAAATTGTTGAAAGTGAGATGTCTTTTCATACACCGCGATAATAAAACTAGTAATAAAAATCCCCGGAGTCTAGTAAACTTCATTTTTGTTGGGTGGCAACACAGATTCAGACTAATAAGTAGCAATATTTGCGTTGTGATATTATATAGGCAAAACAAAATTTCTTCAAAATTGTCGATTAAACGGTTCCAACTTTAACGTTAGCAAATTACTAGAAGACGCTTTAGCAGTGGGCGAAAGCTGCTTCCGAAATATTTTACGCTTCGAAGAAAGATTGAAAATAGCAAAAACACGGATGACAGCTAAATACGGATGACAGTAAAATACGTCGACATTTCGACGTATTTTACAACTTTTCGATTAGACACTTGAGAAATGATAGTTGTAAAATTATGATTGGAAACAGTTGTTTCCAAACGTTTACGATTGGGATTTCAGGTTCACAGTTTAAAAAAAAATCAGCTTTCCTAGTACCGTTGTTAAAACTTAGGTCTATATTTCACGACTTGAAAACAAAACCAACTGTTTCCGATCGAAAACAGTTGAATTTTAAACAATTGAAAACGATTGTAAGCAATTGAAGACGATCATTTTGAATGGATATGAAAATTACGGTCGGAAACAGCTGTTTCCAGTTGTTAACAATTGTTTACTTAACATTATTTAAACAATGTTTACAACGGATACGTCAGCTATGATTCTTCATCAGCGATATTTCGGCCCTTCTTGGCAAGGGTCCTCGTCAGGCTGTCAAACCTCTGGTTCAACTTCGGGGAAGGAAACAAACCTGTCATGTTTCAAAGTCAGCTTGGGCTCAAAGAATATTTGTTTACTTAACAATTATTTAATTATTTTGATCGTGTATAACTCAACAAAATTCAACTTCCCTACTACCGTTGTTAGAAATCAATTGTTTCCAGTTGTTTACGACTTAATTTCCGATAAAAAACAACTGAAAACGATCGTAAACAGTTGTTTAAAGGACACCTGAATGAAGAGTACCAACTATCATCCCTATATGTATGATTTCCGTTAACATTGCCTGCAGAAAACCCAATCCAAATACGAAATAGTGTTTCCAAGCTATGATTTTTGCTCCATTTTGCATCTGTCCTTATTTCAGTAACGAACAATTTTTGAAATGAACAAATGTCTGCAATCAACCCTTCTTCTGGAATATTTTTTTAACCAGTAAGCCCAAACGTATATCTAGAAGAAATTCCAATACGATCCGGCCAGCGCTGTACAAGATTTGAATGAATTGCGCTTTTTGTCTTGGAGTCTACATGTGCAAACCTCCAGAAAAGAACATCCCTATTTTGAAAACATCACGCTCAGGAGAAGAATGCTCTCCGCGGCCATGTCTGTAAATGCATTCTCTATGGTGTGTTCAAGTATGGTTTCACTGTTCAGGTGTCCTTTAATGACACTTGTAAAAAAAACAATCATAAACAGCTGTAAGATTCATCGTTTCAGTTAAGTTATTTTGATCGTGTTCAACTCAACAAAATTCAACTTCCCTACTACCGTTGTTAGAAATCAGGTGGATCAGGTCTTTTCGGTCGGTCGGGCGGTCAACTGTTCTCGAGTTACTGCTAGGACGACGAAACTTGGCAGGCTTGTCAAGGACCTGACCAAACTAACTGAGAAATAGTCGTTTCCCCGATCGGACCATCATGGGGGGGGGGGGGGTAGAAACCAGAATCTTGATGTATGTATAAATTTCAAACGGGTGATCGGATCCTAAAGAAACTTGTTATTTGGGAAGACGTCATGTCTCACATATCTCATTTTAAGTCCCAGCCGCATTCGATGACTGTTTGGGAGTTGGATGGTGGGCCGGCAATTTTGTGACAAGCTTACAGTGGAGGAATCGGGATGAAATTTGGTGGGAAGAACAAACACAAGTCCTAGATATATTATTGACAAAGTCGGACCGGTTCCGAGGGCTCTGGGGAAATTGGACGGGGAGTTGCGGAATTACGGTGATCCCAAGTTCAAGTATTTCCAGTTATGCTAGGACGATGAAACTTGGCGGACATCTCAGGGACCTAACTAGATTGATTTAGAAATAGTCACTACCCCGATCCGACCATCGGGTGTGGGGGGGGGAGGGAGAGGGAATCCTGAATCTTGTGGCACACAGAACTTTCGAGCGGGTGATCAGATCTGAATGACACTTTAAATCTGGGAAGTTCATGTGTCTCAGATCTTCTATTTTTGGTCCGGAACGGATCCGATAACATTGGCGGGAGTGGGAGGGGGACCGGGAATCTCGGGACACACTTAGATTGGAGGGGTTAAGACGAAAGTTGGCGGGAAGACAAGTGCACGTCCTGGATACATCATCTGCAGAACGAGACAGGATCCGGAAACTCTAGGGGGAGTTGGACGGGGGGAGGGGGAATTCTGGCGATCCTGATTTAAGAATCTCCCAGATGTTCTAGTACAATGAAACTTGGTAGGCTTATCAAGGACCCGAGACAGTAAATAGTAGCTTCCTGATGTGATCATCGTGGCGGGAGTAAAGACTAAGGAAATTCGGAATCTTCTATCACGCAGAACTTTCGAACGGGTGATCGGCTCCAAATGAAGTTTAATAATTGACAATAGCGCGTGTCTTTGATGTTTCGTTTCAGGCCCGGACCGGATCCGGCTGCTTTGAGGGGAAATAAGTGTCTCATGACACTTTAGACTGGAAGGATCGGGATGGAACTTGTTAGGAAGACCAAGTAATGCTCAAGACAAATCATTTACAGAACCGGACTGGATCCGGGCAACGCTTACAATTTTCTTGTGCTTATAGATTAATTCCTTAAAGTGTTGATCCTAATCGCAAAGTAAAAAAAACTTGAGCAAACGATACATTTCCTTGATTCCCAGGGACCCATGGTCATTTCCGTCACAAGGGGTTTGCTTACAAATGAATTCCTAACTTCCTTAAAGTGGGTATCTTAACCGTAAAGTAAAAAAAATGTCTTTGACCAAAGGATACATTTTCATGACCTTCAAGGGTACACGATCAATCGTGCCTTAAGGGATTTGCTTTCGAACAAATTCTTAGCCCCCTTAAAGTACTAAAATAAAAATAATAATACTTTTGAACAAACGATACACTATCACGATCCCAAAGGGCCAATGGTCATTTGTGCCTAACGAATGATTACATTGAACCCACGAATTTTACGAATTCCCACTTTCAGCGTCTGACCAAACCTTGCAAGGGCCATATGAGCTTCTAGCTCTTGTTCATGCGACAATAATATTTTTGAATGCTTTTTCTTGATTTTGATTTTTAATAGTTTAAATTTTTGTAAAAAGTAAAGGTGAAAATATTAAGGGAAAAGTTAAATTTAGAATAAAATAATAAAGAGAATAGAATTTTAAATTAAAAATGGAAAGAGTAGGTGCTAGACTTGTATCACTGAGAGGAGAAGAAGGAAAAAAATTGGGACGTGGACGTCTCAAGATTTAGCTGGCGATTTTCAGTTAATCATGAGTTCCATTGCTAAATCACCGCTTTTAAGCATTTGCCCGAGTTTAGGCTTTAAATGTTAGTGATTAGGTGGATCTAGGATAGTTTTCAATCATATGGTATATGTGTAACTGTTTTGTTCTTTCTTTTCCTTGTTTTTTTTGTGACTCCGTCTTATACGGGCTTAAATTATTAATAATATTAATTGGTCAAAGTTTGTTACTTTTGGGATCCCGAAACGTAAGTTGAGGGATAGCCTACCTATGACATCGCAAAAGTTGTCCGTCTGTCCGTTCGTCTGTGAGCACAGTAACTCTCGAAGAGAATGAGATATTTTGATGAAACTTGGTGTGAGGATTCTTTGGGTCAAGAGAAAGGTCGAGTTCGTAGATGGGCGATGTAGCCCTATATTTAGGGTGAGAGAGGGGTTCAATTAAGGTGCAAATAAAATATTTTTAAACACCTAATGAGATAGTCGATTGAGGGGTAAGAAGACATGCTGAACACGATTATGAAAACCATTTTCTCGCCGGACAAGTAGTTTGCCCGGAATCTGACTAAAACCGGAAAGTCTGTTGAAAGTAAAAGTCTTATTTGATGTTGATTAGATGTTCGATTTAGGGGTAAGAAACATGCTGAAAATTTATGTGAAAGCCATTTCTACCCAGACAAGTAGTTCGCCCAGAATCCGGCCAAAACCGGAAAATTTGTTAAAAGCAAAAGTTGTATTCGTAGTTGATTAGTTATCCGATTTAGGGATAAGGAGAAATGCTGAATCTATATATGACAATGATTTTGTACCCGGACATATAGTTCTCTCGGAATCCGGCTGGAACCGGAAAATATGTTTTGAGTTAAATTTTTATTTTTGAAGTTATGGGGAAAGGAGATAGGCTGAATTCGTTTTTTAGCTTTATTTTTTCGCCGGACAAGTAGTTCCGGAGTTCGGCCAAAACCGGAAATGGGCAGAAGTAAGGCAGGAAGTTTTTCGTCAAGATGGATATGACTTGTATGGGTAAATACACATGCTGAATCCATATATTTTGTCTGTTCTCCACAGAAAACTGTCCGAAACGGCGTACGCGCGTCTGTCGCCCTCGGTCGCCCTCTAGTAGATTTTGTTTCCAGTAGATTTGTTTGTATGTGTTGTATTTTCCCTAATTATGTCTTCATATTTTCTTTTGTACTCCTCTGTTTTCGTCTTGTACGATTTGTGGGTTAAAAATAACTTATTGTTATTATTATATCTGAACTTGGTTTTCTCTAATGATTAGCTAAGCCTTAATCTATTTCTGAATTTCAATAGTAAAAATTTCAAGGAAGTCTGGCGAAGATTAGATCTGGCAAAGTCAAGTCTATTTGTCTGGATCAAATATTGATGGTAATTAGAAACCAACACTAGTGGGGAAGATTTTATTTCCGCGATCTTCAACAAAAACAAGAACTAAATGTCTGGATCAAATATTGATCCAGACAATTAGACTAGACAATTAAATAATGATCGAAACCTTAGGTCTTGTTTCTTCAGTTATACTTGAAGATCGCGGAAATAAAATCTTCCCCACTAGTGTTGGTTTCTGATTACCATTGACTTTTCATATTTGACGGTGCAAAACGGGTAAGTCAGCTACATTTTATTAAAGCTATATTTCGGCCCCTCTTGGCAAGGGTCCTCTTCAGGCTCAAGCCGCTCAAGCTGGAAAATTATCTATAGCTCTAATAAAATGTAGCTGACTTATCCGTTTTGCACCGTCAAATATGATTCGCAGTCAGCTTGCGCTGAAGGAATATCTATTGAATTTCCGTTTGAAATTAACGTTTAAAACGAAAATATTTGTTAACTGAAGAAGCTTAACACCTACAGTTGTCAATAAGAGTGTACCTTCTAAACTTACAAATTTTCCTGTGATGTTTCTCCTCGGAAATTTTGAGCGCTTCAGGCCGGTTCACACAGTGACATATGCCCTCTTGTTCGGTCCCAAGCGAAAGTGAGTCTACTCTTCAGGCGAAAATTGAGTTCAACTTCGCAGATAGCCTTTGTAGCATACCACCCAACATTTAGCGGTGTAAATGGCTATAGGTTTCAGGTTCTTTGAAGGTTCGCAAATCAGATTGACTACAAATTTGCTTTTATAAAAGATATGCTGAATCAACAAATCATCTTGCTTTGATATATTAGTTCGGAATCTAGTCAAGACCTGGGCAGAAAATACTAAAGAACCACGTTGTCCGTTGCATCTGGTTATGTGTTCGCTGTTTAGGTAAAAGAACATTCTGACACCATTGTCAACACTGTAAAAAGTTTCCCCGAATAAGGATGCAGTATTTACTTCTGGGATTAGTCTTATCTCTATTGGGATCAAATTAATCCGAATTAGGGATATTCTTATCTCAATAAACACAAGATTAATCCCACTAGGAAATACTGCAAGATTTTTGTTTACTGTGAAGTTGGGAGTGGCAAGGCAAGACGTTGGGTTGTAAGGCTGTCTTATGCAATACCTGACGGTGGTACGAAAGAATAACTATTGTATTGCACTAATATATACAATAGATGTATAGCATACGCGAATCTGATCTAGTCTGAAGATGCAGGGCTCCGGCGGGGATATATATATGCCAGGCTCTGTAGGACAAGGCTGTAGGTACGTACTCCTCGCGTGGGCCTGTGTCCTACATCTCTGAAGTTAGTCAACCCTGACAGTAAGCTTGGCATGCTGTCTGTTTTCGGATCGAACAGATGATTCCTGTAGCCTGGACCGTAAATTTGACAAAAGACCAAATTTGTCGAGGAAACTGACATAACAGCGCAAGAATACGAATCTTATAAAAATTGCTTCGTTTTCTCTTCCAACCAGTTGTTCGACCGGAACCGGAACAAAATAACGCAAGAGAGTAGCACCAAGACCAAAGACTGACAAGACATATACTTTCCCATGCATCACAAACGGGCCTTGCTCGTAGCGCCTCCCACTACGCTTGCGGCAATCAAAGGGAGACAAACTTGCGGGTTTAGAAAGCTATGGTACAGCTAAGATTCGGTATGCTGCGTGCATAGATCGAGGAAGCAGGGGAGATTGTATGTGTTCGAAACATGAAGTAATCAAAGCCAGCACTGGTGAAGACTGATTTAGTTTTAGTAGGGATGTTACCTATCGCTAGTGGTGCTAGTGTCGCTGCTACTCGAGTGTGTGTCACTTTTTTCAAGTCTTGGCGCTTAGTCTTATTTTCTTCTGACCGGAATCCAATACGGATGTTCATCTGAACTTCTCAACGCCTCGATCTATAACTACGCTTAGTTACCCTGTATCCATAGCCATTTCTTTGTTCTTTGATATTCATATTCTCCCTTTTTTATAGAACTTCTCAACTCGTTAATCCGGAACCTGGTGAGCGACAAAGCCATTCAACTCGCCCGTGTGATTGTCTTTTCGGCGGATGACGACCAGCGACTCCAAACTGCCTACGAGGCTTTCGTTGAAAAGTCCGAACCCTCTTCCTTCTCGGGACCAATTGTACGGAAAGTTGTCGACCGGCTGAAACCCGGAAAGGGGATTCTGCCGCTAGAGAAAACTGAAGCTGCGCTTGCAAAATATGGCATTTCGTTCGCAAAATGGGAGAAAGGATTAGGGGCAATGGCCAGTGAGGGATATCTGTCAAGCGACTCACAAGTGCCTTGGTTTGTCGACAACTTCTTCCCTGCCGGGTGGAAGTCCAGCAAGTTTATGCCGAATAACTCAAATACAACTTTCATGGGCTGGTGGACTTATCCGTACTTCTGGTGTTTGAAGACGAAATGGCAGATGTCATACACAGTGCCTTTATACTCGTCAGGAGCTGTGCTGTCACATAACACAGAAAGGTGAGTTGATCTGTTTCACTCAAGCTCAAGAGCAAACGCAGAATACGAAAAATTATTCGATGCAAAAGGTCAACAGTTTTTAAACGGTTCCGGCCTTATGGCGTCTTGGTCTTTGTAGTAATTTGCATGTCATTTTTCCAGTCAGTACGTAAGATAGGATAAGATAAGATATTCATTTACACTAACAGCCAACGATTCATCTGATTAAGTAAATTATTAATTACCCGTGAGTAAAGTATTTATTACCCATTTTTATGGCACTTGCAGCTCCACTCAAGTGCCATATACCGATCACTTTTCGGTCTGTCTGTCGGTCAATCGGTCCGTCAGGCTACTCATCTCGAGTTAAGGTACTTCCAGAAGTGCTAGGACGATGAAACTTGGCAGGCATATTAGGGACCCTAACAAACTAACTTGGTAATAGTCCCTTCCCCAATTCAACCACCATGGGGGGACTGGAAGGAGGGGGAATCCGAAATATTGACGTATTTTTAACTTTTGAACGGGAAATCGGGTCTTAATGAAACTTGATATTTGGAAAGACCTCCTGCCTCAGATGTCACACTTCAAGTCCGGAATGGATCCGGTGACTTTGGAGGGAGTTGGAGGGGGGAAACCGGAAATCTTGTGCCATATTCAGAGCGGATGGATCGGGATGAAACTTGGTGGAAGAACATGCACAAGCCCCAGAAATATAGTTGACAAGACCGGATCGGATCCGAGCACTGTGGGGGGAGTTGGAGGGAGGGTTCCGGAATTCTGGTGATCCCGACTTAAGATGCTTACACATGTGCTAGCACGACGAAAGTTGGCAGGCATATTAGGGACCCGACCAAACTAACTTGGAAATAGTCATTTCTCCCATCCGACTACAGTGGGGAGTGTGGAGGAGGGAATATTGACGTGTTTGTAACTTTTGAACCGGGAAACGGATCGTAATGAAACTTGATGTTTGGAAAGAGCTCGTGTCTCAGATATCCCATTTCAAGTGCGTACAGGATCTGATCAATGTGGGTGAGTCAGGGGGGGGGGGGATTTTGTGACACCCTTGGAATATAACGATTGGGACAAGACTTGGTGGGAAGAACAAGCGTAAGCCCTAGATACATCAGTGATAGAACCGGACCGGATTCGGCCACTCTGGGGGAGTTGGAGGGGGGTCTTGAATTCCAGTGATCGCAGGTGAAGGTAGGCTACTTCCAGATGTGCTAGGACGGTGAAACTTGGCTTGACCATTAGAGAGTTGACAAGATTGGCTTAGAAATTGTCACTTCCCAGATCCAACCACCCCTTAAAGTACTCATCTTAACAGCAAAGTACAAAAAATACTTTTAAGCAAAACCTACATTTTCATGGTCCCCTTGAGCCCATGATCACTCTTGCCTCAAGGTTTTGATTATGATGATTACAGAAACAAAAAAATACCAAACGATACAATCTCGTGGTTTCCAAGGGTCCATCGTCATTCTTATTTACCAAGTCTTGCAAGTGTCATATGATCTTCCAGCTCTTGTTATTTTTACTTGCAGCTTCGTTCACTTTTCGGTCTGTCAGTAGGTCTGTCAGGCCACTTATTTCGAGTTAGGGTACTTCCAGAAGTGCCAACACGATGAAACTTGGCAGGCATATTATGGACCCTACTAAACTGACTGGAAATAGTCACTTCCCCAATTCAACCGCCGCGGGGGGAGTGGAGTGAGGGTGAATCCGGAATATTGACGTATTTTTAACTTTTGAACGGGAAGTCGGATCTTAATGAAACTTGGTATCTGCAAAGACCTCCTGTCTCAGATGTCACACTTGAAGTCCAGAATGGATTCGGTGACTTTGGGGGGAGTTGGAGGGGGGGGGGGCGGAAATCGTGTGACATGTTCAGAGTGGATGGATAGAGATGAAGCTTCGTGGGATGAACAAGCACAAGCTCCAGGTACATAGTTGAAAAGACCGGATCGGATCCTAGCACTGTGGGGGGAGTTCGAGGGAGGGTCCGAAATTCCGGTGATGCAGTTAAGATGCTTACACATGTGCTAGAAGGATGAAACTTGGCAGACATGTCATGGACTCGAAAGTGTTAACTTAAGAACAGTCGTTTCTCCGATTTGACATCGTGGGGGAAGTAGAGCGAGGGGAATCCGGAATCTTGAGAAATGTCCAACTTTTGAACGGGTGATCGGATCTTAATGAAACTTGATATTCTGAAAGAACTCATGTCTCAGATGTCCCATTCCAAGTTCAGACAGGATCCGATCAATGTGGGGAGTCTGGGGGGGGAACCGGAAATTTTGTGACACGCTTAGAGTACCAATTGGGATGAGACTTGGTGGGAAGAACAAGCGTAAGCCCTAGATAAACCAGTACAGAACCGGACCGCATTCGGGCACTCTGGGCGAGTTGGAGGAATTTTGGTGATCGCGATTTAAGGTACTTCTAGATGTGCTAGTGCGACGGAACTTGGCTTGAACATTAGAGACTTGACAAGATTGGCTTAGAATGGTCACTTTCCAGATTCGACCATCCCTTAAAGTACTCTCTTCACCGCAAAGTAAAAAAATACTCTTAAGCAAAATCTAAATTTTCATGATCCAATGATCATTTCTGCCTTAAGTGTTTTGCTTATAAATGACTTTCTAGCACCCTTAAAGTGTGCATCTTAACCAAGAGTACAAAAATTATTTTTGACCGGACTTATATATTCAAGGTCATAACGGGCGCAGGATCATTTTTGCCTCTAGGATTTTGATTACAGATAAATTTCTAGCACCCTTAGTGCACATCATCACAGCCAGGTGCAAAAAAGGAAAACATACATTTTACCAAACGATAGGCTACATTGTCATGATTTCCAATGGGCCATCGTTATTCTTATCTCGGGGGTTTTACTTACGGATTATCACAACAAACCCGCGAATTGGCAAATTCCTACTTTCTACCAAGCCTTGCAAGTGCCATATGAGCTTCCAGCTCTTGTTTTACACGAAGAACAGAACGGAGTAAAGAACAAAAGGAGATAAATATGTTGAGGGAATGCGGATAACTTTCGAGATCTTCTGACAAATATTTCTTGAGCCCAAGCTGACTTTGAAACATATACTCAAATAATGTATTAAACGAATAGGTCAGCTACGATGCTTTGGCAGCGATATCTCGGCCCTTCTTGGCAAGGACCTCGCGTCAGGTTTTCCATCTTCAGGCAGGGAAACAAACCTGCAATCTCGCCGCCAAAGCATCGTAGCTGACATATTCGTTGTATGCATGATTTGAATATATGAGATCTTCTGTGTTAAAATTGAGAATCCCTGGTTAAATGCCGTCAAACTATGAGCTCCCCCGTTCCCTCACGTCTGAACATACCACAGCGGAATTCTGAATCGACCAGCTATAAATAAGTATGTCTGTGAAGCTCTCATGTCCCAAGATGAATCCGATCTGTCAGATTCCTCTTCGAACTCGATTACGATGGCTTGAATTTCCTGATGATTCTGCTCTAATGGGATAAACGTGGATAGATATGACATTAGCGATGTTAGAAGCTAGGGGTCGGAATTAGATCCAACTCATAATGGGAAAGATATGGCATTAGCGACATTATCTTTTAGAAAGTAAAGGGGCGAGGGTTTCACTGTCGGAAGTTTCATAACAGATAACACAAGGATGCGTGGTTTCAACAGATAGTGCGTAACAGATAACACTTCGGATGTTATCTGTTTGTGGTTCAAAATGTTATACGTAATAAGCGTTACCTTCAGGAAGAACCGAAAAAATGCCAAAAACTATCTGCTGAGTTTTCCGATATCATGACGGTAAGAAATAAAGTCAGTAGATGCTTTTCTGGCTCTTTGTAACAAAGCTTGTTATGCATAACGTTTTTAAACACAACAGATAACATCCAAATTGTTATCTATTAATCATTATCTGTTGAAACCGCGCATCCTCGTGATATTTTTTTTATGAAACTTCTGACAGCGTTGGGATCAGACTTAGCTGTCCTGTTTATACGGACAATTGAAACAGATGGCTTGTAGTCGGACAAAGAATTAATGATAACATGGTTGTTATTTGACATGAATAACTTTTAACCGGCTTGTTTTTCTGGCTTTCTAAAAAAAATTGCAACTTTACTGACTTACTGTTGGAGTCGGGCGATAGTCTTGTAGTCTACGTAACTTTACCATAATATTTCGAATGCATTAGTAGTGTTTGGTGGTTCCAGGCGGACTTGTGTGCTGAGATTTGTGTTTGGTGTTTTTTGGCCCGTCTTGGCAAGGGTCCTCTTTAAGTTAAAAATCCGAAGAACTGAGGAGGAAACCTTTTATTTTTGAGACTGGATGATGGTGTTGATTCGGAAAAAATCTATCCTTACTTGACTACCCTAAACAGTAAGCTTAGCAGAAAATAAAATCTTCAACATTATACCAGGTAAAATAAACCTCTCGGCATTATCAAACGCTTGAAACTCACTCGAAAGCCACTAGCTCCACAGAGCCCAGTTAGGCGTGCTTCGCAATTTAATTTAAGACATCGGATAAATATTTTTGTTCGTCACTTGAATTTTAAGAAATGGGGAAGATAGAGTCTAAAGTCTGAAACTTCTTTGCTGAAACAGTAGACGGCTATGAAGACAAAGAAGATATATACGAGCGAACCAAGTTTTCCCATATAACTTTGTCATTTTAGACAGCAGCCCAAGCACCTCAAACTCAAGGTTTGTGAAATTCGTCGAGAACTGTGACGAAGAAGGCCGAAATAGTGTTGGACGATATTCGATATCGATAACAGTATATCGATATATCGGACCGAATGTCGATTAATCAATCAATCAAGTTTAATCCGAATAGCTAAAAGCTAGAAAAGGAATAAAAATTTACAAAATACACAGACACACAAGAAACAATTTAACTAATACACTTACAAGAAATTACCAGAAATAAATGATGGAATGAAACTACGTAAAAATTGGGTAGAAGAATTAGCGGGATATGGGGAAAATTTATTGCCAGTATTCCTCTCGGACCGACGCACGGAAGACGGAAGGGAGGGGGGAATAGATTATCGAAAACGATATGTGTTCATTTATAATTGATATAAATAATCCAACATGAGTCAAATTTTTAGATCCATAATTGGAGCAAATATGTTCTTCGTAATTCAGTATTTATCTATTTGAAGTTTGAGTTAAGATGCATTTTCCGACAGTTTTGCTCTTAAATTTGGTGACTCGAGAATATACTAGAGCGAAACATGACACCAAAATATCGATATCGATATATCGATTACCGAATATCGATATATCGAAATATTGCCAAACACTAGGCCGAAATATCTACCAGATAAAAGTTTCAGCTGACCAATCTGCTTAGCACCACCGTAATTGATTCGCAGTCAGCATAGGCTGAAAGAAAACAAATACCCTCTATGGATCTTATCAAGTATCTTTCCATCATCATCATTTTATTTATAACCTGTCACTGAACAAAACTGGGCGAGGCCCAGAAAAGACGGAGTAAAAAACAAGAAACAACCGAATGGAAAAACATACGTCGATAACTACGAACTCGGAACAAACAGAAAAGACCAAAAATGGAATGACTCCTGACATTCAGTAGAAAAATCACTAATACTCTTCTCAATAACTCCCGCGGGGTTTACCAATCGATACTTTCTCTGTAGAAAAGAATTACTTGTCCAGGCTGGCAGTCCTATCAAATACTTTGCAAATTTAAAAGTAAAGGCGATTAATTTGCTTCCTCTTACCACAATTAAAAAAAGACCAAACAGGAGCAAGAGTGAGTAGGTGAGGGACTGTTAGGCTATTATATAACTGAGATCGGTGTGCTCTACTCAAATACGAAACGTTTGAAGCCAGGGATGCGTATGCGGCCCGGATCTTTCGAGCATAATTTTTCAGTGCTAGGTTTGCAGTTTCTTTCAGATTCGCTCCAATTGGTATACCCAGGTAAGTAAGACTGCTAGCGAAAGGAACTTCAGGGCCCGATAGACTTATTGAACGTCTGTTTCCTTCGTAATTAAACGATAGAAGAACTGTCTTATCAGTGTTAAAGCTCAAACCGATATGCTTATACTCTTCTTGGAGACGCTCAAAAGCCGAAGAAAATCCTTGGAAAGTGCAAGAAAGGTTCAGCTAAGTCATCCGCAAACGTAACTAGCGATAGATCAACTCCTTTAGGTATAAAAGTGCAATTTA
This sequence comes from Branchinecta lynchi, assembly GCA_023053575.1. Taxonomy (NCBI): domain Eukaryota; kingdom Metazoa; phylum Arthropoda; class Branchiopoda; order Anostraca; family Branchinectidae; genus Branchinecta; species Branchinecta lynchi. The sequence continues at coordinate 7,727,374 of JAKZAP010000001.1, forward strand.
ACTTATCCTGTGCACCATTGACACAATTATTGAAAAAAACTGGAGAGGTCAGAGATCCTTGGCGCACACCTTTCAGAATTTCAAATAGCAGACTACCATCTTTAATTTTAGCTTTCAGGTTTCTGTATCTTAGACAAATAATTACCGCAGCATTAACACACTTTCTTATGAGCCTCAAGCAAAACCTGCGCGAATATACACGAGTCAAAGGTATTAAGATGTTGAACTCTTGCGACATCAAGTGCACTTAAAATAAAAAATTCACCTCGGTCTTGAATGTCCTTTAGCACATTTATAAGTAGAAAGAGAGCATTCTCTCAACCTAAACCTCGCTGGTATCCGAACGGCGAGGAGGGGCGGAACATTTTTTCTTCAATGTCTCTTAATTTTTCCGACACAAAATTGCATAGGGACCACACCTCGAACCAGCATCTGAAACAGTAGAGCAAGACGTTGCTCGATTAAAGGACCTGCAAGTTTTAGGTGCCTTGCTGTAATAGAGTCAGCAATTTTTTAGTTGCTCAATCACTTACATATGCTTACGTTCAGTTCATGACAATCCCTTTTCCTTTTTCCAGCTGTTGCCTGTTCGGAACCCTCAATTTCCGCAGGTCATGTGAGCTTTACTGTCCGTGTCTGTCCTAATTCCCTTTTTCTGCCTTCGACTACTACACGGGGCGAGACAAGAATTTATTAATAAATGGAATTTTCCTGCTATACGAACCAATCTCTTTCTAAATAGCCTTCTAGTAGCGAGGAAAAAAATGTAATTTATATCCTGATTATGGATGGGAAGGAAATAGAGCTCGAGTGCTATCGTAGAGGATACAGGAAGGAAAGATTTTGAGCGAGTATGCGTGCAAGCGCGAGAAAAACGAAATCGGGGTACCCTGACCGATGGAAATATGTTGACGACCTGTCAGCTCTTAAGGTTTGCCGGCGAAATATCAAGAGCTCAGCAATGACCATTCTGGACATTACCCAGGAAGCTGCTCTGTCGCAAATTAAAGTCAACTCCAAAAAATCTTCAATTATGACGATTAACTTTTTAAAATCTACCCCAGTTTTTGTTGACCCCATTCCCCCAGAAACCTACGTTGAAAAACCAGTGATCTAAAATGGGATGCCCACATCAAAAATATTTCAAAACAAGCCTCCCCATGTATTGCTGTTTTCAAACTACTTATAAAATTAACTTGCCCTTCGAAAGACCCCCTCCAATTTACGTTAATTTTATCAGACCTATTCTTGAATACCATTGTCCTATTTGGCACTTCGGGCTCTCTTCAGAACACACATAGAGAACATTCAAAAAGGGCCTTCATGATTATTAACGGGAAGGGTAAAGTGCCCTACAGTTACCTACAAAAAAGGTTTAAGCAGGCCACCCTGGAAGAGAGACGAACCCGCCTTAGCATCGATTTCGATATTAAACCCTATCTGTTCCACGATTACTTAATATTCTCCAACCCCCCTATTCTCTTATACGTATTAGACCCCAACGAGAGAAATCCCAGAAAATCCCCGAACTAGCCCCTGTGGCCCCTCTTCATGAGAGATATAGAAGGAGTTTTGTTCCAGCATTTGTTGAGTTGTAATAACCGCTAAGTTAGTCCTTTTTAGTGTTTTTTTCCTTCGTGACAAGACTATATAGTGTTATGTTCTTCATCATTTTGTATGACGAAAATGTCAAATTCGGCGGTAACGCTGTGACAGCTGCTTTTGAAAAAATAAATCTATTCTCGTCTATTCTAAAATTGAACTGAAAAACCGCTTACTTGTTCGATTCCCGGCCAATAATCCGAAGCTTCAAATTATTTCTTCTACAACCGAAAACGGAAGAATTTCAGCACATCGTCTAAAGGTGTTTTTGTAATGTCGGGGCGATGATCACGACTAGGAAGCTCTTTGACGACTTAACAGCGAAACTCGCCATTGTAATCAGCAGCCTATTGGCAAAATAACAGGTATTAATATCCTAGTAACACTGTTTCTGGCAGTTGCTTCATTCTCTGAAAGCAGGGTTCCGACTATGATGGATATGGAAAATTATATGTAAGCTGGAGCTCTCCTCCTTCCCTCAAAATGCACACTCAGGGACTGTCAATTAAAATACTTCAACATAAGAACACCAAAAATACGAACTATTTTATGGCACTTGCCCTTCGGCCAAGTGCCATATAGCGATTGTAATTTCTGTCCGTCAGTCGGTCTGTCGGTCCCGGTTTTGCCAGTTCGGGCACTTCCAGATAAACTAGGATGATGAAACTTGGCAGGCGTATCAGGGACCGGACCACATTAAATTAGACATAGTCGTTTCCTCAATCCAACCATCTGGAGGGGAGGGGAGGGAGGGGGAATTTAGAAAAATTAGATATGTTTAGAGTACGAACGGGTGATCGGATCTTAATGAGACTTGACATATGGAAGGAACACGTGTCACAGATGTTCCATTTTAAATTCAGACCGGACCCGGTGACACTGGGGGGAGTTGGAGGGGAAAACCGGAAATCTTGAGAAACGCTTAGAGTGGAGGGATCGGGATGAAACTTGGTCGGAAGAACAAGCACAAGTCCTAGATACGTCATCGGCATGATCCTCTCACTTTGGGGCAGTTGGGGGGAGGGGGGAGTCCGAATTTCTAGTGGTCCCGCGACTTCGGAGCTTCCTGATGTGCAAGGACGGTGAAAATTGGCAGGCGTGTCAAGGACCCGACCAGATTAAATAGGAAATAGTCACTTCGATCCGACCATCTGGGGGGGGGGGGAGTGGAGGGAGGGGGAAACCAAAAATTGAGGTATTTTTAACTTGCGAACGGGTGATGTGATCTTGATGGAAGTTGATATTTAGGATGACCTCGTGTCTTCCGGACACGATCTGACGAGACTGGGGGGAGCTGGAGGAGGGAACCGGAAATCTTGAGAAACGCTTCGAGTGGAGGGATCGGGATGAAACTTGGTGCGAAGAACAACCACAAGTCCGAGATACGTCATCGACATAGCCGGACCGCATCTGGGCACTGTAGGGGAGTTGTGGGGATGGGGGGTCCGGATTTTTAGCGATCCCTTGAGTTCGGCATACTTCCTGATGTGCTAGGACGATGAAACTTGGCAGGTATGACAGGGATCCGAAAAGATTGACTTGAGAATAGTCGTTTCCCCGATCCGACCATCGCGGGGGTAGTTGATGGATGGGGATTCCGGAATCTAGTGGCATGCTTAACTTTTGTACGGGTAATCGGATCTGAATGAAACTTGTCAGGTGGAAAGAGCTATCGCCTCAGATGTTCACTGTTAAGTCAAGGTCGGGTCCGATACCTGTGGGGGATGGGGGAAGGGCCGGGAAACTCAAGAAACGCTTAAAGCAGAGAGATTGCAGACCATCCTGAACTGCTCAGAACTGAGTGAAACTAAATATCCTATTTCTCTTTCGAACTGCATTTTTGGATGGCGGGTGTATTTTGTGACGTTCTCATCTACTTTCTTGTACCCCCTACACGTAACAAGTGCCATATGAGATCGTAGCTCTTGTTATCAGTAGTATCGTTCGTGTGTTTATTTGTTTTTCTGCGAGTAGACGATCAGGTTTTCCCGGCCGGATTTTCAACAATTTCATCATGAGGTTGGAAAATTTCAACTCTTCCATACAGAACTGACGATGGTGCCGAAAATTCTGGCAGGTATTCCAGTCCCCGACCACCCGATCCTGGTCGTCTGTCAACCCTTAACTGCGTAGTAGAACATCCGTCTATCCATGCACCCTTGCTCCGACTGGTGTGATACATGGTGTGCAAATCTTTCTATTGTTCCTCGGGAGCTCATGGTTTGTATCTTGGACATCCGAATCTGGTGATCTGGGACTGGAATTTCTTCCAGGATTTTCAGCATTATTATCAGTTACATTCGGGAAAAGTTTTCAACTTGATCATGGAAAGCGCAGAAAATCCAGCTGAGAATTCCGGATTGTCTGTCCGCAGCACTGGAGGGCTGGGCGGTCCGGACTGGAATTTCTACCAGGATTTCAGGCATCATCATTGATTCCGTACCGGAAGTTGAGATTTCTTCCGTTTTTATGGCACTTGCAATTCGGCCAAGTACCATATAGCGATTGTAATTTCTGTCCGTCAGTCGGTCTGTCGGTCTGATAGGCTAGGACGATGAAACTTGGCAGGCATATCAGGGACAGGACCAGATTAAGTTAGAAGTAGTCGCTTCCCCGATCCGACCATCTGGAGGGGAGTGGAGGGATGGGGAATTCGGAAAAATTAGATATTTTTAGCTTACGAACGGGTGGTAGGATCTTAATGAAACTTGATAGATTGGAGGGACCTTGTGTCTTGGACGTTCCATTTTAAATCCAGACCGGACCCGGTGACATTGGGGGGAGTTGGAGGGGGAAACCGGAAATCTTGGAAAACGCTTAGAGTGGAGAGACCGGATGAAACTTGGTGGAAAGAACGAGCACAAGTGGTGACTGACATAACCGGAACGGATCTGCTCACTTTGGGGGAGTTGTTGGGGGGGGGGGGGTACGAATTCCTTTTGATTCCTCGAGTTCGGTGCTTCCTAATGTGCTAGGACGATGGAAATTGGCAGGCACGTCAGAGACCCGACCAGATTAAATAGAAAACAGTCACTTCCCCGATCCGACGATCTGGGGGGGGGTTGGAGGGAGGGGGAGCCGAAAAATTGAGGTATTCTTAACTTGCGAACGGGTGATCGGATCTTGATGAAAGTTGATATTTAGGATGACCTCCTGTCTGCGTGTTCGAAGTGTATATGTACAAATCTGTGATTATTTACAATTCTGAATTCTGTGTATATTTACAATTTGCCATCTGTCTGGGTAAGCGCAGAAGCTTTCACCCAGAAAACGTCCCACTCCAGAAATCAATAATATCTTTCACCGCTTTGAATAAAACCTTCCACAGAACCCCGAAAATCTCGTTTTTTTCTATTTTATGGAATGAATGATCAGCTTGGCTTCAAACCTTATATATGTCCTAGATGACATATTCTTGGGTCCGAACCGGATCCGACAACGGGGTGGGGGGGAAGTACCAGAATTTTTCGAGAAATTCTCAGATTCGATTGAACTTGATAGATGGTATAAAAGAAGATGCTTTTCTTTTGATTCCGCGAGTTCGGTGCTTCCTAATGTGCTAGGACGATGGAAATTGGCAGGCACGTCAGAGACCCGACCAGATTAAATAAGAAACAGTCACTTCCCCGATCCGACCATGATCCATTTTTTAGTCCGAACCAGATTTGGCCACGGTATGGGGAGATGGAGGGAGTGCCGGAAATCGTGTAGCATGTCTAGGGATCAAACGAGTGGATTTATTGGGCTGAAACTTGGAAGTTTGAACAGTCATGCGCATTTTCTACAGATAATCCGAGACGAGGCCGGAACTGCTCAGAGTCGAGTGAAACTAAATATCCTTTTTCTATTTCCGACCCACATTTTTGGATGGCGGGTGTGTTTTTTGGCGTTCTCATCTACTTTCTAGTACCACCTACTCGTTACAAGTGCCTTATGAGCTCATAGCTCTTGTTTTGTTGAAAGTGCGGAATATCTCTGTTGTAAAACCTGAGATGTTTTCCATTGACAATCCAGATTGACCATTCACGATCCGGATTCTCCGAAACGTGTTTTCTCCGACGATTCAGAAAAAAAAATTCTCTCACGATCTGACAATCCGGATTCGTTCGTGGATCGTCGATTCTGCCGTTTTGTAATCTGAGATAGTCGATTTGACTGTTTCTCTGGTGTATCAGCTGTCTAGTATTGTAACCCGAGATTGTCGAGGAAAAACGCTTCTGATCTCTGTTTGCAGCATAAAGGATGATGTTTTGCTTCTTCCGGATATCCTGAATAGTACTTCAGAAAGGGCTATAACAAATGTGTGCGAGTTCATCGAAGGAGCGCTGAAGCTAAGAGCGACTAAGCTTAGTAGTGAGGCTTCGTAGCCGTAGGAAATATTGTTGTTGTTTTCTCTTGTAATGTGTATAATTGTTGTGTTATGTATATGGCACCTGGGCTTTTAAATACATTTATTATTATTAAAGGATGTACCGTACACACTTATGATTTAAACTAGCTGACGCCAAGCTGACCATTCATTACGAAAGAAATAGAAAACCGTGATTTTCGGGGTTTTTTTATGGCACTTGCCCTTCGGCCAAGTGCCATATAGCGATCGCAATTTCTGTCCGTCCGTCGGTCTGTCGGTCTGTCCAGGTTTTGCTAGTTCGGGCACTTCCAGATAAGCTAGGACGATAAAACTTGGCAAGCGTATCAGGGACCCCAAATGATTAAGTTGGAAATAGTCACTTCCCCGATCCGAGCACCGTGGGGGGAGTGGAGGGAGGGGGAATCCGGAATCTTGAGGTATTTTTAACTTTTGAACGGGTGATCGGATCTCGATGAAACTTGATATTTGGAACGACCTCATGCCTCAGACGACCCACTTAAAATCCGGACCGGATCCGGTGACTTTTGGGGGGAGCTGGAGGGCCGGGGCAACCGGAAATCTTGGGAAACGCTATGAGTGGAGGGATCGAGATGAAACTTGGTGGGAAGACACCTAGCAAACACTAGATACATCATTGACACAACCGAGCCGAATCGGGCACTGTGGGGGGAGTGGAGGGAGGGGGAATCCGGAACCTTGAGGTATTTATAACTTTTGAACGGGTGATCGGATCTCGATGGAACTTGATATTTGGAAAGACCTCATGCCTCAGACGACGTACTTAAAATCCGGACCGGATCCGGTGACTTTTGGGGGGAACTGGAGGGGGCAACCGGAAATCTTGGGAAACGCTATGAGTGGAGGGATCGAGATGAAACTTGGTGGGAAGACACCTAGCAAACACTAGATACATCATTGACATAACCGAGCCGATTCGGGTACTGTGGGGGGGAGTGGAGGGAGGGGGAATCCGGAATCTTGAGGTATTTATAACTTTTGAACGGGTGATCGGATCTCGATGAAACTTGATATTTGGAACGACCTCATGCCTCAGACGACCCACTTAAAATCTGGACCGGATCCGGTGACTTTTGGGGGGAGCTGGAGGGGGCAACCGGAAATCTTGGGAAACGCTATGAGTGGAGGGATCGAGATGAAACTTGGTGGGAAGACACATAGCAAACACTAGATACATCATTGACATAACCGAGCCGATTCGGGCACTGTGGGGGGGGGGAGTGGAGGGAGGGGGAATCCGGAACCTTGAGGTATTTATAACTTTTGAACGGGTGATCGGATCTCGATGGAACTTGATATTTGGAAAGACCTCATGCCTCAGACGACGTACTTAAAATCCGGACCGGATCCGGTGACTTTTGGGGGGAACTGGAGGGGGCAACCGGAAATCTTGGGAAACGCTATGAGTGGAGGGATCGAGATGAAACTTGGTGGGAAGACACCTAGCAAACACTAGATACATCATTGACATAACCGAGCCGATTCGGGTACTGTGGGGGGAGTGGAGGGAGGGGGAATCCGGAATCTTGAGGTATTTATAACTTTTGAACGGGTGATCGGATCTCGATGGAACTTGATATTTGGAAAGACCTCATGCCTCAGACGACCCACTTAAAATCCGGACCGGATCCGGTGACTTTTGGGGGGAGCTGGAGGGGGCAACCGGAAATCTTGGGAAACGCTGTGAGTGGAGGGATCGAGATGAAACTTGGTGTGAAGATACATCATTGACATAACCGGGCATATTCGGGCACTGTTGGGGGAGTGGAGGGAGGGGGAATCCGGAATCTTGAGGTATTTATAACTTTTGAACGGGTGACCGGATCTCGATGAAACTTGATATTTGGAAAGACCTCATGCCTCAGACAACCCACTTAAAATCCGGACCGGATCCGGTGACTTTTGGGGGGAGCTGGAGGGGAGAACCGGAAATATTGGAAAACGCTATGAGTGGAGGGATCTAGATGAAACTTGGTGGGAAGACACCTAGCAAACACTAGATCTATCATTGACATAACCGAGCCGTGCCTACTCGTAACAAGTGCCATATGAGCTCGTAGCTCTTGTTTTCCAGAAGAGTTTAGTTCTGTGAAATTGTTTGTACAGTGATTGGAAAAACGAAGGACTGTATAAGTGCTGGGTGGAAGCTTCTGTGCTGGGAATTAGTAAATTGTACATATACACTTTTAACACGCACATTTTAATATTCTTTATTTTATTTGAATTTGTTTTTCGTTTCAATCCGCATCGTTTTTCTGGTTTTTAGTTACATATCGTTGTATGTTTTGTTGGTTCCGCATCGTTTTTCTGTTGGTATTGTGGGATTTTATGATTTAGTTTTTTGTTTTTTCGTTGAAGACAGTTTGCCGGAAGTGCAACCGAAATATGCGAATTTCTATTTATCCCTCCCACATCATCCTAGAGGGATAATTAGCTGATAAAAAAAAAACCGAAAAATCACGGTTTTCTATTTCTTTCGTCGGGTTTCAGTGCTTCATGATAGCGGCTTGTAAGACAACCTCATCAGGCAGCACAAAACGTCAATTCAGGTTTTTGTACTAATAACGTCCTCGCTTCAGTATTTGTTCTCTGCTTCAGCACTGAAACTAGATCCGATGTTGACGACCAGAAGTAATGGCTAATTCCCGACCGGAATAACGTTGTCACTGTACCGTAGCTCATGCTTTAGTAACCTATATGTACTAAATTTGTTCTTGGTAGTACACTGTCAGCAGTTTCATACAGACAACAGAAGGATGTGCGGTTTCAACAGACAACACTTGGTATATTATCTGTTGTGTTTGAAAACATTATACGTGAAATGTTATGCAGAATAAGCATTGCCAGGAAGAGCCAAAAAACAGCGAAAATGACTTTTTTTTTCGACGTGATGTCGGAAAACTCAGCAGATGCTTTTTGGCGATTTTCGGCTCTTACTGATGGCAACGCTTGTTATGCATAACTTTTTCAAACACAACAGACAAAATCCGCAGTATTGCCTGTTAAGCATTAGTTGCGTTTTTGCTGATACCATGGTACCTGTTACCACGGTAACTGGATCTGCAATTAGTCGTTTTTTCAGTTATCATGGTATCTGGTATACGGTGCTCTGCAAAACCGACTACCCGTATGGAAATAATTTAGACGTTTTCAGCTGTTGACAGCTGTAAAAGTAACAGAAGTATTATGGGACGCTTTCAACACGTGTAATATTTACAGCTGTTTTAATCAGCTGTCTGTAAAACAGCTGTAAGTTGCTGTATCCTACTGTATTTAACTGTTTTCAGCTGTCGCAATTACTTTCGTTTATCCAACAGGTGTCACTGAAACAGCTGTAAACGTACAGAAGTATTATGGGACGTTTTCAACAGCTGTCCCAAACACAGGTGGATATAGCTGTATGAAGTTGTAAACACACAAAAGTATTATCTGACGTTTTCAACAGGTGTCTCAAATATAGCTGTAACGAGCTGTTTTCCAAGGTCCGTGTCCGTATGAAACACAGATGATACCAACTGTGTCGTTACTGCTATGTTGTGTTGTATAACTTCTTTCGGCGGTTGCTTCTCTCCAACTTCAACTTATGCTTAATTTGCTGTGATCCAACTCAGTCAAGACTCAGGGATATTATGTATGGAGAAATATTTGCATTCTGGTATACTGATGCAATTAAAAATTTTTTCAAATTATCGAATAAACGGCAGTACTCTAAACGAATTACCAGAAGACGCTTTAGCAGTATAGAGGGGGCTTCGACTGCGAAACCTGCTTCTGAAATATTTTGCGCTTCAAAGAAAAGAGAAGTTAGCAAAAACACGGATGACAGCTCCCGACTTCAAGCATTTCCACGGCTTTTAAAAACAGTGTACACCTCCCAAAGTAAGAAGTACAGCTGGATACGACTGTTCACAGCTATAAACAGCTGTAACATTGACGTCTATCGCCAGTAGCTGTAAATTCAAAAGTTGGAAGCAGGTGTTTCCAACTGAAATCAGCTGAAAACAACTGAAAACAGGTCAGAACAGCTGGAAACGTCTAAATTATTTCCATACGGGTGAATACAGCTGTGCTGACTGTATGCGAAACAACCGTCAGACATGCAGATGTTAAGTTCCGTGTAATAGGAATTACCTACAGCTGGGTTCAGCTGTGCCGACTGTATCCAAAACGACCGTCAGACATACGGTTGTTAAGTTCGCGTGTAAGGACTATTTCGTGTAGTTGAATACAGCTGTGCTAACTGGATGCGAAACAACCGTCAGACATACAGGTATTAAGTTCCGTGTACTAGTAATTACCTACAGCTGGGTTCAGGTGTGCCAACTGTATCTGAAACGACTGTCACACATACGGGTGTTTAAATCCTTATTTAATATATTGTATACATTCCGTATTTATTTCGTAAAGTTGATTTCGGCTGTGTTGACCGGACGCGAAACATTCTCAGACATGCAGGTGTTTCTAACCGCATAAACACTTTTTTTTACAATAGCTAGTATGTTGTAGAACGCGCCTTAAACGATTGCTATATAGTACGATGCGTAGGTCTTTTCTATCTGAACCTGCGAGAAAATAACTCGACTGCAAACTGCTTCTGGAACAATATCTGTTTAGAAAAGACTCGCTCCCGCTTATGATAAACTGGAATTTAGTTTAACATCTGATGATGCTGTTTAATCTTAAGAAGAATGCATTACTACACAACATCCTCTTTGATCTATTTTAGCACGGTTCACTTCCCACTTCTCTTGACACGGACTTCGTGGTGCAGAAATGTTACGGCTAAACACTCCTGTGTTCAACCATGAAACAGCTATATACAGTGACATGCTGCTATGACTCAAACACTGACAACTGTAAACGGTTGCTTACAACTAGAAACTGCTGTCCCCACCATCAGACAGGTGTATACAGCAACATACAGCTGTGTCTCCAACGCGTATCCCGACTAGACGTAAGAACTACAGCTGTATACGCCACCAGACAGGTGTATACAGTAACATACTGCCGTGTCTCCAACGTGTATCCCGACTAGACGTAAGAACTACAGCTGTATACGCCAACAGACAGGTGTATACAGTAACATACTGCTGTGTCTCCTACGCGTATCCGAACTAGACGTAAGAAGTACAGCTTGATACAACTGTTCACAGTTCCAAGCAGCTATAGACAGCTGTAACATCGACGTCTATCGCCAGTAGCTGTAAATTCAACAGTTGGAAGCAGGTGTTTCCAACTGAAATCAGCTGAAAACAACTGAAAACAGCTGAAAACAGGCCAGAACAGCTGGAAACGTCTAAATTATTTCCATACGGGTATTGCCAAAATGGCACTTTTCGAAGTCATCCCAAAAGAAAAACAGATATCCAGTTGCATCACTAAGTGCTAAACTTCTTTCTCACCAATCTGAGAAAATCTGATGAAAGTGAGATGACTTTTCAGATACCACGACCAGTTACCACGGTCGGACCGTAGTATCTGAATATCTGATACCACGATAACTGGCCAGATACCACGATAACTGAAAAAACGCCTTTTGATCGTGGTATCAGATACCACGATTACTGCAACAACGACTTTAGACCGTGGTATCAGATACCATGGTATCAGCACAAACGCAACTATTGTCTGTTGAAACCGCGCACCCGTCCCTTTGTCTCTTATGAAACTTCTGACATTGTGGTGTTTACTGTATCCGCAGCCACTCACTATTTACGATATAAGATCACCGACCTTTTGGTTGCGCACTGGCTAAAAATGGTAATCTCCATCATTGTCGATCTCTGGTCTAACTAGCCTAGGACTCTAAATGGGAAGCTCTTTCTTTGTTTTCGTCACAATGAAATGAGTCACATAAAAATCACCAGTTCGGCTCCGTTCTTTGCCGGACAAAGTGTGAATTCATAGTCCGATGAAAAAATTTCAGGAGTTAGTTATATGGAGTTTTTATGGCACTTGCCCTTCGGCCAAGTGCCATATAGCGATCGCAATTTCTGTCCGTCCGTCGGTCTGTCGGTCTGTCGGTCTGTCGGTCTGTCGGTCTGTCCAGGTTTTGCTAGTTCGGGCACTTCCAGATAAGCTAGGACGATAAAACTTGGCAAGCGTATCAGGGACCCCAAATGATTAAGTTGGAAATAGTCACTTCCCCGATCCGAGCACCGTGGGGGGAGTGGGGGGAGGGGGAATCCGGAATCTTGAGGTATTTTTAACTTTTGAACGGGTGATCGGATCTCGATGAAACTTGATATTTGGAACGACCTCATGCCTCAGACGACCCACTTAAAATCCAGACCGGATCCGGTGACTTTTTGGGGGAGCTGGAGGGGGCAACCGGAAATCTTGGGAAACGCTATGAGTGGAGGGATCGAGATGAAATTTGGTGGGAAGACACCTAGCAAACACTAGATACGTCATTGACATAACCGAGCCGATTCGGGCACTGTGGGGGGGAGTGGAGGGAGGGGGAATCCGGAACCTTGAGGTATTTATAACTTTTGAACGGGTGATCGGATCTCGATGGAACTTGATATTTGGAAAGACCTCATGCCTCAGACGACCCACTTAAAATCCGGACCGGATCCGGTGACTTTTGGGGGGAGCTGGAGGAGGCAACCGGAAATCTTGGGAAACGCTATGAGTGGAGGGGTCGAGATGAAACTTGGTGGGAAGACACCTAGTAAACACTAGATACATCATTGACATGACCGAGCCGATTCGGGCACTGTCGGGAGAGTGGAGGGAGGGGAATCCGGAATCTTGAGGTATTTATAACTTTTTAACGGGTGACCGGATCTCGATGAAACTTGATATTTGGAACGACCACATGCCTCAGACGACCCACTTAAAATCCGGACCGGATCCGGTGACTTTTGGGGGGAGCTGGAGGGGGCAACCGGAAATCTTGGGAAACGCTGTGAGTGGAGGGATCGAGATGAAACTTGGTGTGAAGATACATCATTGACATAACCGAGCCAATTCGGGCACTGTGGGGGGAGTGGAGGGAGGGGGAATCCGGAATCTTGAGGTATTTATAACTTTTGAACGGGTGATCGGATCTCGATGGAACTTGATATTTGGAAAGGCCTCATGCCTCAGACGACCCACTTAAAATCCGGACCGGATCCGGTGACTTTTGGGGGAGCTGGAGGGGTTAACCGGAAATCTTGGGAAACGCTATGAGTGGAGGGATCGAGATGAAACTTGGTGGGAAGACACCTAGCAAACACTAGATACATCATTGACATGACCGAGCCGATTCGGGCACTGTTGGGGGAGTGGAGGGAGGGGGAATCCGGAATCTTGAGGTATTTATAACTTTTGAACGGGTGACCGGATCTCGATGAAACTTGATATTTGGAAAGACCTCATGCCTCAGACGACCCACTTAAAATCCGGACCGGATCCGGTGACTTTTGGGGGGAGCTGGAGGGGAGAACCGGAAATATTGGAAAACGCTATGAGTGGAGGGATCGAGATGAAACTTGGTGGGAAGACACCTAGCAAACACTAGATATATCATTGACATAACCGAGCCGTGCCTACTAGTAACAAGTGCCATATGAGCTCGTAGCTCTTGTTATAGCATACAGCAGTAACTAACTATTATCACTGCATGCTACTATATCAAGAAAGGATGCTATTATAGGAAGAGATGATGCTACTGGATACTACTGCTTATGATGAGCCCAGTATGAGGCGCATTCAATGATAGTATTCTGTACTGTTACAAATCAAGTCATGCAACTTTTTCGTACAACTATAATACAGCTACACAGGCTACACATTTTTGGGATCCCAAAACCTGACTTCGTAAAAGTTGTCCATCTGTCCGTCCGTCCGTCTGTCAGCACGATAACTCTCGAAGGGAATGAGATATGTTGATGAAACTTGGTATGAGGATTCTTTGGGTCAAGGGACAGATCAGTGTCGTAGAGGTTTATATGTCCTTAGGTTTATATTCAGGGGTGAGTTCAAATTAAGGGGCGAAAATAAATATTTTGTAAAAGCTAATGAGATAGAGATTTAGGGGTATGGAAGCACGCTGAATCCAAATATGAAATTTATTCTCCGACCGAACAAATAGTAGACCCGGAATCCGGCAACAACCGCAAAAATTTGTAAAAAGTAAAAGTTGAATCTGAAGCTGATTAGATGTTCAGTTATAGGGTAAGAGGACATGCTGAATCCGAATATGAGCATAATTTTTTCGCCGGACTTGTATTTCGCTCGGAATCTGGAAGTTTAGCATCAAATTTCATGTAGTCGATATAGAGTGAGGAGATATGCTGTTGCAACTTTCGAACATATTAATGATAAACAACAAATGTATGCGATCAGTTTAGTTATCTTCAAAGTCCCAACCAGCATTTACTGGGTCGAAAAGTCAGAATGCATCCGACAACTATCTGGTAATAATTCAATAAAATTTGTTGATCGATTTTCCAGTCCCTACCCAACCCCTTTATTCACACAGGCGAAAGCTCTGCGCGTTAGTGACGTCACTTTGTTTAATATATTGTCCAGGATGGCTGGTGACTTCGGTCGCGTGTATACGCGCAAAATTTATTGGGTTGAATAGAAGACTGTTTAAACCTGGCGTACGTATTCTTTGGGTTTTGGATTGTCGGGTGGTCGAACGGGTGGATATATGTTGTTCAAACTTCGTATGAGGATTCACTGGCAAAATACAGGCCAAGTCCGTAGATGGATCCTTTAGCCCTATATTTAGAGGCAGAGGATGGAGCTTCGAATTAAGGATACAAAAAAATATGTTTTATAAGCTAATAAGATATTCGTTAAAGGGGTAAGGGGCCCACTGAATCCATATCTGAACTTAGTTTTCTTGCCGGACAAATGATTCACCAGGAATTCAGCCAAAACTGGAAATTTGGTTGAAGCTCAAAGTTGTTTCTGAAGTCGATTGAGATTCGGCATCGGTATAAGGAGACATTCTGAATCGAATTTGTAACTTTAATTTCCTTGACGGATAAGCTGACAAAATTTGATGTCAAAAATGTTAAAGGGGTCTGCCGAAGATTCGAAATTTTTTACAAGATTCGATTGTCTGGATCAATATGTCAAATAAAAATGACATTTTTTGGATCCCATCGAAGCCTCTGGTCTTGTTCATCCGGAGGGTCGCTATAATCGGTCAAACACTCTCTATTTTTCTCTTCGAACACAAACTCTCAGCTCCAAAAGGCTATTAATCTTTAGTCGAGATTCCGACACTGCCCTGGCTTATCATTTCCACTACTTTTCAGCTTGAATGGTTTATTGGTAATCGATGTGGACTTGACCAGTCTGGACATATATCAGTGTGACCGGCCTGCCGCTGTTCCAAGTGGCAGCCAGGTCCCCGCCCCTATATCTGATGCCATCCCCGCCTTTATCGGAACGCATAAATGCCACATGGAGACGACGATGGTAAGATTGCCTGTATATTTATCTCTTTGTTTGTGTTTGGTATAGCGGAATAGTATAAAAAAAATCAAATACGTATACATTATTTGACCAAAGAAACTTTAAAACACAGCGACACAAAAATACGTATAAAGACTGTACGCGGATTCGGGATTAAAATAATTGGCAGAGACTGCCAGTTTGTTTCCTTTCGAAAGGGTTTTGCAGGTATAGGCTACTCTATATGACTAAGTCCAAAACACGCTAGTGATCGTGAGAAAGAAGGTGTAAGCGTGTCCGTACAACTCAAACTCAACGACTTCAAATCTTGTGTCAATGAATCACCGCGGTCTTAGGGTGCAGCTGTGACACCTTCTGTCCTTCTTCCGCTAGCTACCCGGAGAGGCCGGAGATTTTGGATCGGCAAGGAGAGATAGTCGTCAAGAGTATTACGACGAAGTGATTCCACGCGAGCTTCGAGGAAAGGCTTGCAGTTGGCGATTTGACCTTGGAAATATGGAAAACAAGTTTGCATGCGTCTTGCTAGCTTTCCTAAAATTTAATTCGCCACCTTGCAGTGAAGAAAAATAGTCTATCTCTGGCAAGGCCGTATCTAGGGGGGGGGGCTGCGCCCCCCCCCCCCTGAAACATAAAAAAAAAAAATGTATAGGCTTTTCCCTCTGATCTATGTGTTTTTTGTACTTGTTTGTCCGACCAGCAGGCAACCCCCCCCCCCCCCCCCCCAATAAATTCCTGGATACGGGCCTGATCTCTGGTGATTGCTATTCGTAGTGCTGCGGCTTCTAAGCCTCGGACTGGCCGAATGTTCGCTGCGAAGGGACGAAATCTGTATTGCCGACTCTGTTAGTGACGGGCCCCTTCGATTTTTGGTGAACTGAGCGACCTCTTGGCTCGTTATGAATGCTGACTGAAACCTGGACTTGTTCCATGAGTCGTTCACCTTTTAACGAAATTGTCTTCCTGACATGGAGTGGGAATGGACCGAGTGAACGCGAGATTGAGAGCCCCTGGATTGCCAGGAGCGAATGACGCCGGTCGCCGATGTGGTTTTGACTAGTACGCACTCAGCCAATGTTTTACGAGAACTTTCTGGCCGTAGTTCAGCAATTCCCCTTTTTCCGGTTGTATAAGTAACCTAGGCTATTCATATCGCGGGATAGCCTCTGCCACTTGCATCTACATGAGAAGTGATCAGGATTGGAGTAAGCTTCGTGAAGTGGAGCTGAAGGCATTAGGTATTTTTATGGCACTTGCCCTTCGGCCAAGTGCCATATAGCGATCGCAATTTCTGTCCGTCCGTCGGTCTGTCGGTCTGTCCAGGTTTTGCTAGTTCGGGCACTTCCACATAAGCTAGGATGATAAAACTTGGCAGGCATATCAGGGACCCCAAATGATTAAGTTGGAAAGAGTCACTTCCCCGATCCGAGCACCGTGGGGGGAGTGGAGGGAGGGGGAATCCGGAATCTTCAGGTATTTTTAACTTTTGAACGGGTGATCGGATCTCGATGAAACTTGATATTTGGAACGACCACATGTCTCAGACGACCCACTTAAAATCCGGACCGGATCCGGTAACTTTTGGGGGGAGCTGGAGGGGGCAACCGGAAATCTTGGGAAACGCTATGAATGGAGGGATCGAGATGAAACTTCGTGGGAAGACACCTAGCAAACACTAGATACATCGTTGACATAACCGAGCCGATTCGGGCACTGTGGGGGGGAGTGGAGGGAGGGGGAATCCGGAATCTTGAGGTATTTTTAACTTTTGAACGGGTGATCGGATCTCAATGGAACTTGATATTTGGAAAGACCTCATGCCTCAGACGACCTACTTAAAATCCGGACCGGATCCGGTGACTTTTGGGGGGAGCTGGAGGGGGCAACCGGAAATCTTGGGAAACGCTATGAGTGGAGGGATCGAGATGAAACTTGGTTGGAAGACACCTAGCAAACACTAGATACATCATTGACATAACCGAGCCGATTCGGGTACTGTGGGGGGAGTAGAGGGAGGGGGAATCCGGAATCTTGAGGTATTTATAACTTTTGAACGGGTGATCGGATCTCGATGGAACTTGATATTTGGAAAGACCTCATGCCTCAGACGACCTACTTAAAATCCGGACCGGATCCGGTGACTTTTGGGGGGAGCTGGAGGGGGCAACCGGAAATCTTGGGAAACGCTATGAGTGGAGGGATCGAGATGAAACTTGGTGGGAAGACACCTAGCAAACACTAGATACATCATTGACATAACCGAGCCGATTCGGGTACTGTGGGGGGAGTAGAGGGAGGGGGAATCCGGAATCTTGAGGTATTTATAACTTTTGAACGGGTGATCGGATCTCGATGGAACTTGATATTTGGAAAGACCTCATCCCTCAGACGACCCACTTAAAATCTGGACCGGATCCGGTGACTTTTGGGGGGAGCTGGAGGGGGCAACCGGAAATCTTGGGAAACGCTATGAGTGGAGGGATCGAGATGAAACTTGGTGGGAAGACACCTAGCGAACACTAGATACATCGTTGACATAACCGAGCCGATTCGGGCACTGTGGGGGGAGTAGAGGGAGGGGGAATCCGGAATCTTGAGGTATTTATAACTTTTGAACGGGGGATCGGATCTCGATGGAACTTGATATTTGGAAAGACCTCATCCCTCAGACGACCCACTTAAAATCTGGACCGGATCCAGTGACTTTTGGGGGGAGCTGGAGGGGGCAACCGGAAATCTTGGGAAACGCTATGAGTGGAGGGATCGAGATGAAACTTGGTGGGAAGACACCTAGCAAACACTAGATATATCATTGACATAACCGAGCCGTGCCTACTCGTAACAAGTGCCATATGAGCTCGTAGCTCTTGTTTTCGGTTGTGGTCATCTGATTCCTGTGCGTTATCGCAAGTCACAGCTATTGTTTACGGAAGGGATATCAGATATTTGATGGATGTGCGATGACAGACAAGACAGTACTGTTACCCATGGTCGTTTCTACCTTTGTTGTCCGGCAGAATAGCAAGTCTGGCTAACAACTCGAATCGAACCCCAAAGAGATTGTTTGGAAGATAGGGATGTCACAGTCTTCCGGATTCTCATTCTCTCCCTCCTCACACGGATGCTCGATCAAAGTTCTTTGCCAGCTCGAAGTCATATTCTTTGATCACCTGTAGTACCATAACGCAAGGTGCACCGAACTCTTTACTTGAAGCTGGAATTGTTAACAAGATCATTATTCCGCAAATTCGGTACGGATCAGACCTAGCAAGTACATAGGTGGGAACTTGTAGCGTTTGTTTCCACTCAGTAGCCTACAAGAAAACTCCAGAAAATATTTACTTTCCAGAGCTAAGTGTGCAAAAACTGTGTAAAATAAATGTGCTAAGGAATAACGTAGGCGGTAATTGCTCTTTGTGTAGTTATTTATTTTGCATCTCCTTTTTGGGATCCCAAAACGTAAGTGGAGGGATACCTATGACATCGCAAGAGTTGTCCGTCTGTCCGTCTGTAAGCACGGTAACTCTCGAAGGGAATGAGATATTTTGATGAAACTTTGTGTGAGGATTCGTTGGGTCGTCGGACCAGTCAAGTTTGTAGATGGGCTTTGTAGCCCTACATTTAGGGGTGGGGGAGGGGGTTCAAATTAAGGGACTAAAAAAATATTTTGAAACAGCTAATTTGATAGTCGATTATGGGGTAAGAAGACATGCTGAACACGATGGTGAAAACCATTTTGTCATCGGACAAGTAGTTCGCCCGGAATCCGGCCAACACCGGAAAGTTTGTTAAAAGTAAAAGTTTTATTTGAAGTTGATTAAATGTTCGATTAAGGGGTATAAAGACATTCTGAGGACAACGGTGAAAACCATTTTCTCGACGGAAAATTAGTTCGGCCGGAATCCGGCCCAAACCGGAAAGTTTGTTAAAATTAAAAGTTTTATTTGGAGTTGATTAGATGTTCGATTTAGGGCAAGAAGACATGCTGAACAGTTATGTGAAAATATTTTCTACCTGGATATGTACTTCCCCCCGAATCCGGCCAAAACCGGAAAATTGTTAGAAGCTTAAGTTTTATTTCTAGTTGATTAGATAACCGATCTAAGGGTAAGTAGAGATGCTGAATTCGTGTTTGACAATCATTTTTTACCCGGAAATATAGTTCGACCGGAATCCGGCTGGAGTCGGAAAATTTGTTATAAGTTAAATTTTTATTTGAAGTTGATTAGATGTTCATTATTGGGGAAAGAAGATACCCTGAGTTCGTTTTGGAGCTTTCTTTTTTCGCCGGACAAGTAGTTCTGGAGTTCGGGCGAAACCAGGAAATTGGCAGTAGTGGCAGGAAGTGGTGGGCAGTAGTGGCGGAATCCGGCCAACACCGGAAAGTTTGTTAAAAGTAAAAGTTTTATTTGAAGTTGATTAAATGTTCGATTAAGGGGTATAAAGACATTCTGAGGACAACGGTGAAAACCATTTTCTCGACGGAAAATTAGTTCGGCCGGAATCCGGCCCAAACCGGAAAGTTTGTTAAAATTAAAAGTTTTATTTGGAGTTGATTAGATGTTCGATTTAGGGCAAGAAGACATGCTGTACAGTTATGTGAAAATATTTTCTGCCTGGATATGTAGTTCCCCCCGAATCCGGCCAAAACCGGAAAATTGTTAGAAGCTTAAGTTTTATTTCTAGTTGATTAGATAACCGATCTAAGGGTAAGTAGAGATGCTGAATTCGTGTTTGACAATCATTTTTTACCCGGAAATATAGTTCGACCGGAATCCGGCTGGAGTCGGAAAATTTGTTATAAGTTAAATTTTTATTTGAAGTTGATTAGATGTTCATTATTGGGGAAAGAAGATACCCTGAGTTCGTTTTGGAGCTTTCTTTTTTCGCCGGACAAGTAGTTCTGGAGTTCGGGCGAAACCAGGAAATTGGCAGTAGTGGCAGGGAGTTTTCGTCAAAACAGATATGACTTATTGGGGTAAACACACAGTCTGAATCCATATCTGAATTTGGTTTTCTCAGATGACTAGCTATTTGGCCTTAATCTTTTTCTGAATTTTAATTGTAAAAATGTTCAAGGAGTCTGGCGATGACTGGATCTGGCTAAGAGAAGACCCAGCTGTCTGGATCAGATATTGAATTTTTGGGATCCCGTCGAAACCTTTGGTCTTGTTATTGTACTTCCTTATATTTTTGTTTCCCTCCTCCTCCTCTCAGTGACAGTGTGGCAACTCCCGTTTCACTTTGACTTTCAAGCCTTTACTTAAAAAACTCTTACTCTTTACTACAAAGATTCCTTTATTTTTTACAGTAACAAAATTTACACTGAAAAATCAGTGACAACATTCAAAATACTATAGTAAAAAGAAAAATGAGTACAAAAACCTTAAACTTAAAGCACAATGGACACTTCTAATGCTTTATTT
Organism: Branchinecta lynchi; assembly: GCA_023053575.1. Lineage (NCBI taxonomy): Eukaryota > Metazoa > Arthropoda > Branchiopoda > Anostraca > Branchinectidae > Branchinecta > Branchinecta lynchi. Next base: position 7,748,212 of record JAKZAP010000001.1, read on the forward strand.
TGTATTAAATGCTTCACAAATAAACATTTCCGATTTGCTTTAGAAGGCGCTACGAAAATCGGCCGTTTTCTTGTTATCCCTTGTCTTTACCTCTCTGGCATTTCGGCGATCCAAATCTTATGAGCTGGGATATCGTGGCAGGAAATTCAAAAACTCCCAGCAACACTTGATAGAAAAGGATCTATATGAGATGTCACCAATAAGCCAAGCCGCAGATGCAGTTTACCTGATTGTTCTAGTGTGTCATCAGTTCTATGTTTTAAGTGCCTATTAAAAGTTTTTCTTTGTGGAATGGTGTTGTGAAGCTTGATCAACTTGCTTTATAAAATGTACCAGAATATGCAATAAGTTTATTTATGCTGATTTATGCATAAAATAAAGATCTACTAAGTGTTATAAGAAACATCACTTTTATCTTTGTCCAAGCTAGTAAATTGAGCATGTACTGGCCCCAATATTAAGCTTTGAAATATCACAGAGAGGAAACTGTTGAAAAAGCTGCTGAGCTAGGGGGTAAGCATTGTTCCTAGGTTGTTACAGAGTGGGATTGGGGTAGTTTGATGTGCCCATTGAACTTTAATTAAAATTTTACTTCTTGGGCTGGTGGTTAAATGGAAATTTATTTAGAACCAAACTTCTATGTCTCTCTTGAATGAAACCCATCTTAATAGTGCGAACACACTCTCAGGATTTCCCGGCCGGATTTCCTGCACTTTCATCATCAAGTTGAACAAATGTCAACTTTTCCATATGGAAGTGATGATGGTGCCGCAAATCCGGGCAGGAATTCCCGCCCGGAGCTCCCGATCCTCATCGTGTGCTCGCAGTATAAATCTCGCTGTCTCTCTCAAACTACCTGAGAAGTGGTAGGTATTGCGTAACCTTCGGTGCGGATATGATGAAGATGGACAAAATTCACTCGGAAAACCGAATCGTTTAACTATGTCCTTTTAGGATACATTTATTTGACATGAGTAAAGCCGGGCTTCAATGGAAACGTTTGCTATATCAGTGAGCGTGACAGTCAGTGGAATCATGGGATAGTTTTATCTTATCTTCAATCCAAAACCATGTTGGCATAAAAGTTTTGTTTATTTCGACCGAGTCAAATCGTTCCACGTTCTTGTAAATGCGGGACGTTATGCAGTTGTACCAAGAACGAACTAAGTACTAGAAACTCTGTCTCGCTATCTCAGTAATACGACCATGCGGAATCGAATAAATGTCTGTACCCTGCCCGATGCAAACGAGCGGAGGTTAGGAGCTACGCGGAATACAACAATTTGTTATCTCTACAAACAGCTATATCGCAGTAAACACCCGAAGAAAAAATCTAAAGTAAAAGCCGATTGGTTGTCTGGACGCTGCAGAGCGGGTCAGCGCGCCTCCTGCACTAATTCCTCTGATATGCACAACGGCGAAGAGAGAAGTAGACGGGCATCAGCTCAAGGCTCAGCAAATACGTCTAGCTGAGCTCACTTTTGCAGGCGTACCCATAGTCTCTGCATGGGACCAAGACAGAAGTTCTATGGCTTATTTTTCCGTTGTTAAACATATGGTCGAGTGAAAGACCCAAATGAATCCGAGTCTTTTGCCTTTTACGTTCCGTTCTGCCAAATGAAATGAATGTAGTCTTTTTCATAACATCGTTCTATCACCTCCTGACCTAGGATAAGCGTCGGTTATTTGCGCCACATATTTGTTTTCTTTTTGCTCTGAAAGCAATTTTTCGAACGAAAAAGAGTAATCTGGAAATGACAGGTTCCTGAGAGGTTGTTGCATTATATCTTCATAAAAAATGTATATTGAGACCTTGTTTTCCGCAGTGCAGTCCCGTTGTTGGCGGTGGATGGATAAAAGGATCGTACTCATGCCAATGCCGAAAGGGATATTTCCTGCCAAACCGAGCGAATTACTTCAAGGGGACGCTGATTGAAAGTAAGAGATTTTTTTCCACTTCGTGTAATAAAAAATTAATGTAGCCTATGTGATCTGCAAAAAGCTGAGGGGCCTTGTTAACTGGACAAAATAAATAATCCCCCTTCCCGTATGGAAATAATTCAAGTCATTGTATTACGGGACATTTTTCCAATTGGAAACAATTGGATACTATTGGAAATTATCGTAAACAATTCGATTGGAACAGTTGTTTCCAATAATCGGTTTCAGTCGTAAAAATACAATCTTTAACAACTGTTTACAATCGCAAACGATTGGAAACAATTGGAAACAACTCTTTTAAATCGTAAACAACTGTTTCCAATCGTAAGGAACTGTTTCCAGGCGTAAAAAAAAATTGTTACGATCGTTTCCAGTTGTTTTCAATTGTTTAGGATTGGAAATCTCCCATGATACCATGATACAATTTCCATACGGGTTAAGCCAAAATAGAGATGAATCATAGAGTAATGTCTCAAATATTTCACACAGAAAGCATTATTCATATTTTTGTCATTGAAAAAAATACTACTCACACACCTTCCGTCACCACTCTCTTAATTCCTCTCACTCTTATCACACTCTCATCATCCCTACCACCAGAGCTACTCTCGTGTGCAGCCTTTCCGAGTCCGAGGCGAGTTCGAGACCAAAGTCACACAACTCAAGACGATTCCGAGTCCTGGACAAAAATCACTTGAGATGAGACGAGAACGAGACTATCAAAAGCTGTTCTTAGTGGCGAGTCGAGTCCCGACTCTTAACAATAGGTTTTCTTTCAAATAAACAACCAGAATATTCGTAGACCTTTATTTATATATTTATATATACTTACTTGGTCGCTGAAGACGTCCGTGTGATTTTAAATTTCTTGGGCATAGACATTTACTCGAACTCTTGGCTCGGTCTGGTTTAGAGATTTCGCGACCAGAGTTCTGGTCCATGAGCGACGAGACCAAGACAAGTCCGTGTCCTTCAAAAGACGTCTCGAGACGAGTCCGAATCTACCAGGTCTGCCTACCACACAAAGACAGGACAAAATGTGTGTCCTTAAGGTTACTCCTTTGTCCTTGGTGCGACACGGATTATTTAGCTGAAAAAAAGAATTCCACCAAGATTACGGCCCTTCTTGGAAAGGGTTCTTGGGGATTCTAGCTACGACATTAAGAAGACCCTTTGTGAAGAGGTCCTGAAATGAAATGTCGAATACATTTTCAGCTCGCTAATCTTTTTAACACCACCAGATATGAAGCGCAGCCAGCCCGCTTGGAAGTAATTTATGCGTCACGTACTGAGGGATAATTCAAGAAAAGTGCATGGGAGAACAGAATAGTCCTTTGAGAATGTTAAAACTCCTCTCTTAAGCATTGTTCAAATAGGTATAATAAGCTGAATAGTGCTATACGCGAGGCTTTACGTCTAAATAAACACGCTTGTTCAAATAGGAACCGAATACGTTCTTATCAATGCAACGTCAGGTGTTGCCGCGCTGGTACAATTTTTCGAGTTTGTAAAGATCAGTAAAGTCTTCTTAGTACCACTAGAAGCACACGAGTACAATTTGACGCCCAATATATCGTAAAAATCTATGAAATCTACCGATGGACTGCATTGGAGTACAGTAGAGTAGAGTAGAGATATATTTATTAAAAAACAGAGACTATTCGCCTTTTTCCTGCCAAGGAAGGCAATGAAGCTTGGAAGGGCAAGCGAAGTTATTCATTTATAGTTATTCACTACATTCATGCGAAGCTACTCGTACACTAGATTGGTCCTGGAACTAATAATAAGCAGTCGTAACAGAACAAAACGTGTTCTTTTGAAGAAAAGTTGTTTCTACAGCTTCCAACAAAGTAGAACTTTAGTGCTTCCCGTGGCAACCCTGAGGACGCTGCTCCTTTCCTCGGACCGCTGGCGGAACCAACCAAGCGATCTGATTGGCACCACATAAGCGAGAATAGAACGCGAGTCTATTCTCCTTCTTCACCTTATTACAGCGCGCTCCGAGGGAAAGAGGAATCTGTAATAAACCTTATACGCCGTAATACACCTTATAACACCTATTTGAACAATGCATTAAAGTTTATATTTCCTTCGTCAGACCTCTTGCGAATGTGCATCACCTGTATAATTATAGCTTCGAATCATCCGTTCCGCATGTGACTTCATGCACGGCAAGTGCTAGTACCAAATAGGCATAGTAGGAACGTGTGACTGGGTCCCGCTCCTTAAAGATAACTGGAAAAGCCAACTTATTTTTGTGTCATTTAATTGAATACACTAAATAATTTGGATTCTGCTAAGGGATTTTTTTGTATTCCTGACTATCTGCTGTAGTTATGACGTTTAGAATATCTGCGGCCGTCCCCACCCTATGTTCTACTATGATCGGGAAATTTTAATCTTAAATCAAACGCGAATTTCCAGTTGGCAATGGTCAGCTTGGTGAAGACTGCTTGTGCCTAAACAATAAGACCAGAGGTTTCGGTGGGATACCAAAATTCTAACATTTGATTCAAACAATTGGGTCATGTCTTCGCCATTCAGTCTTCGTCAGATTCCTTGATTATTTTTACTGTTAAAATAAGGTTCAAAAATGGATTCAGCATGTCTCCTTCCCCGATACCGAATCTCTAATCGATTTCAGCCAACAACTTTGAGCTTCAACCAAATTTCCAGTTTCAGCCGAATTCGTGATACACCATTTTTCCAGCAAGAAAACTAAGTTCAGATATGGATTCAGCGCACCTCCTTACCCCTTCAATGAATATCTTATTAGCTCATAAAACATACATGTTTTTTATCGTAAATTTAAAACCCTCCTCTGCATGGATTCAGCGGACCTCCTTACGCATTTTCAGCGGCTCTTCAAGCCAATTTAAGTGAACAAGGGATGGGTAACTAGACTGTCCTATCCCGGCCCTTTTCAGTTAAACTTTAAGGGTTCCGGTGGCAATGATCAAAATCATACGGAATTGATCTTGAAAGAAAATTACAACCAAGCCTACAAACTGCGTACATGGAAGTTAAAATGTTTTGGGGGCGGACGAGGCATTTACCGACTGGCTGGTAATTTTTACCGACTTTTTGTACAGAGAAGACGACTGTCTCCAACAACAAAAATGACATTTTGAATAAAAGCAACTGATTTTCAGAAAAATCCACTGATTTTCAGAAAAAACCGACTATTTTGACGAAAAATCGACCAATTTTCAGAAAAACCGACTGTTTTTATGAAAAAAATTAATTGTTTTGACGAAAAATCGCGGCGCGCCCACTCGGTTACTTTTTACCGACTGGCCGACAGCATTGCTGGACTGGCCCCCCAGTCGTGACGCCCCTGATGGAACGTACGTAACGTGTATGGTCTTCTGTCTCTACCGGCCGGTGTGCACACTAACAGGAGATAATATTTCCACAGGGTTTATTCCGGCACTGTGCAGATCTTGAAATGTCAATTGTATTGAACGAAAGAAGCAATTCGACTAGTTTCCTTTCCGTGAAAGAAGTGCGACCGATCTGAGAACTCAGTAATTGAGTATTCAAATCTGTGCCTGAGATAATATTGAGTCTGGCATAATAGGTAGATAGATACATTAACTGTATAAAAGAGCCGCCTAGGGCTATTCCAGTATAGATACATTAACTGTATAAAACAGCCGACTAGGGCCATTCCATTACATAGGCTACAAGGAACAAACAAGAACGAGAACGACACCGCACTAACTTCAATCTAGAGAGAGAATGATGTTCTCTGTACTTACCTATCCGGAGGAGCCTTCGATGTGTTTTGATACATCTTTCACCATTTGTACAAATAAATCGGTCCCAAATTCTCTCACCCTAACATTCCTTCCCGCTAATCATTCAGCTCTTTGCATTTTGCCAAAATTGGTTCATACTTTCATTACTACTTTCACACAAATTGGGCAAAATTAAGGACCAGTCTGCACCCTCGCCTATGGAGTTGAGGTATGTTAATTGGGACAGCCATTCCTTCAGACGGTGCTGGTTTCCGGTAGAAGTGGTAGAATAAATAACCACCCATTCGGTTGTTCCTAATAATCCCTTGAAGCACTCTCTGGATGCACCACTACTTGACATTTACCACCACAAGCGGATGTTGCTATGTAAATGTGAAACCGCGTGAACAAAGGCTGTAACTCTGCTTGGAGTTTGGTGGTAAATATTTGAATCACATATTCACACAGTCCATAGAAGCAAGAACAAATAATCACTAGAACCTCCGTCTCCCTATCTCTGTAATATGACCATGCGGAGTCGAATAGATTCCCGGTAGCCTGCCAGATGCAAACAAAGCGGAGGTTAGGAGCTACGCGGAACATAGCAGTTCGTTACCTCTATACAAACAGCTATATCGCAGTAGAGCCCCGGAGAAGAAACTTCAAAGGTGACAGCCGATTGGTTGTCTACCGCCGTGATGTCACATGTGACGCGCTACTGAGCGGGTCCTCCAGGCCTGCAACAGTTTTTCCTCTGATATACGCAGCGGCGTAGAGGGAAGTGGACGGGTATCAAGTCAAAGCTCAGCAATTACTTCTAGCTCCGCTCAGCTTTGCCGGGGTATCCATAGTCGCTGTAGGGGACCAAAGACGGAGGTTCTATTGGATTATTTGTTCGTGATAGAAGTACTTTCCCTTCAGAAAAAATCTGGCGGAAAGGCTTGCTCGCGTTGCGCGTTTCAAAAAAAATGTCAGCCAATCAAAGTACCCATCAGAGGTTCCCAAAGAATTTTATCCCTTCTTTTGTAAATTTGTACAACGAAGCGCACGTTAAGATTTTGTACCTGTTTGTTCTGATGTTATATTTCTGATTGTTTTACGTAGCCTAAGTGTTCTGTCTGATTCTTTATTATTTATGTGTGCGCTTATAAGTTATACTGATGACGTTATCGAACGAATTTGGCGTAAGCCATGGCAGAGTCCAGGTCAGTAAAGATTTGTCTATCGAAAATAACACCAATTCAAAGCAAGCTACCATCCAAACAAGACCAGAGGTTTCGATGGGATCCCAAAAATCTAACATTTGATTCAACCAATTGGGTCATGTCTTCACCATTTAGTCTTCGTCAGATTCTTTGAATATTTTTACTGTTAAAATAAAGGTCAAAAATGGATTCAGTATGTCTCCTTGCACCAATACGGAATCTCGAATCGATTTCAAAAACACCCCGAGCTTCAACCAAATTTCCAGTTTCAGCCGAATTCGTGATGAACCATTTGTCCAGCAAGAAAACCAAGTTCAGATATGGATTCAGCGGACCTCCTTACCCCCCTCAATGAATATCTTATTAGCTTATAAAACATACATGTTGTTACCGTAAATTCGATACCCCTCCTCTGTCTCTAAAGATAGGACTAAAGGACCCATCTACGAACTTGACCTGTACTTTACCAGTGAATTCTCATTGAACAACATCGTCGCTTTAATAACACATATTTCCTCGGTTGAACATATTTATCAATATATATATATATATATCTCTCTCTATCTCTCTATGGACGCCGGAGATATATATATCTCCGGCGTCCATGGAGAGATTGCACCCTACCTGATGAAAACGGATATTGCCAAGCCACCATCACAGGAACATAACACACAAATTTAACGTTGGGAGGTATAGTAAAGGACTTTCCACTTTGAAATTAAATTATCGGTGTTTGATCATCATTCTGAGCGTGGGACTTGCAGGAATGTTAATTGGGCTGTTCCTTAATCGTATAATTCTATTTTTGCAAAAAAGTTTTCATGGAAGTAAGAGCTTGAAGGCTTCAAAGTTCGAACACAAAAATAGAGTGTCGAATCCTATCGATCGGTTATGACGTGTCATTCAAAAACCAACCAATAAGAAGCATTACTCGTTTTTGTAGTTTCAAGCCTTCAAATTCTCATTTCTGATCAGTCTTTTCTATAAAGCTGAGATTATACAATTAAGAAAAAACTAGAAATCGTTTCCAGCTATTTACAGGCTTATAATAGTAATAAAACATGGATAATTTGGTCTCAAAGCCGAAAGCCCTATACTCCACAACATTAAATTACTCTTTTTCTACTCGTATCCGTTTTCGTTGGGTAGGCTGCAATCTCTCTATAGAATAAACAAAGGATATGTCGCCATCATCCACCCGCAAAGCTATACTAGTTTGAGAATAAAGGGGTAGGGACTGCTATAACCGAAAATTCGTCGATAAATTTTATGTTCGGTTTTCGCCGGATTTCGGGTGAACTGCTTGTCCGGCAGGAAAATAACTTTCATATCAACTAAACTAAATCAACTAAAATCTTCGTCAGTGGATGTTGATGGTATTGGTATAAACCATCTGAAAATTGATTGCCCACCACTTCTGTGCCATCTTCAACTGTTATTTCAAATATGCTTATGTTCTTCGCTGGTTCCGGACAGTTTTCTGTGTGGTACAGTCAGTTCAATCCTTAAACGTGGTCAGTCTCCGTTTGAATGTTCTTCTTATAGGCCAATTACTGTTTCTTGCAATCTAAGTAAAGTTTTTGAATATCTGCTTCTTCCTTTTCTTAATGATAATGTTAACTTCGGGCAAAATCAATTCGGATTTCAGCCTGGTATCGGATGTCAGCATGCGCATCGGGCACTTTCTTCTCTTCTCATTGATTCATCTAAGAAGGGTTATAGTCTTCACATTTGTGCACTAGATCTTTCTAAAGCTTTTGACAGTATTGTGCATTCTCAAGCTCTTTACTCTCTTTACAGTAACGGCATTAACCTTTCCGTTATATTTCTTCTTCGTTATTGGTATCGTAAATCTTACCTCCGAAAAAATCTAATGGTTCAGTTTCAGCTTCAAGGATTCCTGTCCGTTGTGGTGTAAGACAGGGTGGTGTACTTTCTCCTAGTATATTCAAAATGTGTATTTCTGATACGCTTACAAATATTTCTTCTTCTTATCTCCTTGGTTTTTCAAATGTTTCATATCTTGCTTATGCAGATGACCTTCTATTAATTAGCCGATCTAGGAGCGAGTTGTCGCGTTTGGTTCAGAAGCTTTCCTCTTCATTTTCCAATATTGGACTCTCTTTAAACGTAAAAAAACATGAATATCTGTCTTTTAACTCCGGGCCATCCGCGTCTCTAAATTGCTTGAAGTTTTCTATTCCAAGTGTTGATTCTATTCGGTGGCTGGGTATTACCATTACTAAAAATATTTCCGATCCCGGACGGTTTCCGCTTGTAGACTAAAAATTCAACTGGGTTATTCGAAAATTGTTGCTAACAGGGGGAAATAAAATCGGAAAGCTCTTGGCAAACTATACTCTTCCTTCTGTGACCATTCTATTCTTTTTTTTTATCTGGTGTCTATCCTGTTTTAAAGAAAAAGGATATTAAAACTATGCGATCCTCTTATTTTCGTTTTTGTAAATTTCTTCTTTTTCTCCCTCCTTGGCAAAGAAATTCCAAAATTATTAGTAATTACTCGCTACGGGATGTCACGGAGAAATTGTCTGTTCTCCACAGAAAACTGTCCGAAACGGCGTACGCGCGTCTGTCGCCCTCTCATGGGCTTATTCGTCTGTTTGATTCTTAAGTAGAATTTGTTTGTATGTGTAGTGTTTTGCCTAATTATGTCTTCATATATTCTTTTGTACTCCACTGTTTTCGTCTTGTACGATTTGTGGGTTAAAAATAAATTATCATTATTGTTATATTCCGATTCAGCATGTCTCCTTGCCCCTAAATCAACTTTCTCAATAGCTGTTAAAAATATTTTGTTGCCCCTTAATTTGAAACCCCCTCCCGCACCCCTAAATCTAGGGCTACAGAGCCTATCTACGAACGTGATCTTATCCTTGACCCAAAGAATCCTCACACCAAGTTTCATCAAAATATCTCCTTCCGTTCGAGAGTGATCGTACTAACAGACGGAAAACTTTTGCGATGTCATAGGTATCCCTCCACTTACGTTTTGGGTTCCCAAAAACATACTTTTACTGTATTTGATCGGATCTTTAGTTCGGTTTAGTGGTTGAAACATCAAGAGCAGAGTATAATAATACTAATATAACAGCAAGATAATAGTAATAGTATAAGGGGCAATGAACACTAGCGTAAACACAAAGAAAAAAAGAAAAAACTTCTTCGTTCAAAAAAACATGTAATGATCGTCGCAGTCTTTTCCACATCTGTAAGCTATCGTTATAACATTCTCCTTTATTTAATTAAAGGTTTACTATAAAGTAGGGATTTGACAAATTCTGGGCACTGTTTTGCAGCATCCCTGGTCCTGTCAACTTTATCGCGGAACTTCTTATTACTTATACCTTGTAAGTAGTGAACTGAAAGCCGAAAATGCTACTCGGGCGGTGTTTGAACCTACGACCTTTGGCCCACAAGGCTACTGCCTCTATCACTCAGCTACAGAGGAGCTTGTGAACATAGTGCAAACCCCTGCAATAGTCAGATTGAAGCGGGCTATAAGAACAGTGACCCCCCCCCCCCCCCCGGAGGAAGAGTCATCTAAGGCATCTAAGCTGTTCGTTTCCCCATATTTATCACTGTTAAGAAGTCCCTTGTTATTCCATCTTACGTGTCACATCACTTTTCCATGAGACTTGTGCTTTAGGAAGCAGTCGGCAGTGCGTCAGCAGTCCTCCTGCCCCATCTGTTTTGGGTGTTGCCGAAGCTCAGTTAAAAGATGTTTTTTCATTCATTCGCTGAGAAAGAACAGCAATAGGAAACAGATTGTTTTGTTTCTTCCACGTAGGACTAGAGGGCTACATAGAGCTTGAATCTCATTTTGAATAGTTTATCGGATTTTCCCGAAGAAGACGCTCTTGCAGACATTGAAGACGGATTTTGAACACATAGTTTAAGTTTCTCGCCCTCAGTGGTCCTTTAGTGTGAAATTTTACCGTCTGTCGACCATGAATAGATACTGCAGTGAGCTTTGAATTTTCTAATGTAAGTATGTCTAACTAGGTCGCAGCATATAATTATTGATGTTACAAAATACGTCATATTGCACTATACGCAAATAATTTACAGGTTCTTGGCGATTATTGAAAGCGGAACCTTACCTTTTTGAGATCCCAAAACGTAAGTGCAGGAGGGATCAGAGGCGTTACTAGTCAAAATGTGTGGGGGGGACACGAGGCATTTACCGACTTTTCTGCAGAAAAAACGACTGTTTTAAACAACAAAAATGAAATTTTCGAAAAAACGACTGATTTTCAGAAAAACCGACTATTTTGACGAAAAATCAACTAATTTTCAGAAAAAAACTGTTTTCCTGATAAAAATAAACTGTTTTGAAGAAAAATCACGGAGCTTCGCTCCGACTCGGTTATTTTTTACCGACTGGCCGACAGCATTAGGAGGTCTCCTCACTCTGTATCGACTATATGTTAAAGCTTCGTGCTAAATTTTGGGATTTAGCGCGAGCTGCTTGTCCGGCGTGAAAATAATTTTCAGAATCGGATTCAGCATGTGTTCCTACACTTGAATCGAACATCTAATCGATTTCAGATACAACAGGGTTGTAAGTTCAAGTTTAGGAAGGGTCAGTGTAAATATTAAGTAGTTTCGGGAATATGTTAAATATGTAAAATGTAAATAAGTGCCCGTGCTTTAGTGTAACTTGTGATTTTGATTAGATAACGTATCCAGACTTTGTAGCGTATAGTGAAAATAAAGTAGTGTTAGTCTGTCAAGTTTATATGACACAATTTAATAAAAAATTGTCGACCGATTTTTTTACCATTGGTCAGGGTAGACCCTACCCTTTATTCACGCATGCAATAGCTCTTCGCGTGGGTGTTTAATTAAGATACAAAAATGTATCTGTGAAGTATGGTGATTTCGGTCGCGCATATTCGCGCAAAGTCAGGGTGGGGAATGTGGTCCACCAGTCTCTTTCGCGGAACACACCAGTCTCACTGTTTTGAACCATCAGTCTCAGAAAAATGGCGCCGGGAACCACCAGTCTCGGAAACGAGACCAACAGTCTCAAATTCAGACCAACAGTCTCATCTAATTTCCATTTTTTTAGAGTAAAAAAGTGTTTTCTTTGTTTTTCTCTGTCAGTCCCTTGAATTACGCGCTTGTGTCAGCATGACAGGTAGAGTGAAGCTTGAGCTTTCCATACATGTATTTATCTTTGCTATTGGCTTGGTACTTCTCAGTGAGTAGGGCTCTGAAAAAGCAAACAAATTTATTTTTTTGTTTTCTGTGTTGTTTAATAGAATTCTGCTACTCTGCCAACTACTGCAGGTAAAGTGAAGCTCTGGGCTTTCAAACGATATATTATTCACTGTTACTGGATTACCAAGTGTCATATTGTGTTGCTCTGAAAAATTGTTTTGGTGAGCAAATGTAATTTCTGGTTTGTCTCTGCGATTTCTTGGGATTTTCTAGCTTTACAACCAGTTTTGGTAGATTTAAGCATGGACTTTCCACAGATACGCGTATCTCTGATATTGGCTTAGTCAGTTTCTTGCTGGTGTCCTCTGATAAACTCATTAGTTGTGTTTTTTTAACTGACCTGCTTGACCCTGTTGAATGTTTTGTTGTCTCACTATTCAGTTCACCTGACTGCCTGGTCCGGTACTAGTTCGTTCCATGCATTTTCCATGCTTAAAATACTACTGGGGCTGTCTCTACACAACTACAGTAAGCGGTCAAGTAACACTCAATGGAACCTATTATCGCTCACCAGAGCTGCATTTGATTTGCACTTCCAGTTGACTGATAGCGGTCAATTTGCCCAATCTATTGAGATTGTCGACTGAAAGTTGACTTTTGACAAACAAGAAGAAATGGTCTTCCATGGTTAACCGGTTAAACTACAGTAAGCGGTCAAGTAACACTCAATGAAACCTATTATCGCTCACCAGAAATGGGTTCGATTCGCATTTCCAGTTGACTCAAATCATCACTTTGCAGTTTTATTTGGTATTCTCAGTTGACTAACAGCGTTCGATTTATCCAGTCGACTGAAGTTGTCGATGAAAAGTTGACTTTTGACAACCAAGAAGAAATGGTCATTCGTTCCATGGTTAACCGGTTAAGCTACAGTAAGCGGTCAAGTAACGCTCAATGGAACTTGTTATCGCCCAACAGAGATGGGTTCGATTTGCCTTTCCAGTTGACTTAAATCATCTTTTTCCTGTTTTATTTGCTATTCTCAGTTGACTGACAGCGTTCGATATATCCAGTCGACTGAAATTGTTGATTAAAAGTTTACTTTTGACAACCGAGAACAAATGGTCATTCATTCCATGGTTAACCGGTTAAGCGACAGTAAGCGGTCAAGTAACGCTCAATGGAACTTATTATCGCTCACCAGAGCCGTGTTCAATTCGCATTTCCAGTTAACTGAAATCATCATTTTGCAGTTTTATTTGCTATTCTCAGTTGACTGACAGCATTCTATATATCCAGTTGACTGAGATTGTCGAGTAAAAGTTGACTTTTGACAACTGAGAACAATTGGTCATTCATTCCAAGGTTAAGCGTAGGTTGAGAAAAAGATTGCGGATTCCAACCCACCGGGCACCTTTTACTGGTCATCTTAAATGTCGGCCCTGAGGCCAACATTTTTTCATGTTCTAACAAATCTGGTGCTACAGAGTACGCTACCTACCCAATGATGGTAAAAAAAAAATAAAAAAAATAAGCTTATTCTTAATGTTTTACACTGGCTATAGAAGTCCTAGCTAAAAGTGTTCAAGTTAACCTACATGAACTAACGTAAAGTCACCCACTCTGGTAATTTTTGTTTTGTTGGTTTTGGTGATTCTTTTTTCACATACCATATGTTCTTTACTAGTCCTCCATGAATATTCCTCTCACTCTTTTTCTAATTGTTGAAGTACTATCTCCTCTACAGATGTTGCTCTTGTTATAGGAACATACTGTTGTATGTTACAAACATACTGTTGTTTGTATGTTGAAGTACTATAGATGGGTGCACGTAAGAGGTCTCTTCATGAGACCTTCAAATTAAAGCGGCTACGTACAGCATCATCAAGGAGACAAGCAAAGGGTAATTTTAGTAATTGTCTAAATGTTATAGAACATGATTAGGTCGCTTTGTCATATTGTTTTAGTGATGTTCCCTTACCTTCTCCAGTTTCCACACCCTTGCCAAGAGGTAAATCGAACAATATGGATCAACTGAGAACAGCAAATAAAACAGTAAAATGATGATTTAAGTTAGTTGGAAATGCGAATAGAATGCAGCTCTGGGGACTGATAATAGGTTCCATTGAGCGATACTTGACTGCTTACTGCAGTCTAGTACACTAGCCCCTTTTTAGGCACGGTGCTCAAACGTCTAGCACCATGCCTGGGTGCTAGACGTTCAAGCCCTGTACCTTGGATTTCATGTATGGTGCATGGATTTCAGTATACAGTGCATACATCAAAAACACAGTTTCTGTCATAACAAATGAGCACCAGCTCGGACAGGGCCGAAATTACTACCATGAATTAGAGAAATCAAAGACAATCCTTTATATGTTTTTCACAACAAAAACAAAAGGGCTCAGCTGATGACAGATGTGAAAAACCTCATTTCCTTTTCTACATAGTCAAGGGTTTTGCATGCAAAGTGTCCTGTGCCTCAACCTTTTCTACCTAGCAGCCAACCAGAATATTGGCTCTTGGGGAATAGATAGGGAAAATACATGGAAAATAGATAGGGTGCTGTTAGGTTTTTCATCTCCATTATGATTAGAGCCCTTTGTTTTGGTTGTGAAAAATATATAAAGGATTGTCTTTGATTTCTCTAATTCATAGTCGTAATTTCAGCCCTGTCCGAGCCGGTGCTCAGTTGTGATGACAGAAACTGTGTTTTTGATGTATGCACTGTATACTGAAATCCATGCACCATACATGAAATCCAAGGTACAGTGCTTGAACGTCTAGCACCCAAGCATGGTGCTAGACGTTTGAGCACCGTACCTGAAATGGGGCTAGTGTACTAGACTGGCTTACTGTAGGTTAACCGGTTAACCATGCAATGATTTACCATTTTATCTCGATCGTCAAATTTTAACTTTTGGTGATTCTTTTTCACATACCATATGTTCTTTACTAGTCCTCCATGTATATTCCTCTCACTCTTTTCCTAATTGTTGATCTCCTCTACAGATGTTGCTCTTGATACAGGAACGTATTATTGTATGTTACAAACATACTATTGTTTTGTTTGTTGAAGTACTATAGATGGGTGCACGTAAGAGGTCTCTTCATGAGACCCTCAAATTGAAGCGGCTAGGTACAGCATCATCAAGGAGACAAGCAAAGGTAATTTTAGTAATTGTCTAAATTTATAGAACATGATTAGGTCGCTTTGTCATATTAATTTAGTGATATTCCCTTACCTTCTTGAGTTTCCACACCCTTGCCAAGAGCTAAATCGAACAAAATGAATCAACTGAGAACAGCAAATAAAACAGTAAAATGATGATTTAAGTTAGCTGGAAATCCGAATAGAATGCAGCTCTGCTGAGTGATAATAGGTTCCATTGAGCGATACTTAACTGCTTACTGTAGGTTAACCGGTTAACCATGGAAGGAATTACCATTTTATCTCGAACGTCAAAAGTCAACTTTTTGGTGATACTTTTTTCACATACCATATGTTTTACTAGTCCTCCATGAATATTCCTCTCACTCTTTTTCTAATTGTTGAAGTACTATCTCCTCTACAGATGTTGCTCTTGTTATAGGAACATACTATTGTATGTTACAAACATACTATTGTTTGTAGGTTGAAGTACTATAGATTGGTCCACGTAAGAGGTCTCTTCATGAGACCCTCAAATTGAAGCTGCTACGTACAGCATCATCAAGGAGACAAGCAAAGGGTAATTTTAGTAATTGTCTAAATGTTATAGAACATGATTAGGTCGCTTTGTCATATTGTTTTAGTGATGTTCCCTTACCTTCTTGAGTTTCCACACCCTTGCCAAGAGCTAAATCGAACAATATGAATCAACTGAGAACACCAAATAACAGAGTAAAATGATGATTAAAGTTAGCTGGACATGCGATTAGAATGCAGCTCTGGTGAGTGCTAATAGGTTCCATTGAGCAATACTTGACTGCTTACTGTAGGCTAACCGGTTAACCATGGAATGAATTACCATTTTATCTCGATCGGCAAAAGTCAACTTTTTGTTGACAATCTGAGTCGACTGGATAAATTGAATGCTAACTGAGAATAGCAAATAAAACAGCAAAAAGATTATTTCAGTCAATTGGAAATGCAAATCAAACGCAGCTCTGGTGAGCGATAAAATGTTCCATTGAGCAATACTTGACCGCTTACTGTTGGTTAACCGGTTATCGGTGGAACAAATGACCGTTTGTTGTCAGTCGTCCAAAGTCAACTTTTAGTGGACAATCTCAATAGATTGGATAAATTGAACGCTATTAGTCAACTGAGAATAGCAAACAAAATGGTAAAATGATAACTTAAGTCAACTGGAAATGCGAATTAAACGCAGCTCTGGTGGGCGATAATAGGTTCCATTGAGTGTTACTGACCGCTTACTGTAGTTGTGTAGAGACAGCCCCAAAATAGTATTTTAAGCATGGAAAATGCATGGAACGAACTAGTACCGGACCAGGCAGTCAGGTGAACTGAATGGCGAGACAACAAAAGATTCAACAGGGTCTAGCAGGTCAGTTAAAAAAAACACAGCTAATGAGTTTATCAAAGGACACCAGCAAGAAACTGACAAAGCCAATATCAGAGATACACGTATCTGTGGAAAGTCCATGCTTAAATCTACCAAAACTGGTTGTAAAGTTAGAAAATCCCAAGAAAGACAATCTGAGTTGACTGAATAAATTGAATGCTAACTGAGAATAGCAAATAAAACAGCAAAAAGATTATTTCAGTCAACTGGAAATGCAAATCAAACGCAGCTCTGGTGAGAGATAAAATGTTCCATTGAGCGATACTTGACCACTTACTGTTGGTTAACCGGTTATCCATGGAACGAATGACCATTTGTTGTCGGTCGTCCAAAGTCAACTTTTAGTGGACAATGTCAGTCGACTGGATAAATAGAACCTATCAGTCAACTGAGAATAGGAAATAAAACTGCAAAATGACGATTTAAGTTAACTGGAAACGAGAATCAAATGCAGCTCTAGTGAGAGATAAAATGTTCCATTGAGCGATACTTGACCGCTTACTTTAACCGGTTATCCATGGAACAAATGACCGTTTGTTCTCTGTTGTCAAAAGTCACCTTTACTCGTCAGTGTCAAAAGTCAAAAGTCACCTTGTCAGTCGAATGGATAAATTGAACGCTATCAGTCAACTGAGAATAGCAAATGAAACAGCGAAATGATGATTTCAGCCGACAGGAAATGCGGACCGAACCCAGCTCTGGTGAGCAATGATAGGTACATTGAGCGTTACTTGACCGCTTACTGTAGCTTAACCGCTTAACCATGGAACGAATGACCATTTATTCTTGGTCGTCAAAAGTCAAATTTTAGTCCAAAATCTCAGTCGACTGGATAAATCGAACGCTATCAGTCAATGCAAATCAAACGCAGCTCTGGTGAGCGATAATAGGTTCCATTGAGCGATACTTGACCGCTTGCTGTAGTTGTGTAGAGACAGCCTCAGAATAGTATTTTAAGCATTGAAAATGCATGGAAAAAGAATGGAACAAACTAATACCGGACCAGTCAGTCAGGTGAACTGAACAGTGAGGCGACAAAACATTCAACAGTATCAAGCAGGGCAGTTAAAAAAAAATAGCTAATGAGTTTACCATAGGAACCCAGCAACAAACTGACTAAGCCAGTATCAAGAGAGACATGGATCTGTGGAAAACTCATGCTTAAATCTACCAAAACTGGTCGCAAAGTTGGAAAATTCCAAGAAATCGCATAGACAGACTAGAAATTACATTTGTTTACCAAAACAGTTTTTTCAAAGCCACCCAATGTGACACTTGGGAATCCAGTAACAGTGAATCATATATCGTCTGAAAGCCCAGGCTTCACTTTACCTGTTGTAGTTGGCAGAGTAGCAGAATTCTATTAAACAACACAGAAAACAAAAAAATAAATTTGTTTGCTTTTTGAGAGCCCTACTCACTGAGAAGTACCAAGCCAATAGCAGAGATGAATACATGTGTTGAAAGCCCAAGCTTCACTCTACCTGTAGTGCTGACACAAGCTCGTAATTCAAGGGACTGACAGAGAAAAACAAAGAAAACACTTTTTTACTTTAAAAAAATTGGTATTTAGTTGAGACTGTTGGTCTGAATTTGAGACTGTTGGTCTCGTTTCCGAGACTGCTGGTTCCCGGCGCCATTTTTATGAGACTGGTGGTCCGAAACAGTGAGACTGGTGTGTTCGATTTTCAAAACGGCCGTGAGACTGGTGGACCACATTCCCCACCCTGAAAGTTAATTGGGTTTAATAGAAGCTGTTTAAACCTAGCGGACGTATCCTTTGTATTTTGGATTGTCGGGAGGGAGGGGGGGGGGGGTCGAAGGGGTTGATATATGCTGTTAAAATTTCGTATACAGATCCACTGGCAATGTACAGGCCAAGTCCATAGATGGGTTCTTTAGCCCTATATTTAGAGGCAGAGGAGGCGGTTTTGAACTAAGGGTAAGAACAAATATGTTTTATAAGCTAATGAGATGTTCGTTTAAGGTGTAAGGAGGCCCACTGAATCCATATCTGAACTTAGTTTTCTTGCCGGACAAATGATTCACCAGGAATTAGTTCAAAAAATGAAAATAATGCATTGAAAACAGACGAAATGTACAAAAATGGGTTGGAATAAGCCATGCAATTACTTGAAAGCTTATACAGAAAAGAAGTCGCACTGAACTGAACAAGGGCCAAATACATGTTATAGGGTCCCTATTCCAAGCCTTCTCGTGTTAGGCTTCCTTGAAATCATAACAATTTAGCACAGGAAGTCCATCACGCCTAAATAATTATTTGCCGATTTTTATTGATAATTTAAGGCCTACCTAACTACCAGCCTACTTCGCCGTTTTTCGACCATCCAAAACTACTTTAGCTTTTTTCCATCTTTCACGCTCGTGAACGAACACCACTACCGATCATGGTTGCCACATTGAACAAATTTAGAGAGTGAATTTTCATCGAAAACAGAGAGTGAACTGGGAGTGAAATTTTATTTTCATGGAAAAATCGGAAATGGTCATTTTTTATCGAACCACTCCTGCAAAAAGACAAATCTTGATTTGCTGTCCATGAAAAAAACCCGTAAAATAGTCACTTTTGGTTGGAATTACTACTGGAATGACACATCTAGACATTTTCTGTAATGGAGTGAATTTTACGTCCTACGTAGGACCAGAGTGACAACAACAAAATAGAGTGACAATTCACACTATAGTACGACAAGTGGCCACCCTTCTACCGACCTGATATCCGGTATAAAAAGGACAACTTCATGTAAAATTCAAATACTGAGAAAACAAAGCGAAAAGAGAGGTGGCTAGGGCTTGGGCTACACAAATACTTCTCGAGGATCGCGTCTTGCCGTCCCGCCGACACTGTTCTGTCAAACGCACCAAGTTGCCCGCTTTCTTTTTCTGGAGAAACCAGTCGCCATGCGGCGTCATAAGCTAGCATGTGCCGAAGCGATCCAAACAGGAACTAAAGCTTTTAAGAAAGACGAATCTAAATTGCCCCTCTCTGTCTCATTTACATCTGAACTAAACCGAAGCAAAGTTCCAAAGAAGACAAGCCTGAGTCTCTAACTATCAGACCGTTCACAAGGGAGCTGAAATAAGCGGCTTATTGCCCGGTTGAATAAGCGTTCAGAAACTATGAAGAAAACTTCAAGAGGTACGAGAATAGAGAGAGCAGGTCAATTAAAAATTGGACTGGAAGATTTTCCTATGGGGTGGACGGACCATCAGGTTTTCAGGGTGGATTTCTGAATATCCATCAATTTTGAGAGAGGAAGTCGAAAGAAATAACAAATTTTACGGACGAAAATAATCATGGTGCTAAGAGCTGTGCATGGCTGTCGAGAGCCGTGTTTTCTGTTCGCACCATGACACTTGGTCAACCGTCGACATAAAAATCAAGGTTACTGATTTGAAATATGGGCATATGGGCGGCATAAACAACCCGTGACATTTTTGTAAACACATTTTGTTTAAGCAAACTAACAAACTAACTAATCTTTTTCAAACTAATCTTTTGAACCTAAAAATAATTTAAAAAACTTTTAAATTTCAAATCATTTCTGTATTACTTTTCTCAATTCATAAAGGCAAATCAAAATTATAACGTTAGCTTTAATATTATCTTAACTTAATTACTGTTTACTTAATTATACATACTTTACTTCTTTAACATTATTCTTTACCCATGACGTCTAATTAGGGCCTGAATAAAGGACGAAATGGAGGGCGGAAAGAGAGTCACACTTCTTCAATGTTAACCCCCCTTGCATGTTTTCACGGCCTATCGAGATCACAGGTCACGGAATTCCATCGTCCAAAGCAAACAAAGGAGCGCTGGACGCACGCCATGTAACTTCCATTAAAGGGAACACGCTACCACGCTAACAGAACTTAATTTGGAGTCAGAGAAGCTAAAGGCCCATTCACTTTTAGCTAATACTCGGTACCAGCCAGTTCCGGAAATCGCTCTGAGACCGAGAATTAGCTGGGTTTCTGCCGTTCGCAATCGATACTGGTGCCAGTTTCGGGCACCAGATAGTCTCGCACCCAAGTTGAAATCAGTTCAACTTTTCAGGGTACTGGCCAATCACATTACTTAGGGGAATTCTCAGGTATGTTCCGATTGGCTAACGCTGAACCACGTCAGACCGAAGAACAATGACCTAAATTCACTTTCGGTTTTCAAGACAGCAAGGAGTGGATGTGATTTTATCTATTGGGCTTGGTTCGAAACTAGCCAATCAGAATATTCCTCAATATTCCCCATAATACTCTGATTGGCTAGTACCCTCGAAAGTTGAACTGATTTTTCTCAGAACAAGCGGCTTACAAGCAAAGATTACCAAAAGGCGATTGTAAAGCACCCGAACAACAAAAATGGCGTCATGGGTGCTTTAATAGTAACTAATTCAGTTCACTTGGAGGATAAGAATAAATGTGCATTGTATACAGGCCCGTATCCAGAAATTTATCTGGGGGGGGGGCCTTTTGGTGTTTTTTTTTACTGTGGGTCCGACAAAAAAAGTACAAAAAGGATATAGTTCAGAGGGAAAAGCCTATAAAAATGATTATTTATGTATGTTTCGGGGGGGGGGGGGGGTCAACCCCCTACGCCCCTCTCCCCGGATACGGCCCTGATTGTAAATAATCTCGTTGTGTCTGCTGGTCGTTAGGAACCTTTCAGGTCCTTCATTTCCGTGGTAGGCTAATGTTTCTGCAATGAAATGTAATTCCAAAAGAAAGCCCATCGGACCATAACGGAACATTATGTCTACTGCACAGCAACCATTTAAAATATATCAGCTTAAAAAACAAAACAATGCATTTATTATCGACAAAATCCAAACGTAGCTATCATCAGGAACCTCTGGAACGTTTTCGTTTTCCAGCGCGGTCCCGTGGTGTAGTGACCCCCCAGTAACGAAAATACCACCCACTACGACAGCCATGAGTATTCCGCCTCCCTAACCTTAGACATGTGCTTAACATGTGTGACAGGGAGCCATCTATCTAGCTTGGTAGGAAGTACTTGTGCCAAGTCGTTGTTTTCCCTTCCAGTGCTTTGAAATAGGTCAGTGAAAAAAGCAACGGAAATTTGGGCATTCTGTGATAACTGCTTTAAGATGCTAGCACCGCACCTGAATAATTAGGATTTTCGAAGCTGAATAGACAAGGAAGCTTCCCCCACCTCAGGCTCTCAGAATAATTTCGATCTCTGAACATCCTGGAATGGAGACATATTTCCAGACGATTTATTTCGGTTCCGGCTATTTCCCTCAAATCGAAGCTGAACCTTATGATAACTGGTCCGGAAGTACATCTTTTCTTCGTGTTTTCGGCTCGTTACTCCCCAGCTCTTTTGCAGTGGCGTACATGGGTAAAATTCGATTCGACAGTGACGTCTACGACAGAGTTTATCGGTGCAGCAAATGCTCAATCGGCTGTGAAGTGTGCGAGGATGATAAGCCATGCATCACCCCTCACGATTGGACCCTGCGGTACGTATTGATTTGAATTATGCTGTTTGAATGTTTGCGCGGTATTAGTTGCATTCGTTGCACTCCGGGCTGTCTCTGGAATTTTGTCACCGGTTTGCGGTTCTTACTCTTGTAACGCGTTTTTTTTTATTCACCGTTGGGTAGTCACCGGTGAGTGCAAAAACGACCTAAATTCTGGGTTTCGAGCGAAGCCCCGTCAATTGACGAGAAGTTGCTAAATTCCCGGTAAAGCCTGGCTTGCCGAGCAGGTTCTGGTTAGTCCGCACCGGTGAGATAAAACCAGACACCTGTTAGTTCAAAAACGGGTTATAAGACTGGTGAGTAGTCACCGGTGGATGCAAAAGAGCTTGTAAGAATGACCGGAGACTACCGATGTCACTCCCGTGACAAAGAACGCAGCTATTATGTTGCAAGCAAAAATAGTGCTCTTAGGTACCAAACTGGCCACAGCACTCTTCAAGTTTCGCTCAAATAGAACGAACTTTCATCTTTCGTGTTGTTTTCCACAAAGAACAAACTTGATCAATCAGCAAACAGCAAATCAGCTAGCAGCTAACTTTTCAGGTTTCTTCTGGCATAAACTTGGAAAATCCAAAAATTAAAATTTTTAGATTTCATGTTGACTAACCTTACTCTTAGCAGGATCAATAGTAGAAAGTGGGGCCGGGACTGGCTATGTCTTCCATCTTGTTAAGCTGTTTATTTTAATCGCCATCTGCTGGGTGAAATTACTTGCCACGTAGAAATAGACGCAAACTTTGAATGAAGATACAGAAGGATCGAGAGCGAAAGTTGCAAAATAGTAAAACGATAAACTCGAGATGAAATAAAAATTGTCGGCAAACATTTTGCATTAAAAGTTGCCTGGTGTGGTTGTTAGTCGTTTCTTCAGTCCCCGTCTACCGTTAGGAGACGTTCAAATAAGCATTCCTATGCTGTACCACTAAGCTTTCGTTTCTTACAATTTGGTTCTGTGAACATAGCAATTAGTAAATTTTGCCGCAAAATCATGTTCCAGTAAACTGCAGAACAAGACCAAAGGTTTCGATGGGATCCCAAAAATGTAATGTATGAACCAGACAATTGGTCATGTAGATATCCGGTCTTCGCCAGAATCCTTGAACATTTGTATTACTAAAATTTAGAAACAGATTAAGGCCAATGGCTAATCATCCGAGAAACAAAGTTCAGATCTGGATTCAGCATGTGTGTCTACCCCTATACGTCATATCTACTTTGACGAAATTGATCAAAAGTTCCTGCCTTACTTCTGCCAAATTTCCAGTTTCCGCCGGGTTCCGGGTTAACTACTTGTCCTTCAGAAACTAAAGCTGAAACACGAATTCAGCGTATCTCCTTACCCCCACAGGCAACCTCTAATCAATTTCAAATAAATGAACTTTACCAGTTTTTTAAGGTTTTGCCGGATTTTAAGCGAACTATTTGTCCGGAGAGAAAATGATTTTACATACGGACTCAGCATGCCTCCTTACCAATACACCGAACCTCAAAGCAACTTCAGATAAAACTTTTACGTCAAACAAATGTTCCTGTTTCAGCCGGATTCCGGGCGAACTATATGTCCGGGTAGATAAGGATTGTCATCTACGGATTCAGTATGTCTTCTTTCCAATCGAACATCTAATTAACTTGAAGTTATATTTTTACTTTTAACTAATTTCCGGTTTTGGTCGGATTCCGGGTGAACTACTTCTTGGGCGAGAAAACGATTGTCATATACGTGTTCAGCATGTCTTTTTATCCCTAAATCGACCATCTCATTAGCTGTTCAAAAAGAAATTGTTCGACACTTAAGTTGACCCCCTCCCCCACCTCTAAATGCAGGGTTTCATCAAAATATCTCATTATCTTCGGCAGTTATCGTGCTGACAGACGGACAAATTTTATGAAGTCATAGGTATCCCTCCACTTACATTTTGGGATCTCAAAAAACAAGACTAAAGGTTTCGATGGGATCCTAAAAATCTAATCTTTTTTACAGAAATCGGGTTTTGTCTTCGCCAAATCCAGTATTCGCTAGAAAGATTAAGGCCAAATAGCTAACCATCTGAGAAAAACAAGTTCAGATATGGATTCAGCACGTGTGTTCACCTCTATAAGATATACCTACTTTGACGAAACTGATCGAACCTTCCTGCTTTACTTCTGCCAAATTTCCGGTTTCGACCGAACCGGACGAACTGCTTGTCCGGCAAAAAAAAACAAGAGCTACGAGCTCATATGGCACTTGTTACGAGTAGGCACGGCTGGGTTATGTCAATGATATATCTAGTGTTTGGTAGGTGTCTTCCCACCAAGTTTCATCTCGATTCCTCCATTCATAGCGTTTTCCAATATTTCCGGTTGCCCCCTCCAGCTCCCCCCAAAAGTCACCGGATCCGGTCCGGATTTTGAGTGGGTCGTCTGAGGTATGAGGTCTTTCCAAATATCAAGTTTCATCGAGATCCGGTCTCCCGTTCAAAAGTTATAAATACCTCAATATTCCGGATTCCCCCTCCCTCCACTCCCCCGACAGTGCCCGAATCGGCTCGGTTATGTCAATGATGTATCTAGTGTTTACTAGGTGTCTTCCCACCAAGTTTCATCTCGATACCTCCACTCATAGCGTTTCCCAAGATTTCCGGTTGCCCCCTCCAGCTCCCCCCAAAAGTCACCGGATCCGGTCCGAATTTTAAGTGGGTCGTCTGAGGCATGAGGTCGTTCCAAATATCAAGTTTCATCGAGATCCGATCACCCGTTCAAAAGTTATAAATACCTCAAGATTCCGGATTCCCCCTCCCTCCACTCCCCCCACGGTGCTCGGATCGGGGAAGTGACTATTTCCAACTTAATCATTTGGGGTCCCTGATACGCCTGCCAAGTCTTATCGTCCTAGCTTATGTGGAAGTGCCCGAACTAGCAAAACCTGGACAGACCGACAGACCGACGGACGGACAGAAATTGCGATCGCTATATGGCACTTGGTCGAAGGGCAAGTGCCATAAAAAAAAATCAAAGACGAAATTATCTCCTTACCCCTTATTGAACATCTAATCAACTTTGAATAAAACTTTTACTTTTAACGAACTTTCCGGTTTTGGCTGGATTCCGGGCGGACTACTTATCCGGCGAGAAAATAGTTTTGATATTCGTGTTTACAATGATATTCGTGTCTACAAGCCCGTCTATGAACTCATTTTTCCATTGACCCAAAGAATCCTCACACCAAGTTTCATCAAAATATCTCATTCCCACCGAGAGTTATCGTGCTGACAGACGACGGACAGGCAGACGGACAACTTTTCGATGTCATAGGTATCCTCCACCTACGTTTTGGGATCCCAAAAATGGGACATTACTTACATCCCTTTTGTATTTTTAAACTGTATGAGGCACGCCAAAAAAATCAAAAACAAAATAATTTAGCCTATTACTTGCAACTATTTTCAGTTTTTGAACTGTTGGGGGCATACAGAAAAGTGAGAACAAGTGCAAAATAGTTCAGGGTTTACCCGATGGGAGTTTCATTTGGTCCACCTCTTGAATGAAAGGGGAGACTGAAATGATTGTGTTTATAATTGGTTCCGTGTACTGTAGGCTAACCTACACTGTCAGAAGTTTCATAGCAGATATCACAAGGATGCGCGGTTCCAGCACTTGGGATGTTATCTGTTGTGGTTCTACAAATGCTATGCATTAAACACTATGCATACTAGAAGAGCCGAAACACCACCGAAAAAATGTCGCTGACTTTTTTGTTTGTCATCATGACATAGGAAAAATCAGCAGAAGCTTTTTCGGCTCTTCCTGACTATATTTGCCATGTGTAAACTTTAATGCATAACCAAAACAACAACAGATAACATCCCAAGTGTTATCTGTTGAAACTACGCATCCTTGTGTTATTTGCTATGAAACTTCTGACAGTGTGCTTACTTAGAAATAACAACGGGGTCAAGTCAGAGTAGTGGCGAAACTAGCCCATTTTCGTGGGGGGCAAACTCAGATTTTACCGACAAGATTTAATGATTTACCGACACACTCCCCTTGAATGCATATTACAACCGTTGTAATAATAAGTTGTAACATGTCAATTGAGATGGTTTTCTAATGAAAATTTAATGAGTTCGCCATTAAATTCCTTGTTGAAATTTGGTATGAAGATGCGTTAGATCAGACTACAGGTGAAGTGAACGGGGCAATCCAGTTTTACGGAAACTTGATGGCTGATGGAAGCAGATGCCCCAAATTTGCTGCTTCTGTATCCGGATGAAATCCGAGAACTGAGTGGAAGGGAGAGGGGTCAGAGTAACTTTGTGATACGCCTCAAAAACCAAACAGGTGCTTGGGCCTTAGAAAGGGCTCGGAAGGGCCCCAAGATGTTCAATTTATCCGCGTCCGAAAAGTGTTGCCAGGAGGTCTCGGAAATATTGTAATACGAGTAGGGGCTTAACGGATAGAGTGATTTGGATAAAACTTGAAAGGTACAAAACTCATGGGACATAGGCATTTAATTTGGGGCCCAAACCAGATCTGACGTTCGTTGGATGAAGGTGGGGCTGAGGGGTACCGGACCGGTAGGCCCACTGTAAATTTTTCGGAAATGGTCAGTTCGAGCGATGCTTGATGCATTGTAGACGTGGATGCAAAATATATGCCATTGGCCCATTTATGTATCAGAACCTCTTCTTGCCATTATGGTAGTACTGTGGGGGCATTAGGATGGATCCGGGACATTTTCTTAAACGCTTAGGGACCAAACCGGCTGAGCGAATTAGATAAACTTGGCACTACTGTGCCCATGTGACCTAGTTGTGTTATTCAGATATCCTGGCCTGATCCAACCTCGGTGGGCCGAGTTGGTGGGGGTATCACTGACCGGAATTCGAAACTCACAAGTCACGGAATAAAGTGGACCATTTCCCGGACTGATGAACAACCAGATTAACCCAAAAGGGTAGTTTGTGGATGGGAACTGAGAAATGACTCATGAACAATTCGAGGAAACAGGTTTGCCGGTGTGGTTGGTTTACCGTCAAGGAACAGAAAGGAATGAAGAAGTGTTAGGTTAGTGCATTTTCGGATTTAGCGACGAGAAAATTCCAGTATCAACATAAAAAAGTCTCGCACTGACGAATAGTTCACAAATACTAAATTTAACGACAAGATTTGGATCTGTTCCGTATGTAAACAGACAGAAAAAGAGTTCCCATTTTACCGACAAGATTTTTCCCATCATTTGCGGAAAAAGAAAAACAACAGAAATCAGGGTCTCGATCCGATCATTGCCTGATTAACCGACAAAGCTTTTTCGGTATCATCTCCGCATCGACAAAACATTCTGATTTCTAGACAAGAAGCTTCCTGATTACCGACACAGTTTCTGTCGGTATCAGAAACGACATTTTAAAGCTCTTGCCGGTACTGAAGGCGGAATCTGCGCACCGTCTCCGCACAGACGAACGCTGCCGATTTACCTAAAGAGCTCTTGTCGGTAGTCCATGCACTGACAGACAATTTCCCTACAACAAATTTCATGATTTACCGACAAAGCAATGGTCTCCGCACCGAGAAACGCTGCCGGTTTTTCAACAAGAAGTTTCCTGGCTTACCGACAGAGCTTTTATCGGTATTTAGAAACGGAATACTAAAGCGTACCGTGCCGACAAACGCTTTCTATTTCCCAACAAGAAGTTTAAAACAGAACTTTAGTCGGTATCAGAAATGGTATGATAAAAGCGTTTATCGGTACCGACAGGATTTTTCGTGGGGGAGGCAGCTGCCCCCCCCCCCCCCATGCCCTCCTCTAGTTTCGCCACTGAGTCAGAGTGTCTCGCACCAGTGCTTCTATATTTTTTATTGCGAAAAGAACTGTTACATGTTGACACTTTTAGGATCCCAAAACGTAGGCGACGAGATACCTATGACTTCGTAAAAGTTATCCGTCCGTCTATCTGTCAGCAAGATAACTCTCGAAGGAGTTGATATATTTTGTTCAAACTTGATGTGAGGATCCGTTGGGTTCAAGTATAGGTCAAGTTCGTACGTGGGCCCTGTAGCCCTGTATGTAGGGGTGGGGGGTTTGTTTAAGGGATGGAAAACAAATATTTGTTCAAAGTAATGTGAGAGTCGATTTAGGGGTCAGAAGACATGCTGAAAAGTCCAGAATCATGCTGAATTTTTTTTTTTTTTTTCATTTTTCGTCGGACAAGTAGTTTGCCCGGAATGCGGCGAAAACCGGAAAATTGGTAAGAGTGATAATTGTATCTGACGTTGATTAGAGGTTAAACGTTGGTCGTAAAGCGTTGATTTTGGAGCAAGAATGTCCATGTTTGAACTTTATCCTGCCTTACTTCTGTCAAATTTCCGGTTTCAGCCGGATTCCGGGCGAACTACTTGTCTTGCAAAAAAATGGAAGTTCAAAAACTGATTCAGCATATCTCCTTACCCCTAAACCGAACCTCTAACTTCAGCTAAAACTTCAACTTTTAACAAATTTTCCGATTTCAGCCGGATTCGTGGCGAACTGTCATACACGAATTCAGCATGTCTTCTTACCCGTAAACCGAACACCTAATGAAATTCATATAAGACTTTACTTTTAAAAAAATTTCCGGTTTTGGCCGGATTCCAGGCGATCTACTTGTCCGCCGAGAAAATAATTTTCATATTCGGATTCAGCATGTTTCCCTAACTTCAACTTTTAACAAATTTTCCGATTTCAGCCGGATTCATGGCGAACTATTAAACGATTGTCACACACGAATTCAGCATGTCTTCTTACCCGTAAACCGAACATTTAACCAACCTCGGATAAAACTTTTACCCTTACCAAACTTTCCAGTTTTGGCCAGATTCCGGGCGAACTACTTGTCCGACGAGAAAATGTTTTGTCTGTTCTTGTTCAGCATGTCGTCTTACCCCTTAATCCACTGTCTCATTAGCTTTTAAAAAATATTTGTGTCGCCCTTAATTTGAAACCCCCCCCCTCCCCTAAATGTACAGCTATCGGGCCCATCTACGAACTTGACCTTTCTCTTGACATGAAGAATCCTCAAACCAAGTTTCATCAAAATATATAATTCCATTCGAGAGTTATCGTGCTGACAGACGGACGTACAGACGGGGGACTACAGACAGACAGATAAACAGACGGACGGACGGACAGACGGACAACTTTTGCGATATCATAGGTATCCCTCCACTTACGTTTTGGGATCCGAAAAATAAAAGGAAGTTTCTAGAAAACTAAGGAATTAATGTTTCAAGAAATTTCATTTATTTTATTGCAGAAATGAGCAATGAATATGACACTTGCCCAGAACGGTCTTGGGCTCAGTCCGCTTGGGCTGACTTAACTTTACTGATTGCTTATATATGTTGAATATAATAGGATACTTGAACTATACTGTACTGTATGAGTTAAAAGCCCCAAAGCATTCAAGTTGATAGCCCCTCTGCGTCACCATTGACTCCTTTCTTATTTTGCATCATTTCCTTTGCATCCATTTTGGAATATGCTTATAGGCAAGAAAGAACGTCTGCTAGGACATTATTTTCGCTTCGGGAAGGAACTTGACTGAAGTGAATCCAATTTCCTGTAGAAAGTAGGAAATCTTATTTTTTAACGTTCATGAACTTCTGATTAGGAAACAGAAACAAATGGGAGTCACACTTACTTGGACAAGACGTTCTTGCGAGTAAACTTACTCCGGTACTGGTGGATAACAGCAAGAATCTTTCAAGAACTTAATATGCTTGTGAATAAGACAAGTAGTTATAAGTTCGTGATAATGGTAGTGTCGGATTGAAGCAAGGGGAGATACAGTTCTTACATTCAATTCAATTCAATTCGTTTATTTGTATCCACCAAAGCTGGCGAGTAAAAAAAAAATATAATAAGATTCATACAATCGGTCTACAGACTAGAACTAGAACTACTTTCATAAAAACTCTACGTCATTTAAAAAACAATTAGCCTACACTATCCTAAATGAAGTCTACCTAACCTAACCAAAATACAATCAAGGCAACGCATCGGACAGAGTGTGCTTTATGGAATAAATTTTTGAAAAAAATGTTTCCCGTTTCTTTTTCAAAATATCAATGGGTTTTTTTAAACCATAATGATCCATCATAAAAGAACTGGATTGGTATTTCGAAAACCGGCATAAAAATTTCCCAAAATTAAAAAAAGTAGTTTTAATACGCGATAAATTTGTCAACGTTAAAAAGGGTAAAAAAGATGATGCAAGCAAAGACTGTGGAAGAGCAAAAGTGTTAAAAATCTTTGCAAGATTGCGTCTAGATAGGAAATCCCTAAGACAAATCACCGCCCCGAAACTAGAAGAAATGCGCGACTCCACATCTTTTACTATTAGAGCCCTCGTTAATGACAAAGTCGGGCCATAAGGGATTCCCAGATATCTCAAAGACTCACATGGTTTTAGGATTGAATTATTTATACGGACAGATACTGAAAGAGAAATTTGTTCAAGGGGTTTTGGACCAAAAACCATAAACTGGCATTTTTCAGGTCGAAAAATCAGGCCCTATTCATTAAAAGACTTAACTAGATAATTTACATTATTCTGAAGGCCCGATAGAGAACGGCTAATAAGGAGTATGTCGTCACCATACGCTAAAAGAGAAGCTAGGATACCTTTACCATAAATAAAAGAAGACTGTACACCATCAAGACATGCAGCGATAGGTATATTGAAAATCACTGGAGAAAGAATCCCACCCTGACGAAGACCCCGGTTTAGAACAACATCAAAATCATTGAACGAACCCTTCCAAAGAACTCTAATTCGAGAAGCTCCAAACCACCGACGCAACATGAGTACTATCCTCACTGGTACACCATTCTTGAACAAAGATCTAAGGGTCCAAGCGTGGATGATACTATCGTATGCTGAAGCAATATCTAGGGCTAATACATATATTCTATTACTATAACTACAAGAACTCAAAATACGAGACAGAAGAGTGTGAGCTACATCAATATTCAACCCTTTCCTGAAACCAATTTGATTCAAACCTTGATTAGAACTACCAAAAGGTAGTTTTGATTGTAAATCAAAACCGCAGCATCGCTTTTTCATCACGTAGCTCCTCCCACAGGGCGGGTCTTAGCTCCAAACTGTCACTTGTCAACCCTTAACTCCTCCCGATTTGGGAGCCAGCAGAGTGTTAGCTCAAAAAGTTTACTCATTTGACAAGAAGTAGTTATTGGACGGAAAGATTTACAATCATTTGGGTTACCTCCTTTCTTTAATAGGGGGGTAGTTGTTGATTTTAAAAAACTCGACAGAACCAAACCTGACTTAAGTATAAAAGTAAACAGGGATGCAATAATAATAATAGTATTGTGTGAAGCCCATTTTAGATGATTAGCATGTAAACCATCACAATCTACAATCTACTTCAATTTTAATATCCGATATTACATGCTTAGACAATTCTTCTTCAAATTCAGAATCAAGTTTACGATGTATCGTCTCATCAATTCTAGAAAAAGTACCATTAAAATGAGCAATCCAATTATCAGCCCCAAGACTACTTTTATCATGCGGGTGCTTTCTATGTGACTTATTTCTCACAAATTTCCACAGCTTGGTAATAACAAAAAACAAACATAGTAATGAATGGTTCATAATAGCAAGAACCGGGCCAGAACTTATAAATACTTGTGAATAATAAAATTAAGTAGTTGCAAGTTCTTGATAACAGTGGTATCAAACCGAAGCACAATGGGATACAGATTTTACATGATATTGCGTGAGATGCATTTTTACAGTTCAATACATTTTGTTTTGCTTGGTATAAGGATATAGCTTCGACAGTATGTTTCTCCGTTGATCTCACGTCTCACTCTCTCTCACTCACTCTCCGTCTCACTGGACAAAATTTTTAAACTTGTCAAGGAAAAAATGTCGGCCAGATTTTCCCATTTGAGTTACATCATATACTTCTGCCGAATTTTGTATCTACCATAGTTGGAAAAACAACTTGCCGTATGCACTTTAACATGCATTCTTTCCCAAACACTCTTTGACCGAATACACTCGATGTTAAAGGACGTCTCGCACTACGTAGTGTCTGCTCATATGTTCTGAAACAGTTTACCACTTTAAAACCCAGCTAAGCTTACAGAAAATTAACACGGCTGTTTCTAACCTCTTTCCATGTCCCTTGCCTTGGATGACAATCTTTGCAACATTTGCGTAACCGGTTTTCCGGACGAATAAGCTCCTCGATACAACGATTGGGCGAATGATACGTCACGTAAAGAGGACAAACGTGGCAAGCGCAATAATCAGTGTATTGTCAATAGAGGAGATAGGATACATTGCCGCTTGGAGTTTTGAGACATGTTTTGTAGGTCTAGATCTTATATATATCAAAATGGTCGAATCCAGGAATGGAAGTTTTCCTAGGGCAAATTGTGTCAGGTCCTTAAGTCACTAGTATGCCTGCCAAGCTTCATCGTCCTTAGCACATCTGGAAGAATCCTAACACACAATCACCGGAATTGCAGGAAACCCCCTCCAACTCCCCCCAGAGAGCCCCGATATGATCTTGTTCAAGAACGTATCTAGGGCTTATGCTCGTTCTTCCCACCAAATTCAATCCCAATCCCTCGACGCTAATCGTTTCACGAAAATTTAGATGCCCCCTTCAACCCCCCCCCCCCCCCCCCCCCCACAAGAATCGTATCCGGTCCAGGACGTGGAGCATCTGAGACGACACCTCTTTCCACTTGTCATTCATTCAAATCCGATCGCCCGTTCAGAAGTCATAAATACCACAAGATGATCGGAACAAGCAAACGACTATCAGTTTGTTCGAGTCCCTGATATGCCAGCCCAGTTTCATTCGTACCGGTAAAATCAGGAAGTATTGAAGTAGCGGGATCACCAGAATTCTGCCCCCCCCCCCCCCCCCCCCGCTCCCCCTACAGTGCCCGAATCCGGTCCGTTAAGGCAATGATGTATCTAGGATTTGTGTTTGCTCTTCCCACCAAGTTTCATCCCAATCCCCCACTCTAAACGTTTCCCAATATTTCCGGTTCTCCCCTCCAGCTCCCCCCGAAATCACCGGATCCGGTCTGGATTCTGTGTAAGTCGCCTGAGATACGAGGTCCTTCCAAATATCAAGCTCACCCATTCAAGAGATATAAATACCTCAAGATTTCAGATCCCCCCTCCACCCCCCCCCCCCCTCCGTGATGTTCGGATTGGGGAAATGACTATTTCCAACTTAATCGTTTTGGGGTCCCTGATAATAATAATTTTTATTAAAATTAGTCCCTGATATGCCGGCCAAGTTTCATCGTCCTAGCTTATGTGGAAGTGCCCGAACTATCAAAACCCGGACAGACCGACAGACTGATGGACGGACACAAATTGCGATTGCTATTCAAGAACCATAAACATCATGAGTTATTTACTGACATTAGTATTATTACCTTTTTTAGGATTATCTTGTTGTGCGTGGCCTGTGTTGTGCTACTAGTTACGCTGGTATTGATGGTGGTGGTGACCCTGTTTAGAAACAAGGCGGTTATCCAAGCGACGACATTCTCATTCTTGATCTACATCCTTCTTGGCTGCGTAATAATGAATTGCGAGGTAAGTGAAGTCAGAAGCCTTTCTATCTTGACGCTTTCAGCCTCCCAGCTGCATAGATGAGGCACTTTTTGCCAACCCAGAAGCACACGGTACGAATATTCTTCGGAATTTTAGTGCGAAGAATTCCGACGCTGTAGGCTATGTCCTGAGAATTGCTCAGCTCGTGGTGGGGTTCCAGTATTTTGTGGTTCCTTGTTGAATAGCGTGCCTGGTTCCTGTACGTGCACACAATGTCCGATATTTAGCAGTCAGATGAGAATTTCCTTCTTAGCTCCGGAATTTTGGCGCAACTGTGACGTGAATTTGTATGGGTTTTTTGCTGGAACGCCCTCCCGTATGTCGTTTTGAGCGACTCTGTCAATGCATTCAAACGTTCCCTGGACAAACTGTACGCTGAAAAAATTTATGATGAAAAGTGACTCAGACTTACACTGTAGAGGCCAGTGGTCTATTTTTGCATCATTTTATTATTATTGTTAGTAGACACCTCCTAAATACGGACCTGCAGACAAAATCTTCAGTGAAAGAAGAAAAAAGAACGAAATTTCTTTGGTTATTAGTCTTTAAAGGTAGAGCCTCGAAGCCAGATGGCGCCATTCCCAACGATGTGACTGGCATTTATCGTTGTTGGTAGTCTTTTATGGAGTTATGCATCTTTCTATTCTTGTACTATCTGGCTCCAAGCCAGACATCCCCTTCCGTATTATAAGATATGTGGACATCCGCACACTCAAATCAACTTTTCCGCACTCTCTGAAAATTATGATAACGAATTTCGCAGATGTCCTCTTCTCACGTCACAACTCCTTTCCCCCACCTCATCCATCTGCATATTTATTTTGTCTATCGAACGTATTGCATCTTAGTAAGTGATTAATTTTCAACCCGCCTGTTGTGCTTAGCAAAACAGGTGATGTGGTTTCAAGGGTGGTGGATAGGTCTTGAATAGTGTCACTGGGACCTGGTTGATAGCGTAGAAATCTGAAGACTGGCGGGCCTGACCTTGGTTCCACTCTCAAAACCAATCAACAAACGAGGGGTAGGCATGTCGTAGGTAGCCTAGGGTTTAGACGCACTCTTCTCTTTCTCTCTCAATAAAATAAACGTATACTTCTCAGCAGTATTTACAAAAAGGTCTCCTTGGTCAACAATATGTTAAGTTGCCATTTCTATGAAAGTGATCAAGTAAATAAAAACAAATACAAAACACCTAAGAAAAGACTGGGCAGGAGACACGGTAGAATGTCGTGCGCTGGTTGGGCCCAGATGTCGATATTTTTCGGTAGACGCGATGAAACTTCAGAACTTATCCATTGGTGTCTGGCTGCGGCATAATTTTGATACCCTGCCTTGACACCTTCCCAGATTCTGGGGGGGGGGGTCCAGAAAACTGTACTTCAAGACGTTTTCGGCCTGGCTCCATTCTTTGGATCCACCTCGACGAAAGGCGATATCTGGAATCCGGAAAAATGATCTGGAAGGTGAAACCTAGCATTTTGGCAATCAGCGAAAAAAGCAGTTTAGAAGGCGCCCATGAAATGAAGCTTCATACATTATTGTTTTTCCCAGTCTCCTCCGATCTGGGCATAGATCGACGGAGTTTGATATATGATGAGCGTGTTCCACCCTTCTACAAATAGTAACTATTAGTTACTATTTTCGTTCCAACCTCACCAAAAGTTACTACGCTGACGGTTCCAACCTTCTCGAAATAGTAACTATTTGCTTACCACGCTCGGGAGCGTAGTAAGCGTAGTAACTACGGACATCTTTTACGTGATTGGTCGGATTCGCCCGTGGCATGATAGTCTGCTGGAAAATAGAAAAGTCGTTCCAGCCTTGACGGCAAAAAGCCAGGATTTGTGACGTCATGCGTAGTAACTACTGTAAATAGGATGGAACACGCTCGATGAAAACATGATTGGGCGTAACTAGAGATTCCGATATAGGCACTTGTTTCTCGGTAAATGAGGAAAGCATCCCCGTGGTATTAGTTTAATTAGACAAAGGACCAGAAAGGATCCGTTACCCTCTAACATCGCTGGCCTGATGTAGCTGGATGACAGAGGAGAACGATCAAAACGGCGCAAAGTAGATTATTAGAGCATACGACAACGTGAATCTGCCTGTCTATTTAGCTTGACTCACACACGACTTTTAGCCGGAGAAAATTTCTGATATCTGTCCAGAGGTCGAACATCCGTGACCGAGTTTCACATCATCGTGTTGTGCTATAGCGTCGCTAAAGCTCCATCGCTTGACAGTCTCTCCAGTTTGCTTATGAAACGTTGCCAATCGAAACTTCACTGGCCAAAAGTCCCCAACAAAATGTCACCATGACGGAACGTCTCAATGGAAAAATACTCCCGGATAAATAAACAAAAGATACGAGAATCTCTAGTTTTGGGATTTCAGGGTTCAACTGAAATCATGTCGTGGTTAAACTCGCGTATATATCTAAATACTACGTACTGTTAGTATTAAGACCATAATACTGTATATACCATAGACCTACTGTATTGTGATATATCTCATTGATATTATTGAAGGGACCCGTCTGACAGCCGTAGTATTGCCTCTCTCGACATCCGTAACTGTTCGATCCATTCTCGTTTCTGAGATCACGAACATCCTACGTCAATTTCTTGCACCCTGAGGAATACAGGTTGGTTTTTATGGCACTTGCAGCTCCGCTCAAGTGCCAGATACCGATCACTTCTCGGTTTATCGTTCTGTCTGTCAGGCCACTGTCTCGAGTTAGGGTACTTCCAGACGTACTAGGTCGATGAAACTTGGCAGGCGTATCAGAGACCCGACCAAACTAACTTGAAAATAGTCATTTTACCGATCCAACCATCGTGGGGGGAGGGGGAGACGGTGAGCATGTATAACTTTCGAACAGGTAATCGGATCTTAATGAAACTTGATATCTGGAAAGACGTCATGTATCAGATGTCCTATTTAAAGTCCGGACCGAATCCGATGAATGTCAGGGGGGGGGATTCGGAGGGGCAGACATTTTGTGTGTCACGCTTAGGGTGGAGCGATCGGGATGAAACTTCGTGGGAAGAAAAAGCACAAGCCCTAGGTAGATCATTGACAGATCTAGACCGGATTCGTCCACTGTGGGTGGAGTTGGAGGAGGGTTCCGGAATTCCGGTGATCCGTAGTAAAGTTACTTCCAGGTAGGCTAGGTCAATGAAACTTGCCAGGCAAATCAAGGACCCGACCAGATAACCTGGAAATAGTCAATTTCTCAATCTGAAGATTTTAAAGGGAGTGGAGGGAGGGGGAATCTGGAATCTTGAGGTATGTATAACTTCCGAACGGGTGATCGGATCATAACGAAACTTGATATTTAGGGACCGCATTTCTGGGATATCCCGTTTCAAGTTCGGACCGGATCCAATGAATGTGTGGGGGGGATTCGGAGGGAGGAACGAGAAACCTTGTGACACGCTGCGAGTGGAGCGATCGGAATGAAACTTGGTGGGAAGAACAAGCACAAGCCCTATGTACATCAGTGACAGAACTGGACCGAATTTGATAACTGTGGTGATCGCAATTTAAGGTACTTCCAGACGTGCTAGGACGATGAAACTTGGCTTGAACATAAAAGACTTGACATAATTGGCCTAGAAATTGTCAGTTCCCTGATCCAACGGTCGTAGAGGGAGGGAGAATCATGGATCTTGGGGTATGTATAACTTTTGAACGGATGATCGGATCTTAATGAAACTCGATTTTTGGAAAGACTCGTGTGTCAAATACTATTTGAAGTCCGGATGTAATCCGATGAATGTTGGGTGGAGGTGAGAACCGGAAATCTTGTGACACGCTTAGAGTCTAGCGATTGGGATGAAACATGGTTGGAAGAACAAGCACAAGCCCGAGATACATCAGTGACAGAACCGGACCGGGTTCGGGCACTGTGGGGGGAGTTGGAGAGTGGTCCGGAGTTCCGGTGATTTAAGGTACTTCCAGAT
The DNA here is from genome assembly GCA_023053575.1 of Branchinecta lynchi. Lineage (NCBI taxonomy): Eukaryota > Metazoa > Arthropoda > Branchiopoda > Anostraca > Branchinectidae > Branchinecta > Branchinecta lynchi. The sequence continues at coordinate 7,785,976 of JAKZAP010000001.1, forward strand.
GTGCTAAGACGGTGAAAGTACAAACAAAAATGTAAGCAAAATATACATTTTCGTGATTCCTATGAGCCCATGATCATTTTGCCTCAAGGGTTATGCTTACAACTGGATTCCTTATAGTACAAACAATACGTTTGAGTAAAATATACATTTTCATGCTCCCGATGAGCTCATCATTATTTTTGCTGGAAGAGTTTTGGTGACAGAATAACTCCTAGCGCCCTTATAGTGCACACAGCCAAATGCATTACCAAACGATACATTCTCGTGATTTCCAAGGACCCATGATCATTCTTATCTCAAGGGTTTTGCTTACAAATTATCACAACAAATCCACGAATTGACGAATTCCTACTTTCATCTTCGAACCCAGTCTTTCAAGTGCCATCTGAGCTTCCAACTCTTGTTATATTATCTCTATTTGACTCTTTCGGAGCCAGCTCAGGATCCCACTTATTGTTTTCGAGGAGCTTATTGGTAAGTTTTGCAGGCTTTTCGTGTTTTGGCAGTAGATGCAGTAACTGCAGTACAGTGCAGTGTCCCGTGCTTAAACGATCTGCTGCTAATGTTCAGTTCAGTTAGACTGTTAGAGCCCACGACAAGACAGATTGAATTGCAGATATATGACGAAACTCTGCATATCTGTAACTGGTCCCATATCTGCTCTTTCCTGTCTAGAAGACTGTCCCTAAAACTGTAACCTAAAACTTCGAAGTTGCATTATATGAGCTGCGGTCGTTGCACTCCGGGCTGTATCTGGTGTTTTGTCACCACTGTCCGGTTCTTCTCTTATAACGCTTTTTCTTTGGTTCACCTGTGAGTTGATGAAAACTTGCTAACTCCTCGCTGAAGCCGGGCTCCCGAGCAGGTTCTGACTTGTCCGCACCGGTGAGGTAAAATCGGACATCGGTTAGTTAAGAAACGGGTTATAAGACTGGTGAGAACTCACCAGTGATTGTAAAAACGGCTTATAAGAACAAGAGCTACAACCTCATATGGCACTTGTACGAGTAGGCTGTACAAGAAAGTAGATGAGAACGTCACAAAATACACCCGCCATCCAAAAATGCGGTTCGGAAATAGAAATAGGACATTTAGTTTCACTCATTACTTAGCAGTCCCGGCATCGTCTCGATTATCTGTAGGAAATGCACATGACTGTTCAAACTTTCAGCCCTATAAATCCATTTGTTTGATCCCTAGACGTGCGACACGATTTCCGGTACTCCCTCTATCTCCACCTACCGTGGCAGAATCTGGTTCGGAATAAAAACAAGAGCTACGAGCTCATATGGCACTTGTACGAGTAGGCTGTACAAGAAAGTAGATGAGAACGTCACAAAATACACCCGCCATCCAAAAATGCGGTTCGGAAATAGATAGGATATTTAGTTTCACTCATTTCTGAGCAGTTCCGGCATCGTCTCGATTGCCTGTAGCAAATGCACATGACTGTTCAAACTTTCATCCCAATAAATCCATTTGTTTGATCCCTAGACGTGCTACAAGATTCCACCTACCGTGGCCGAATCTGGTTCGGAATAAAAAAAAATCGTCCACCTAAACCATCTTCGTGTATACCATCTATCAAGTTTCACTCGAATCTGAGCATTTTCCGGTACCCCCCCCCCCGTCCCACCAACGTTGTCGGAGCCGGTTCGGGCCCAATCTCTTAATTCCCTGTTCCTGTCCATCAAGTTTGACTGCGATTGGAGCAAGTTTCCAGTACCCCCCCCCCAACCTTGGCCGAATCCGGCCCGGACGCCAAATAACAAATCTAGGCCGCATAAACTCGGCACTGTCGAATTTGCATCTCATTCGGTCCATCCGTTTGGTTTTTGTGCATGTCAAAAGTCCCCCCACCCCCAATTCCCCTAATCGTGGTCGCATATGGTTCGAACGCATGTTTTACATGTCGAGGCCATCGATTCGTATCACCCATGAAGTTTCACTCGATTCAGACCACTCGTTCACAATTTATAGAAGTCAATTTCCATATTTCTCTTCTCTTGCTCCCCAAAAAATGCTCGGATCTAGGAACGGAAGTTTCCGGGGGTATGTTGTGTCAGGTTCTTAATTCAAGATAATTCGGGTCGCTAATATGCCTGCAAAGTTTCGTTGTCGTTTTACATCTGGAACTATTCTAACTCACGACTACAGGAATTCCAGGAAACCCCCTCCAACTCCCCCCACAGAGCCCCGAAACCATCTGGCTACGTCAATTTCATCTAGGCCCAATGTTTATTCCATCCATTAAGTTTCTTCCCAATCCCTCTGCTTTTAGAGATTCTTGAGTTTCCCCCCCCCCCATCCCCAAGGTATCGGACCCGACCTGGACTTGACACTGAACGTCAGATGCGATAGCTCACCAGACAAGTTTCATTCAAATCCGATCACCCGTTCAAAAGTTATGCACGCCACTAGATTCCAGACTCCCGATCCACCCACTCCCCCCACGATGGTCGGGTCGGGGAAACGGCTGTTCTCAAGTCAATCTGTTCGAATTCCTGACATACCTGCCAAGTTTCATCGCCCTAGGACATCAGGAAGTATGTCGAACTCGCGGGATCGCTAGAAATCCGGACCCCCACCCCAACTCCCCCACAGTGCCCTGATCCGGTCCGGTTATGTCAATAACGTGTCTAGGACCTGTGCTTGTTTTTCCCACCAAGTTTCATCCCGATCCCTCCACTTTAAGCGTTTCTCAAAATTTCCGGTTCCCTCCTCCAACTCCCCCCAGTGTCATTGGATCCGGCCCGGATTTAAAGTGAGATGTCTGAGACACGAGGTCATCCTAAATATCAATTTTCATCAGGATCCGATCACCCGTTCGCAAGCTAAAAATACCTCAAATTTTGGCTTCACCCTCCCTCCACTCCACCCCCACCCCCCAGATGGTCGAATCGGGGAATAGACGATTTCCTATTTAATCTGGTCGGGTCCCAGACATGCCTGTCAATTTCCATCGTCCCAGCACATCAGGAAGCACGGAACTCGCGGGATCACTAAAAATTCGGACTTCTCCCCCCCCCCAACTCCTCCAAAGTGAGCGGATCCGTTCCGGTTATATCAGTCACGTATCTAGGACTTTTGCATGTACTTTCCACCAAGTTTCATCCGGATCACTCCACTCTAAGTGTTTTCCAAGATTTCAGGTTTCCCCCTCCAACTCCCCCCAGTGTCACCGGATCCAGTCTGGATTTTAAATGGAGGGTCTGAGACACGAAGTCCTTCCATATATCAAGTTTCATTAAGATCCGATCACCCGTTCGTAAGCTAAAAATATCTCATTTTTCCTATTTTTTCCGGATTCCCCCTCCCTCCACTCCCCTCCAGATGGTCGGATCGAGGAAGCGACAATTTCTAATTTAATCTGGTCCAGTTCCTGATATGCCTGCCAAGTTTCATCGTCCTAGCTTATCTACAAGTGCCCGAACTAGCAAAACCGGGACCGACAGACCGACTGACGGACAGAAATTACAATCGCTATATAGCACTTGAGTAAGCTCAAGTGCCATAAAAATCGACCACCTAAAGAATCTTCTTTTATACCATCTATCAAGTTTCACTCGAATCTGAGCATTTTTTGGAAGTTCCGGTACCCCCCCCCCCCCCTCCCACCAACGTTGTCGGATCCGGTTCGGGCCCAAAATATGTCATCTAGGGTATGTGTTCTCTCTATGTTCCATGTTTCATTTAAACTGATGCACTCGTTTGACCCCTATGCGAGCCTCAAAGTTTCCGGAAATCTCCATCTACTCCCTCTACTGTGGTCGAACAGGACTTGAAAACATAAACGTCGTATCTCTTAATTCCCTGTTCCTGTCCATCAAGTTTTACTGAAATTGGAGCATAGCCTATCTGCAAGTTTCCAGTACCCCCCCCCTACCTTGGCCGAATCCGGCCCGGACGCCAAATAACAAATCTAGGCCGCATAAACTCGGCACTGTCGAATTTGCATCTCATCCGTTTGGTTTTTGTGCATGTCAAAAGTCCCCCCACCAAATCCCCTGATCGTGGTCGCATATGGTTCCAACGCATGTTTTACATGTCGAGGCCATCGATTCGTATCACCCATTAAGTTTCACTCGAATGAGACCACTCGTTCGCAATTTATAGAAGTCAATTTCCATATTTCTCTTCTCTTGCTCCCCAAAAAATGCTCGGATCTAGGAATGGAAGTTTCCGGGGGTATGTTGTGTTAGGTTCTTAAGTCATGTTAAGAGGATGGACGAGTGGAGGCGAGGTTTAATGAAGATAAGGCTCCTGGGGTGTGGGCTGAAGACATTCTGACACCGTAGGTGCCCACTAGCCCCAGGACCAGTCAGGAAACCGGACAAAAGAGACAAGGGAAAGTCTCAGGGAATTCTATAGCTCAGCCGCAGTCAATCCAGAAATCCCTAATCAAGCTGGTTCACACATCCTAGCGAAGCTGGAATTCACATATCCAGTCAAGCCCGAGGCCTACTAGCCGAGATGGACCATAACGTCTATAGTTAATTTATCTATGTAAATCGTGTACAAGAGTGTGACACATATAATATAGCACTAATGGGTCCCTAACTAAATATGTAAACTGGTTCTTACCATAAATTATAATACAGAGTAACGGAGGTCTTACTCCGACCAAGGATGAAAGAGAACTACTTTTGGCTGCCGATTCATTACGCAGCCAAAATACTTAGAATGAAATGGATCAAAGCCTGACCTCGGATTAGCGAGCAGCTAACTGAAGCTAGGATAAAGACCGAGTGACCTATTGTCACGATGCCGGGAAATTAATGATGGTGATGGAAACCGAAGAGATATATAGAAAAGTAGGCGATAGATGGAGGGAATAACTAGGAGGACTATTGCAGAGCAAAGTGCTATGGGATGTCTCCATAACACACCTCCCCCCCTTGGGCAGAGTGGTGTACGGGCAACAAAAGAGTCTACAATGTTTCCATTCCAGCCCCACCTACTAACATACCATCGATAGCTAAGCCATCGCGGCAACCCAGGTTTCTGACAGAGGGGGCAATCAAATAAGTGTGAAAAATCAAAGCCCACTCTCTGTTCAGTTAGTTCAGGGTCCTTTATTGAGCTTCAGTCCTACTGACCTTACCCTGACCACACGAACCAAACCAAAACAAATATAAAATGCGAAATAAAGGCAGAATTAATATTTGAAGCGTCGATGCCTTTAAGTTCTAAAATAAATTAGGGCTGGAAGAAACTTTAAAAAGGGATTATCAGGGAAATGTTGCCAGTACCACAACTCGTCCCAAAAGAGAAGTCTCTGAGATTTGTTAAAAATAGAAAATGGAAAAGGGGAAAACTAGGAGGAATTTGGGAGGAAAGGGAAAAAGAAAGGCCGCAATTTTAAAAATTACTCCAGTTAGCTGTCGCAACGACCTAAGGTAAGACCTTGATGCAAAAAAAACTTGAAGTAGAAATGGGGGAGGTCCTACGCACTCTAAGCCGCAAAATAAAGCACTAAAGGTAAGGGCACGCAAGTACTGAAAGCGCAAAAGACAGGCGCAAAGCATTTTTAAGAATGATGGCCGAACACACGGCGTCAATATGATTTTTGATAATATATACATTATGTGCATAAACTTAAGGCAATAAAGCGCGGAAAACAAAAGCTAGCGGTGGCCGACAAACGGCTTCAGTCAGATCGACCGAAAAGTTGAAGGAACTGCATGAAAAGCGCGGAAGCAGAAAAAGCAATGCTTAAAGGAACAGTGCAGTTATCGCAAGGACTAGCGAAGCGAAACCGAAATCAACATATGTACAAAAGCGACTTTAAAGAGGGCCTACACAATTAAACTATGAAGGGGGGGGGGGGCGAACATATATATACCTAACCGGAAATATTTATAGTCGCACTTGCGAGCGGGAAAACGCGGACCTAACACTCCTACCTAAATATTTACATTTCCACTTGGCTGTCGTGGTGTCCAGTCCAGATGATACGGATTGATGGAGGTGGATTTGGAGGATTTGACTAGTGATGGGTGTTGAGTTGATGGTGGAATAGTTGTTGGTTTAGAGCTGGAAATGGCGTTGTTGATGACTCTACGAGCTTGTATCGCTGGAGTGAGGATACGTAGTAGAGTAGGTTCTTCCTTTCTTAGTTGATTGTTGCGGGTAAGTTGGTTTGGTGGCTTTAGGTCGTGGCACATCGTGTGAGCGGGACCGTGATGCGGTACGGAAGTCGGCGGACTGGTACCGATCTGGTGGTCTCTGCAGGCGGTTGGATTTCCGGAGGGGAAGGGTAAGCTCGACCCGTGGAGGGGAGACAGGAGAATGAGCGTCTGGAGCGCCGGGTGAGGAGGGCGGATACGGATGGCAAGGCGTGCGTGTCATAGGTGGCGTAGTGACGTGCAAGGTTGGCGGCGTCGGTGGCGTGACGTACAAGGTTGGTGGCGTTGGTGGCGTGATGATGACTGTCGGGGGCGTCGACGGCGGTACGGGCTCCGTTGGCGGCGTTGGCGATGTGAGTTGTCCCATCGGTGGCGCTGTGACGCTCGGAGACGCTGGGACCTCAACGCCGTTGCTTCTTCTGTCGCTACCTGCGTGCCGTGCGGAAAAGTCGTGACAGAAAATTTCGTCGGAGATTTCAGATAGAGAATTTGAACTAGATTCGGATGGCTCTGAAATAAAAGTTAGCTGATAGAGGTCCGACTGGTTTGGGTTGAACTTGAAATTTCTGAATTTGCTTTCTGATATTTTAGGTGTGCTAGGAGTTGAATTTGAAAATGAGTGCTGTACCGGGACTGAGAGTCGGTCCGGCAAGCTTGCGTAAGTAGTATTCGAAGCATTGATAAACTCAAAATCGTTAGTCACAAGGGACAGTGACGGACTTGAGATTTGACTATCTGAACTGAGGTTATTAGAAGAAACGGCACGGGGCAGCGACTGGCGAGGGTCCACCAGCGGCGACGACACCTGCAAGAGAAAAGATGCCTGCTCGGAGGGACACTCCGGCGTTAATGGCCGGGGCCAATCGCTTCTCATAGTATCAGCTTGCTCGGTATACTCGATTTGGTAAGGGGAATAAGAAAGGAAAGTGCTGTTCTGGGGAGGGAGAGTGGTAGGGGTTATTGAGGCGGGCCTTAACACCGGCGCCTCGCAAAAGACAGTTGTCTCGAGAAGATTTGACTCACTGTCAAAATGTGGCGGCGCACGAGGGCACATTGGTGCTTCTGCCGTTGGTCGTAGTAAGAAAGATTCTGGGATAGGGTTGTCGAGGTGGCAATAATTCGAGGCCCTTGGTGTTTGCGGCAGAAGTAGAGGCGCGTTACACAGCGCTGCCAAGTCCAACGGTACTGAACATGGAGCAGATTGCTCCGTAATCGTTGCGATTGGGGGTAAAACCTGGCGTTCACTAGCCAGCACGGCAGGCAAATTTGTCGATTCAACCTTGGGTTCTAATACCCATGGGGATCTTAACCTAGATCCCTCCAAACGGTCAAAATGGACGACCTGCGTCTTTGATCCGAACTTTTGGATCTCATAATTCCGGCCTTCATTCATAACGCGAATAACGCGGTATGGTCCATCTGCGCGCTCTTTACGAAGTTTTGAACCTATACCAGGGGCAGGGGGGACTTTGAGAAAAACAATATCACCAGGCCTATGTGGGGTGAATTTTTCGCAATCTTTATCGTACTGGGATTTCTGCTTATGTTTTGAAACATGAATATTGGCAGAAATCTGGTCATGTGCTATTTTCATTCTGTTTAGGATCTCAGATTTGTAGTTCTCCATAGAATCATAAAACAGGCGACGTGGTGCCACATCGAAAAGGGAAGGCATGGGATCACGCAAAAACATAGCATAAAACGGGGTCTCCTTAGTAGACACGTTATGTGCGGTATTCAACCAAAATATCGCAAACGGCAAGTGTTCGTCCCAGTCATCTCGACTGGGGGAGAGGTACTGGGAAAGAATGTCTTTCACAGTCCGGTGCATTCTCTCGACCTGGCCGTTGCAATTTGGACGGAAAGAAGTAGTGGTGAGGTGGTGCATGCTCATGACTTTCATAATTTCTTCAAACATTTTTGATGTGAAATTAGAGCCTCGATCTGTTAAAATCTGGCTCGGAAAACCATGAGGGAGAAATACTTTTTCGATTAAAGCCCGGGCGACAACATGAGTTTGTTGGTTTGGGAGGGGAATGCCGAACATGAATTTTGTGAAATGACAGCAAACTGTCAAAATAACGGAATTGTCATTACGGCTTCTTGGGAGGGGGCCAACAATATCGATGGAGACAAGCTCCATAGGGCCAGATGGAACCGGGATTATACCTAGCGGGGCTATGGGAGTCCTATTGGGGACCTTACGTTTCAGACAGTCGACACATACTGAAACGTGATGTCGGGCCCTAGTGTACATGTTGGGGAACCACACGGAAAATCTCATTTTGTGGAGCATTTTGGAAAGACCAAAATGTCCAGAAAAGGCATGAAAATGTTCCAAGACCTGGGGCACAAGACTGTCAGGGATAACAGGCACGACGTGAACCATGTCACGGTACGTAGCAGAAGGTGAAAAAAATAAAACACAAAATTTCATCTTCAACACAAAAGACACTTCTTTCAAGTATAGAGTAATCGGGAGGGAGCTCTGCTGTGCCTGCTAAACGCTGAACCATTCCTTTACAGAATATATCACCAGACTGTGCCCTTCGAATTCCATCTAAACCTATCTCTTGGGGAAGTTCAGATAGCTGAACAACATTCACCAAGGGTTGGGGGTCAGTTTTCTCGCCTACTGGAGCTTCTACCAGGCGGGATAACGCATCTACGAACATTTCCTTGCCTGGCATGTAATCGACACGAAAAGTGTACTCCTGAAGCTCCAGGCAAATCCTAGCCAATTTTCCGTTAGGGCAGTCCATGAAAGGCAAGGCTTTCAAGGGCTGATGGTCCGTTCGGACCAGAAAGGGTTTAGACACTAAGTAATGTCTATACTTCTTCACAAACTCCCAAAGGGCTACAGCTTCCCTTTTGGTCGTGGAATATCTTTGTTCGACTGGGGAAAGAACGCGACTGGCATATGCTATGGCTCTCTCTTGCCCATTCTGGACCTGAGAAAGACAAGCGCCTATGGCAAAACCGGAACTGTCACATGTGAGAATGAATTCGGATCCCTCAAAATCGGGATACGAGAGGATAGGCTCTGAAAGTAAACTGCTTCGCAGTGTCTCAAAGGCCGTGATCTGGGGTTCAGAAAATTCAAAGGCCCGACCCTTACGTGTCAAATCAGAAAGAGGTTTTGCAATCTTTGCAAACCCGTCAACAAATTTGCGAAAATAGCTTAGCAATGCTAGGCTGGACCTCAATTCCGCAATATTTTGGGGATAACGGAGGTTTTTAACCGCAGAAAGTTTGTCGGGATCCGGCTGGATACCGTCCGCAGAGATCACGTGGCCTAAAAAGGTAAGCTTGGGGACGCAAAATTCACATTTGGAGGGTTTGAGCTTTAGGTTGTGGTCACGGAACCGGGTAAAAACTTCTCGAAGGACAGAAAAATGCTCACGGTGGTCTTTGGTGCCCACGCCCGTATCATCCAACATGGCAAACGTATTTAACCCCAAAATATCACGAAGAACAATTTCTATCATCCGCTCGCAAGTGGCTGGGGCATTAGAGAGACCGAAACCCATGCGGCGATATTGGTATAGACCGAAGGGAGTATTAATGGCAGTTTTCTCGCGATGTGGAGGGTGGACGCTGGTTTGGAGGAAACCTTGTACGAGATCCATCTTTGAAAAAACCGTGAAGCCATGCATTCTGTCAAGGATGTCATCGATACGTGGAAGGGAATAACTATCAAACTTAGTTATTTTGTTCAAACGCCGGTAATCGTTCACAAGCCGATATGAACCATCCTTTTTCTTAACTAGAGATACTGGTGAAGCCCAGGGGCTGCAACTCTCTTCTAAAACACCCTGTCGGAGCATGGCTTCAACTCGTGTTTTCAGTTCACTTTGCAGTTGGATAGGTACTCGGTAGGGGCGTTGGCGGATGGGGGGGTGGTCACCGGTCTCGATGCGATGGGTGACAACAGTACAGTCGCCCAAATCATCATCAGACCTGGCAAAAATGGTCCGGAATTCCCACAATATGTCTTCCATTTCAGTCTTATAAGTGGGGGGAATGTGATCAAGTGGAAAATTTTTCAGGTAATCATCCCTCGAAATGTCGCTCCATCCGATTTTTACAGAGTTTACCATTGACTCGAACAATGGTTCGACCAGGTCGTTAACCAGATCAGAAGCGGTTGCATCGGAGGGGAGGGGGTCAATCGAGAGGAGGGATAGGTCACCTTTCCGTACTCGTACTTTCGTCAGAGAATGGTTCTCTGCGATAAATACGACAGTACCATCTGGGGAAATAGGGACCAACTGTGGAAGAACCATAATATTTCGGGCTTGTAAAGCTTCATTGCCCTCAATCAATATGTTTTTCGTACCCGTGGGTAGGCCTAAAACACTGCAACTAATGGGTCTTGCATAATGCGGTCTTATGCGGTAAGCGCACTTCGACGGGACTAATTTTTCTCCGATACCTATACTACAAACTCTAGGTTCCCTTGTCGAAGGCTGGGACTGACCAGGGAATTTGAGGGAGAAAATATCGGTGGTTGGGTCTAACATCAATCCTGTGGACCGAATGAACGGCCGGCCGACCAAAGCACCGAAACATAGCCTAGGGATCACCAAAAATTTCTCCACAAACGTTCGACCTAATAAAGAAAATTGTACAGTAACCTCGGAGGTGACTGTAAGCGGACCACACAATGTAGACGCTGAAATGCATGTTTTCGATCGGTCAATGATGCAGCTCTGAATATTCGCAGCAGTATCCTCAGACATGAGGTTGCACTCGGCACCGGTATCGTACAAAGTCTTGACACGGTAAGTCCCAAAACACAAATTTACAAAAGACGGATTTGAACTGCCCTGTACCGTGCAAACTAAACAAGACTCAGGAGGAGAGTGCTCTAGCCTAAACGAGGGTTTTGCGACCTGTTCGGGCCTCTCATTAGGCTGGGCGAATAAGGGACATTGTGGCGCGGGTTCTGGAACCGGTATTGGTGTGGGGTAGAAGGACCGGTCCGTCGCGGAGCCCCAAAGTAGCGCGGACCTTGCATGTTTCCCTGGTTAAAAGGGCGAAAACCGCGGGCTTTGTCCGGGCACCATTTTTCTTCGTGACCGACACGCAAGCAAAAATCACAAATTGGCTGGTCTCCAAAGGACCTCGAAGATGTAGGCGCGGCAGGTCTTTCATTTCCGGGAAGAGTAGTTACAGTGTCGGCTTTGACGGTATAAATCGATCGTGACTGGGAAAGTGCCGCCTCATGGTAATCCCTGGCTGAGCGGTCAGCCCTAACCTGTCGCAAAACCTCTATTGCCTGTGGCAGACTAGTCAGGCTCCTTCTTTTTACCTCATCATAGTAAGGGACGGGGAGGCCTCTGATGAATTCGGTCAAGTAGACCCTAAGAACCTCACTCTTCGTCCTGTCAGCCGGAGTATAAGAGTAACGCAAATCCAAAGACTTTTGAATCAACTGACCATAAAGGTCAGGCGTCATGCTTTCCGGCTGATAAATCACTCGTTCCTCAGCCAGACGAAACTCCTCCTCCCTGCCCCGACAGCGGAGCTGGAGGGAAGCTTCGAATGCTGCCCATGAAACTTTCTGTAGAGCGTCCAAACTTTCAACCCAACTGGTCAACGGTGAAACCAGCCGAGAAGAAAGGATTGCGAACTGCTCTGGCCATGCAACAACTCCACAAAAAGAAAATTTGTGTCGTGCTTGCTCAAGCCAGGATGCCGCGCTTGTTTCCCCGTTGAAAGTAGGGATTTCTTTGGCTATCTCTAGCTTAAGCCGTAGCCGAGCTAGAGTGACTTCTGGGTTTTCTTCCCGAGCCAGTGGATCGTTGAAAACAATTAAGTCTTGGTGAGCCGGCTGGGGTGGCGCTGGGTTCGGGTTTATGGCAGGGGCATAGGGACGACAGTTGGGCATCGTATCAAATGATGGTTGAGGAGGAGACGGTCGGGTATGAATAAACTGTTGGGAATATTGTTGGGGACCGTAAAAGGATGTTTGGGGTAAATACATGGTGGTTGGGTGGGTGGGGACTTGTTGTGCATAAAAGTGGTCATGGTATTCTTGTGGTTGGTGAAAATCAGCTCGATGGGCCGGGTATTGGTAGGCGGGATATTGCGGTACTTGTGGTCGGTAATCAGGCATACACTGAGACCACCGAGACAAAGGTTCTGCCGGAGGATTGTCAAATTGTTGCGAACATTCATCTTCAAAAAATAACCGAGATGCGAGGGGTCGCGATGTCTGGGGTCGAGGGGCAGGGAAACGAGAAGGATCAAAAAAGTTTTCCATTTCCGAGAAAAAAAAACGAGACCAGAATAATCAAGGGTATGAATGTCCGCAATAACAAAAACCAATCCAAATTGCCAAAAACACCAAAAATATTCGCTCAAAAATTCATGAGAGAAAGTTCTGACAAAAAAAAATATCGAAAAATGTGAAAATAACGCTTACAAAAATATATGGTTTACAAAGACAATGGGAACAAGCTCGACTGGACGTGTAAACTCAGACTAAACTAAGACGCGGAACCAACTTGATATCTAACCAATGTTTTTACTTCATGAGGGAAAAAAAATATGTGGCATGAATTAATGGCATTAACCTTAAATTTATTATCAAAAGAAAATAGGCCAGAGGCTTCATGCGAAATCGCCGCATCCGGATGGCGAATAAACACACATACGCTAGATGGCGATCGAAACGCAAGAAAACCTGAAAAAAAAATGTGGTGGTGGGGGAGGGATGACAGAGGGAACGACTGGCGAAACGCACACTACGTCTATGTGGCAAATTACTACACACATTTAGACCGAAACCAGTCGAAATTCGACGAAAATGTCACGAATGAAGTGCGATGTACATTCTTGAGAGAGTATCTATCTCCGCAAGAAAAATATACAAACAGATCACCACCAAACAAAAAAATAAACTGGCCGATAGGGGAATATGAAAAATTAAGGATAAGCCGAAAAAATGCCACAAATAAAAATACGACGTCCCTGAATCACTCCATAGGGCTTGAAAATAGTGCCATATATACAACGTCGAAAACGAAAGGCGAGAAAGGTTGATCTTATTCCGAATAACCATAACTTTCACGAAAAGAAAATTTTATGTCGGGGAACTAAACAGAATAATCGTCATGGAATAATCGCATGCAAAATTACGTTTCCAGGTACGTGAAATATGAAATCATACGCGAATGCTAATTTATTAATGGTACCGCAAGCACGCATTGTCAGTGTTGAGAGCACTGATATAAAATAGACACGGCGAAATGACGCAATGATGTACCCCGGAGAATAAATTATTTTGCCGATGCGATGACGATTAACAGGATTTGCAGTCTGTGGCGCGAAAAACACTCACTTGACGACAGAAAATTCCTGAAAATGCGGGAGGGAGGGGGAAAGAAATTTCACAGTCGGTGGCGCGACACACACTCACATGTAGACTGCAAAATTCCTGAAAGGGGAAGAGGGCAGGAGAAAAGAAAATTCGCGGTCAGTGGCGCAAAATACACTCACATGTCGACCGGAAAAATCCTTAAAAGGGAAGGGGGAGGGACAAGAAATTTCTCAATCAGTGGCGCGAAACACACTCACATATAGATCGGAAAATTCTTAAAACAAAAAAAAGTAGGAGGAAAGGGGGAACGAAAATTCCGTCAGTGGCGCGACACACACTCACATGTAGACCGGAAAATTCTTTAAAAAAAAAGTAGGAGGAAAGGGGGAACGAAAATTCAGTCAGTGGCGCGACACACACTCACATGTAGACCGGAAAATTCTTTAAAAAAAAAAGTAGGAGGAAAGGGGGAACGAAAATTCACAGTCAGTGGCGCGACACACACTCACATGGCGACCGGAAAAATCCAAAAAACTATACAAGGGAAAACAAAAACAAAAGGATAAACCCGACATAAATTAATTTTCATATGTGAAGAAAGCCGACGGAAATATCAAAGATCAAAAATGGAAAAACCTAAACCTACTTTTTTGTACTGGACTGACCGAGCTGAACCATAAAAAAAAATGTAATAAAATAAATAAGGGAGTTATTTTTATTTTGCTAAATTAAAGGGTAGGGCGGGTGGGTGGAAAAAAAATTTAATTGTCGTGACTACGAACAAAAAATTTGGACGTGGGTCCTCCTTATTATGAGAAAATAAGGGCTTACAAAAGTAAACATCCCACTTCTGATACCATTGTTAAGAGGATGAACCTGGAGGAAGTTTCCAACCCCTGTTCTTACACCTTGTTGAGAAAATAAACATCCCACTTCTGACACCATTGTTAAGAGGATGGACGAGTGGAGGCGAGGTTTAATGAAGATAAGGCTCCTGGGGTGTGGGCTGAAGACATTCTGACACCGTAGGTGCCCACTAGCCCCAGGACCAGTCAGGAAACCGGACAAAAGAGACAAGGGAAAGTCTCAGGGAATTCTATAGCTCAGCCGCAGTCAATCCAGAAATCCCTAATCAAGCTGGTTCACACATCCTAGCGAAGCTGGAATTCACATATCCAGTCAAGCCCGAGGCCTACTAGCCGAGATGGACCATAACGTCTATAGTTAATTTATCTATGTAAATCGTGTACAAGAGTGTGACACTTTTAATATAGCACTAATGGGTCCCTAACTAAATATGTAAACTGGTTCTTACCATAAATTATAATACAGAGTAACGGAGGTCTTACTCCGACCAAGGATGAAAGAGAACTACTTTTGGCTGCCGATTCATTACGCAGCCAAAATACTTAGAATGAAATGGATCAAAGCCTGACCTCGGATTAGCGAGCAGCTAACTGAAGCTAGGATAAAGACCGAGTGACCTATTGTCACGATGCCGGGAAATTAATGATGGTGATGGAAACCGAAGAGATATATAGAAAAGTAGGCGATAGATGGAGGGAATAACTAGGAGGACTATTGCAGAGCAAAGTGCTATGGGATGTCTCCATAACAGTCAAGATAATTCGGGTCGCTAATATGCCTTCAAAGTTTCGTTGCCGTTTTACATCTGGAACTATTCTAACTCACGACTACCGGAATTCCAGGAAACCCCCTCCAACTCCCCCCACAGAGCCCCAAAACCATCTGGCTCCGTCAATTTCATCAAAACCTAATGCTTGTTCCATCCATTAAGTTCCCTCCCAGTCCCTCTGCTTTTAGAGTTTCTTAAGTTTTCCTCGCCCCCCCCCCCCCCCCCCATCCCCACAGTTATCGGACCCGACCCGGGGTTGACACTGAACGTCCGAGGCGATAGCTCACCAGACAAGTTTCATTCAAATCCGATCACCCGTTCAAAAGTTATCCACGCCACTAGATTCCGGACTCCCCATCCACCCACTCTCCCCACGATGGTCGGGTCGGGGAAACGGCTGTTCTCAAGTCAATCTGTTCGGATCCCTGACATACCTGCCAAGTTTCATCGCCCTAGCACATCAGGAAGTATGCCGAACTCGCGGGATCGCTAGGATCCGAACCCCCACCCCAACTCCCCCACAGTGCCCTGATCCGGTCCGGTTATGTCAATGACATGTCTAGGACTTGTGCTTGTTTTTCCCACCAAGTTTCATCCCGATCCCTTCACTCTAAGCGTTTCTCAAAATTTCCGGTTCCCTCTTCCAACTCCCCCCAGTGTCATCGGATCCGGTCCGGATTTAAAGTGAGTTGTCTGAGACACGAGGTCATCCTAAATATCATCCGATCACCGTTCGCAAGCTAAAAATACCTCAAATTTTTGGCTTCACCCTCCCTCCACTACCCCCCCCCCCCAGATGGTAGAATAGGAGAATTGACGATTTCCTATTTAATCTGGTCTGGTCCCTGACATGCCTGTCAATTTCCATCGTCCCAGCACGTCAGGAAGCACAGAACTGAATTTTCGGACTTCTCCCCCCCCCCCCCAACTCCCCCAAAGTGAGCGGATCCGTTCCGGTTATGTCAGTCACGTATCTAGGACTTTTGCTTGAACTTTCCACCAAGTTTCATCCGGATCCCTCCACTCCTAAGTGTTTCCCAAGACTTCCGGTTTCCCCCTCCAACTCCCCC
The DNA here is from genome assembly GCA_023053575.1 of Branchinecta lynchi. Taxonomy (NCBI): domain Eukaryota; kingdom Metazoa; phylum Arthropoda; class Branchiopoda; order Anostraca; family Branchinectidae; genus Branchinecta; species Branchinecta lynchi. The sequence continues at coordinate 7,802,137 of JAKZAP010000001.1, forward strand.
CAATGTCACCGGATCCGGTCTGGATTTAAAACGGAGGGTCTGAGACACGAGGTCCTGCCATATATCAAGTTTCATTAAGATCCGATCACCCGTTCGTAAGCTAAAAATATCTCATTTTTCCTAATTTTTCCGGATCCCCTCCCTCCACTCCCCTCCAGATGGTCGGATCGGAGAAGCAACTATTTCTAATTTAATCTGGTCCAGTTCCTGATATGCCTGCCAAGTTTCATCGTCCTAGCTAATCTGGAAATGCCCGAACTAGCAAAACCGGGACCGACAGACCGACTGACGGACAGAAATTACAATCACTATATGGCACTTGGCCGAAGGGCAAGTGCCATAAAAACCGAAGACCACCCGTGCGAACTCCAGCAACAAAGAACGCAGCTATGGATGCTGCGCCTAAAGACCAAGACGAATTACTAAATTTGTGCTTGGGAAATTGGGCTAAATTTGGGCCATTGGACATTCTTGCATGCGGCCGTTTCATCACGGGGATGTTTTGTCACGGTCCTGTCTTCAAGTGCTAGTTGTTTTGCAGCCATTGTTCTCTCCTACCCCTTCGACGGTAAAGAAGGGATAGAACACACCTTGATTAAAACGAATAAAGCTTCAAACTTGTCTGTTTTCTTTACCTGATTCGTTTTCCCCTCCTAGAAGCTTCAGCTTCCCCGCTTCTTTTACGAGTGTGTTTGCGTCGAGTCATGGTTCAAAGCCACTGGAAAGCCATTTTTCTTTCGGTGCCAAAATTTGGTTTTCAACTCTTATCTATTAACTTTTCTTCATTACTTATGGTTGGCCGATCAAACGGCACGAATAGTAGGATGAACGCGGTCCGGAGGGGATTTGGATCGATGCTATACGGGATTAAGCGATCATCAATCTAAACTGAGTTTTGGGATTCCATGCTAATGAAGACGGAGATGGAACGAAACACTGCTAAATGGGCGAGGGAGAAGTCCAGATGTAGCTCGCGGAATAGGTGACGTATATCGATGGTGGCCTGCGGCTGCTCCCACTCACCACGGAGTCTAGCAGTGGTATTAGTCAATGAAGCAGGATGTGTGGCACAGTTTACAGTTAAAAGGTGTTAATTCGTATGGCAGGAAATGATGGGAAACCGATTACTATGAATGAATAGAATTGTACTGTTTCTTTCAACAAAATCCTCAACACCAGCCAAAGTTTTCACAAAGAAGAGAAACCCAGCCACATCATTGAATAAATTGACCCATCCGCGTCGTACTCTCATTAATTGTTCGTACCATTCGTCGAGTTTAATAATAATAATAATAATAATTTACTTTGAACCCACAAATCGTACAAGACGAAAACAGTGGAGTACAAAAGAATATATGAAGACATAATTAGGCAAAACACAACACATACAAACAAAATCTACTTAAGAGTCAAACAGACGAATAAGCTCATGAGAGTGACACACCTTGTCCTCTTTATTTTGAACGCATTTGGCGTTAAGCTTAGCTTTAGGATTCCTAAGCAGAAATAATTGAAAAACCTAAAACTTAAGGTTTTTGACGGTACAAATGCTATAATACTTTCGATTTAATTCCTTTGATAAATTCGAGAATTTATTATATACTGTCATCGACGTTCAGTATTTCTCTACTAAAATCGCGACAACGAGTCATGGACCTCTCTTTGGGATCCCAAAACGTAAGTGGAGGGATACCTATGACATCGCAAAAATGTCCGTCTGTCCGTCCGTCCGTCTGTCCGTCTGTAAGCACGATAACTCTCGAAGGCAATGAGATATTTTGATGAAACTTGGTGCGAGGATTCTTTGGCTAAGGTCAGGGTAAGGTCAAGTTTGTAGATGGGCTATGTAGCTCCATATTTAGGGGTGGGAGAGGGGGTTCAAATTAAGGGACACACACAACAATTTTAAAAAGCTAATGTGATAGTCGATTATGGGGTAAGAAGGCATGCTGAGCACGATAGGGAAAACCATTTTCACGCCGGACAAGTAGTTCGTCCGGAATCCGGCAAAAACCGGAAAATTGGTTAAAAGTAAAAGTTTTATTTGAAGTTGATTAAATGGTTGATTTGTAGGTAAAAATACATGCCGAACACGATCGTGAAAATCATTTTCTCGCGGGACAACTAGTTCGCCCGGAATCTGCCAAAACTGGAAAATTTGTTAAAAGCAAAAGTTCGATTAGATGACAGATTAAGGGATAAGAAGAGAGGCTGAGTCGGTATATGACAATGGTTTTTTACCCAGACATATAATTATTCCGGAATCCGGTTGTAACCGGATTTTTTTTTTAAGTCAAACTTTTATTCAAAGTTGATTAGATGTTCTTTATAGCGATAAGGAGATACGCTGGTTTTGTTTCTGATTTTTTTTTGTGCTGGACTAGTAGTTCGGTCTGAAATGGGCAGGAAGTCTCGGTCAGTATCGTCAAAATAGATATGGCTTATAGAGGTATATCTGAACTTGGTTTTCTCTGATGATTAGCCTGTCCAAGACTGGATCTGGCGAAGACAAGACCCGATTGTATGAATCAAATATTAGATTTTTGGGATCCCATCGACACCTTTGGTCTTGTTGTAGATGACTACCATCAAGGGTTTAAGTTTAAGTGTTTAAGCAAGAGTTGCAGCACTTTGTGTGTGCGATTGGGAACCATGGATCTTGGGGAAACATAGTGACTGCGAGGTTCTTGGCCCGATGCCCGCGTGGTAGGCAAATGTTCACGTTTCTGGGGTGTGGACTGAAGATAAACTATCACCAAGGTGCCCACTAGCCCCATTATCAGTCAGGAGACTGGATAACAGGGACAAAGGATACCGGTTCATCCGCAATGAATCCGTCCCGAATCAAGCTGGTTCGTACAAGATGAAATTCACATATCCAGCCAAGCCCAAAGTCTACCAGACGATACTGACGTTAAGGAAGACTTAAAGGACCCATCTCACTATTTACTCTTCAACTGACAGTATTTTAAAATATTTGAATACTTTAAAACTATGCTGTGCTTTCAACAAATAACCCACTATTTTTGCTGTTTTAAGCCTTTTCCGAGACCCGTCGACTCGCAGCGAAAACAGGGAAACAATTTATATAACCGGTTTTTCTGATGGAAAAACTTCTCGCAGACACCGTCGACAGCCTGATACACATCGAAGGTCGCAAAACACGGCAAGTTTGAAAATCAGCGTGGTTTCGTTAGAGGGGTTAGGATGTAGCGGACGAAATTGGAGTCTCTGGGTTTAGAAATATATGGGGTGATTATGGAAGTAGGTTGTATTAGTATTGTAGGGAAGACAGGTCCTTTAAGGAAGGTATATGGTGCCTTAATATACATACAAACATTTAAGCCCTAACCAAAGAATATACAAGCTCTCAGTGACGTGTGATGCAAAGGTACCATGGACTTTGCTATTTATTTCGTCCTTTTAGACGTCACTGTCTTCAGGTCCGTTACATGGCTTGGAGATAAGGTGGATGATGCTTGGATTTTAGAAATGGATGTATTCAATCTGTTAGTTCTCCTTACGACACTTTTGGACCTTAGCGTCTTTTCCTAGTTAATGATCCCTATTGATTGTTGTTACTCGGAGACCCCTAGGTCTCTCGTTTGACAGACTTGGCTCGGGATATCCTGCATCCGTTGTCAAGGCGAGCGAAAAACAATTTAGTATTGCAGTCATGAACTTCCCTCTCCCGCTCTGTTCGACGACAATTACCTACCTTTTGTATTGGAACGTGTCCGAAGTAAACAAACTGACTTGTCGTCTTGTGCAAACAGCCAAAGGACTTTCTCGTGGAAATTTGATGGGGCGGCCGACCTTGCAATTTCCCTTTGGAATCTTACTGGCTGAATAAGATGTGGCATGGTTCTGTAGCGGGGAGATTTGAATAATCTCTGAGCCAAAATAGGAGGAAAGGGGGGACGCTGGTGTGAAGAGGGCGCTCTAAGGATGCTATGGAACGATTCGAGTCCTATTTTTACGAGTGTCTGCTTCTCGTCTTCGGGACTCTTGCGAGTCAGCTTGTTGAGAATGGTACTAAATGTGGTCTAACGACTTGGCCCTTTCTGACCTTAGGTCTTATTTAGTCAATCGACTGGTGTATTGGATTTTTGCACATACCGTAAATGTATATTGGCCTAGTGCCATACCTCGCTCCAGACGTGCTGTATCTTCCTCCGTTCTTGACTTCAGTTATGAAAATCTTCGCCAAATTTTTTCCTCGTTCATTTGCCTCTAAGACCAATTCTGTCGTTTTATTTCCAAGTATACATCTTTCGGCTTAATGATCTAGAAGAGTATAGATCTGTCTGATTCGTTTTCCTTCTTGGTTCAGACTACAGGCGGATTCGATATACACCAGGTTATAAGTGATAAGAATTCATTGAAAATCGATCTTACTGTTTCGTTTTTTGCTACGAGAACGGTAGGTCGGCCAAATTCTAACAAATATCTTTTTCCAGCTAGTCGTGTCTGTCTGTAGCCGATAGGGATGAACCCATCTGTCTCTTTGTAATATTATCAGGTAAATGGTACGATCGCGTTCTAATGTACCGGAAATTTCGGAAAGATAAAAATTATAATGTGGTGCATATATGGATAAAGAATATGTTGGGATTCTGTGATTTTACTGGATCAGCATACTCTATAATTTTTTAAGTAGCACTGGTATTCTCGTCGGAATTTGGTCTCGAACAAAAATAAAGACCAGAAAGGAATTACCTAATAGATCTGGTTAATATAGAAAAATAACATGTTAAAGGGATCTAGTGAAGACTGGAAATCTAAAAGACTCGGTAGTCAGGATGAAAATAAGTCCAGAGATATTCCTTTCAGGATTACGATGGAGACCTGTTGGTCTTGATACTCTACATTCCATCACTTATAAGGCGCTTTTCCTTATTGTGTCCCTCATACTTTTGAATGTTCGTTGCAGAAACGCCATTTTGTCTGGATTTGTGCGGTAATTTGAAATGCATGAAAATAAAAATAAAAGCCAGGTGATATCTCAATAAATAGACAGTCAGGCTCAAGTTCTTTCCATACTAGAACGACCCTCAGGTTTTCCATGTGATTTAAAAAGAATATTTTTTTTGGACTTGAATTTGTCGCTGAACTTTGCGGAACTGGACATTTTTTAGCCGACTTGTGACACACAAACGATCGTAGAAACACTTTTTTCGGGACAGAAACCCTAAGCGGGACCGCATAATAACGCCTTTTTTCTCTCTTTTTTTTCCGTACCATCTTTTGCACTTTAACTTATTTTTTGTATTATTTAAAAAATCTAATAACTCACATTGCGTTCTTTTTTTTTTATTTTTATTATTATTTATTTGAATCCTTCAAAACTGAAGAGTAATGTATAAAAAGGAACAACAACATGTCAGTCAAACTCACACTCACTTACATACTAATAAACAGCTGACCGTTAAAAACAAATTAGCCTACTAAATATACAATGAAGTACATGAAAAAAAAGAAAAGAAAACGAAGCTCAAAATAAACAAACTAAGCAGGGGATTTTTTTGTGAAAAAAGGAAAAAGGTTGTGATGAAGAAGAATGTTGTCAGCCTTTTTATGAAAGTTCTGAATTTTACTATTTAAAGTTTCCAAAGGATTCTTCACTTTAAAATTCGAAGTTAGGAAAGAGTTACTCGCAGAAATCGGGAAACCAAGAAGGAATTTAGAGAATTTATAATAAGTAACTTTTAGCGCAGAAAGTTCAGAAGGACGGAAAGAAGAAAAGAAAGCAGACGGAAAAAGAATGTGAGGAAGTGCAACAGCCGTATAAATTTTGTGGCTGCTCTTCCATCTCTCAACCTTAATTTTATTTTTACCGACTTTTAACTATTTTGCACACCTTCAATGCACTCAGCATGCCATCTCGTTAGATACCTCTCCTATTTCCTCGATGACACATCTCGTGACATATTTGCTGAGATATAATTCTATTTCCCAGGTGATATCCTATTTCCCGGATGCATCCGTGGCAACGTGTACGTCAGTGAAGTGGACAAGACACCTTGGCTTTGCTTTGACGTGTGGTTCAGTGCTTCTCAAGGCATGGAGGTAAGAATTATTTATTGGCTGCCTGAAAGGGGGGGGGGATCAGATGCTCTGTTACCGGTGTCTTGTAGCTTTCATCTGTTTCCATGACCCCCTATGGAATCTGCCGAGCGCCGTATTTAGGGCCAGGAAGTAATCAGTTTTGAGATGCCACCTGTGCGTCTCTCACCTCCCTGCTTACTGACACTTATAATCTGGAAAGATATTAAAGTAGACTTGGCCTTTTAGCTGTATGGTCGTAGAAAGCAGATGTCTCTCAACTTTGACAGACTCGTGACAAACATTAACCCCACCCTCCACCAAAATCCAGACCGTGTTTGGCTTCCAAAAGTGGTACGGAGGCGAACTGTGAGCTGGACATAAAGCCCGTAACTGAGCCTGGACTTCGTATTCCTGGCATGAAAGATTCGACGTAGCAACAAAGGAGCAAGAAAGAAAAGAAACAAGACCAAAGGTTTCGATGGAATCCCAAAATTCACTTCTTAGTCCGGACATTCGGTTCTTGTAGATTTCCAGTCTTCACCAGATTCCTTTGACATGTTACTATTTATACATAATCAACCGCTTGAAAATGTTAGAAAGATTATACTGTTCTGTGTCTTTTGACAAATTACGGCAAAACAACTAATCAGATGAGAAAACCCAGTTCAGATATCGATTCGGCATGCATGTGTATCCCTTATATCTCGTCTCGAATCGATTTCAGAAAATGTGCCAAGATTTTCGTCTAAGGCAAAGGGCATGGAAAGAGGCTGAAAACAGCCGAAGCCGTGCGTGATTTTCTGTGAGCATAGCTTAGTTGAAAAGTGGTCAACTATCTTAGAACAGAAACAAGCAGAAACAATATGCAGCGCGAGGTGTCTTTTAACTAATCTATTATTATTATTATTATTATTATTTATTATTATTAATATTCTTATTTATTTGAATCCTTCAAAACTGAAGAGTAATGTATAAAAAGGAACAACAACATGTCAGTCAAACTCACACACACTTACATACTAATAAACAGCTGACCGTTAAAGACAAATTAGCCTACTAAATATACAATGAAGTACATGAAAAAAAAAAATGAAGCAATTTCAAACTGTCCATTGATTAGCGTCATCATCTTGAAATGAATTTGAGGCTGACCGCGTTGCTTGCAAATGCTCGGAGCAAAAGGGTTGGAGACTCAGTTACCAATCAGCAAGTAGTTTATGTTGTGCTTTTTTTTTTCTTGTTTTCTTATCGGTATCACAAATAGTTAATTGGTGTAAAGTTATCATACCGTATTTTGAGGCCGTCTTTATCCCACTGTTCGAACATGCAATGTCAGAAGTTTCATAACAGATAACACGAGGATGCGCTGTTTCAACAGATAATGCGTAAAAGATAACACTTCGGATGTTATCGGTTGTGTTTCAAATAATAAGCGTTACCATCAGGAAGAACCGAAAAACCGCCAAAAAGTATCTGCCGAGTTTTCCGACATCATGACGATAAGGAATAAAGTCAGTAGATGATTTTTTTACTCTTCCTAACAAAGTCGTTATGGATAACATTTCATGCATAACGTCTTCAAACATAACAGATAACATCCGAAGTGTTATCTATTACACATTATCTGTTGAAACCGCACATCCTCGTGTTACCTGTTAAGAGACTTCTGAAAGTCTCCATCTTTTGGTTAACTTCGGAGGCGGTCAATTCTTTCCCTTCAAACCAGGATCCTCCGATCCCCTAGCCTACTTCTTAGGATCCTCTGTGGGCCTCAGATGCGGCTTTCTCTGCCTGTATGGCTTGCGTGGACTCGTGAGTTGTACGCGGGGCTTTTGACTGGAGTCACGTAAGTGACCTGGTATTTACATTTGTTTGTTTGTCGATTGTTTTTTGTTATATTGTGGCCCATGTTGGCCTTATTTGAAATAAAATAAAATAAAAATAAATAATAAATAAACGGCTTCACTCTTGAGCTGGATCTCTGGAGGCTCTCTCACTACTAACCGAGTCCCAAGTGGTACGTAAAAGGTCTTGGGTCATTTATCTACTACAGTGGCCAAATATACGGCTAACACTCATATTGCCCTCCACAAATGCCTACTACACTGTCAGCAGTTTCTAAACAGACAACAAGGTTTCAACAGACAGTGCGTAAGAGACAACACTTGGGATGTTATCTGTTGTGTTGGAAAACGGTATACGTGAAATGCTATGCAGAACAGGCATTGCCATGAAGAGCCAAAAACAGCCAAAAAGCATCTACTGAGTTTTTTGTTTCTCGTCATGATGTCGGAGATGCTTTTTGGCGATTTTTAGGCTCTTACTGATGGCAGGGTTTGTTATGCAAAACGTTTTCAAAGACAACATACGAAGTGTTGTCTGTTGAAACCGAGCATCCTACTGTTGTCTGTTATGAAACTTCTGACACGTGTACTCAGTGCCCACGACTCAAAATGTCCATCGTTGAGAATACCTTCGATTGAATCAAAAGTGTTTGGATGGAATTGATATGGCGTGTAATAGAGAACTAGCCATTAGCGGTTAACAGGGAAGGTTTATGTAAACACTACTGTACCTTTTATGTTTGAAAAAAATATAACATCAGCCAACGTTTTTCCCAACCAACAGAAAAATCATCCACAATTTATGACAAAGATCTTGTTAATTCCGCCATCTCGTCATTTATTTAGTGGGTTCGGCAATGTACGATACGTTATCGGAAACGAAGTCTCTTCTTGAAAGCGTGGCCGATGGTTAAGCAGAAATTATAATAAAACCTCGGAACAAGCTATTGAAACAAATAGATTATACCAAATATTTAGCTGTACGGCATTGAAAGTGCCAGAACGCTTCAGTTTTGAGCCCTTTAATCTGTAGCCGAATAAGCTGAAATAAGGGTGAGGGGGCAGTGTAAGGAGTAAAGCGAGTATAAGGATTGTGATAATACGCCCCCAAATCGCTTGCTTTAGCTACCGTTAAAACAGGTACACTATACTGTCGGAAAAACTACCGTGATTTTAGAAAGTCGTCAAAATATGCATTTACCAAGATAAAGCAAGCAATATTGTCTAAATATTTACAAAAGGTAATATTGAACAACATACAATAACTATTTTCGAACAGGTATGCATTGCATATCTTCCTATACCCCACAGGAAGTTACATTATGACGATTACTTTTGTGGAGGTTGAAACAATATCGTATCAACCTCCGCAAAAGTTCATTGAACACTTTTCCTCAAATACTGAAAAGGAGAAGCTGGCCTCCGAAAAATAAATAAAAGATAATAAACAAAATATTACATTTTGTTAAAAAAAAAAAACAGAAATCTTTAAATGTTCAAAAATTGATAGAACACTTTACTTTCTTAGCCAACCAGCCAAGGCCCTAGACCATAACCTTGTCACAATCAGATTTCCACTGAAAATACAACTGCCAACTGAAACAACATCATGCTATCTCTTGCTTTCCAAAAGCTAGTTATTGAGCACTGATAACTGTCTTTTTCCATTTTTTCTTAATTTTCTCGACAGCCAATACATGTTTTTGGAATCCCAAAACGTAAGTGGAGGGATACCTATGACATCGAAAAGTTGTCCGTCTGTAAGCACGATAACTCTCGAAGGGAATGGGGTATTTTGATGAAACTTGGTGTGAGGATTCGTTGGGTCGTCGGACCAGTCAAGTTCTTAGATGGGCTTTGTAGCCCTACATTTAGGGGTGGGAGAGGGGTTTAAAATTAAGGGGCAAACAAAATATTTTGAAACAGCTAATGTGATAGTCGATTATGGGGTAAGAAGACATGCTGAACACGATGGTGAAAATCATTTTGTCATTGAACATCCGGCCAAAACGGAAAGTTTGTTAAAAGTAAAAGTTGTATTTTAAGTTGATTAGATGTTCGATTTAGGGGTAGGAAGACATGCTGAAGACGATGGTGAAAACCATTTTCTCGACGAAAAAGTAGTTCGCCCGGAATTCAGTCCAAACCGGAAAGTTTGTTAAAATTAAAAGTTGAAGTTGAAGTTGAATAGATGTTCGATTTAGGGCAAGAAGACATGCTGAACACTTGTGTGAAAACAATTTTCTATCCGGACATGTAGTTCGCCCGGAATCCGGCCAAAACCGGAAAATTGGTAGAAGTTGAAGTTTTATTTATAGTTGATTAGATAACCGATTTAGGGGTAAGAAGAGATGCTGAATCCGTGTGTGACAATCATATTTTACCCGGACATATAGTTCGACCGGAATCCGGCTGGAGTCGGAAAATTTGTTATAAGTTAAATTTTATTTGAAGTTGATTAGATGTTCATTATTGGGGAAAGAAGATACTCTGAGTTCATTTTTGAGCTTTCTTTTTTTTGCCGGACAATTAGTTCTGGAGTTTGGCCGAAATCGGGAAATTAGCGGTAGTGGCAGGAAGTTTTTCTCAGATGATTAGCTATTTGGCCTTAATCTGTTTCTGAATGTTAATTGTAAAAATGTTCAAGGAGTCTGGCGATGACTGGATCTGGCTAAGACAAGATCTAGTTGTCTGGATCAGGTATTGAATTTTTGGGATCCCATCGAAATCTTTGGTCTTAGTTCTTAAGACACTGGTGATACTTTTCTCTGACGGAACCTGTGACTGTGGCAGCAAAAAACAACAATGTTTCGACTGATGTTAATTCCACAACCGCTAGATGGTATATGCATCGCCAAAACTGTAAAATACTGTATTGATGGAAACAAGTGCTCACAAAAGTGTAGTCATTTCAGTATTTTACTACGACCGCTAGATGGCATCTACATCGCCGAAAATGTAAAAGACTAATCATAAGTGCTCGGGTTACAATAACAGTCATTTTAGTAGGCCTATGTTAGGCTTTGGTTGCTACTTCACTACTATAATATCTGCTACCCCAGTAGCAAAATATTACAACAAAAGAAGAATAAATCCTACCTTTAAAAGTTACAAGAGTTAATCTACCTCCATCTGGGTTCATGTCGTAATAACAACCTCGCTTCGGCTCGAATAGGTTATTTTCACTGGCCGTCTGAAAGTTATTTTTCTTTATCAACCTCGATGTAGGAAGTTAAACTTTAATAAATTTGGTTTCGGGATAATACTGTTTTGTTTAATCTTTTTACCTCCATTTGTGATTCATACCTAGATGATTTTCGCCTCCCCTTCAACGTGGTCATTGTATGATCAGCAGACATTCTGAGGGTCAGTATTGTAAGAGTGGACAAGAAAACAGTGGGCACTGTGGGAACCACCGGAAAATAGGGATTGTTTGCCGTAAGACAGTTTTAATCTGTCCGTTGGCCGCACTTTTTCTAGTTCGTGCACTTCCACGTAAACTCACTTGTGTTTGGGTCCCAAAATGTAAGTAGAGGGATACCTGTGACATCGCAAAAGTTGTCCTTCCGTCTGTCCGTTCGTTTGTAAGCACGATAACTCTCGAATAGAATGAGATATTTTGATGAAACTTGGTGTGAGGATTCGTTGGGTCATTGAACAAGTCAAGTTCGTAGATGGGCTTTGTAGCCCTACATTTAGGGGTGGGGGAGAGGGTTCAAGTTAAGGGACAAACAAAATATTTTGAAACAGCTAATGTGATAGTCGATTATGGGACAAGATGGTGAAAACAAGTTTGTCATCCGAGAAGTAGTTCACCCGGAATTCGGCCGAAACCGGAAAGTTTGTTACAAGTAAAAGTTTTATTTGAAGTTGATTAGATGTTCGATTCAGGGTACGAAGACATGCTGAACACGATGGTGAAAACCATTTTTCTCGACGGACAAGTAGATCGCCCGGAATCCGGCCCAGACCCGAAAGTTTGTTAAAATTAAAAGATTTATTTGGAGTTGATTAGATGGTAGATTTAGGAAAGAAAACATGCTGAACACTTATGTGAAAATAATTTTCTACCCGGACATGTAGTTTGCCCCGAATCCGGCCAAAACCGGAAAATTGTTAAAAGTTAAAGTTTATTTGTAGTTGATTAGATATCCGATTTCAGGGTAAGAAAAGATGCTGAATCCGTGTGTGACAATCATTTTTTACCCGGACATATAGTTCGACCGGAATCCTGCTGGAGTCGGAAAATTTTTTTATCAGATACATTTTTATTTGAAGTTGATTAGATGTCCTGAGTTCATTTTTTAGCTTTCTTTTTTTGCCGGACAAGTAGTTCTGGAGTTCGGTCGAAACCTGGAAATTGGCAGAAGTGGCAGGAAGTTTTCGTCGAAACAGATATGACTTATAGGGGTAAACACACATGCTGAATCCATATGTGAACTTGGTTTTCTCAGATGATTAGATATATTTGTTTCCGAATCTTAATAGTAAAAATGTTCAAGGAGTCTGGCGAAAATTGGATCTGGCTAAGACAAGACCCAGTTGTCTGGGTCAGATATTGAATTTTTGGGATCCCATCGAAACCTTTGGTCTTGTTTCTTCTCACAGTCGGCAAAACAAAAACAGTTTTTCTTTGCGTCTCTTGTTTGTTTTCTTTTTTCACCCTCCCCCTTTGGAAATGAGGATTTCCCATTTCTTCTACCCAACTGAGTTTAGCCTACAATTCATGAGGTTGCTACAACGACTGTTCTGTATTCATGAAGTATGATTGCTCCGGCAGCGAAGCTGTGAGAAAAAATTTGATCTCGTTCTTTTGTCAAAAAGCGATTTGCATAATCGATTTTGTTGACACCTGATACTCGCCTCTGTTTGGTGTCACAAGAACCTTCAGTATTCACTGCCAGATCCACGTTCTCACTAATATAACCGGAAATCTAGATATGTGTTTCCAGAATTCTGGTCAGGTTAAATCTCCTTGAGCCCAAACTGACAGGGAAACATTTATTAAACAATGGCTAAAAACGGAAAGCCACGATGTTCGAACATCGTCCTCGTCAGGCTGTGATTGCAGATTCGTTTCTTCCAGTCCATCAACAGTCTGACGAGGACCCGTACTAAGAAGGGTCGAAATACTTATTGCTGTCGAACATCACAGCTGACTTTCCGTTTTTAGCCATTGTTCAATGTACCTCTGGTCAGGTTTTCCCAGATGCTGAAGTTTTCTGGCCGGATCTTCCGATCAGATGGAGTTAGATATTTTCTGGACAGAAAAAAAAATCTGACTAGATTTCAGTCTTGTAATACATTATTTAGTAATTAGTATTCAGCTTGTAAAAACGGTTTATAGTATATTAATATGAATTTATTCCCAAAAAAAACGGGCGCCAAACACAAAATAACACTCAAAAACTCAATATATATACACCAAACGGAGGGAAACCTTATTCGAAAAAACGCTCTCGATGCTCCATAGCTTGCTTGAGGAATCTCACAAGCCGACGAAGGTCTCCAAAAGTTTTCTTCCCCATAATCTTAACCAAATCCTCTTCCTCGGTCATATCGTGCCCAAAAATCTCTGTTCGTTAATCTTTTAACTCAACGCATCTACCCACCAAATGCAAAATATCCTCACGTAGCGAATCACACATAGGGAAAAGTAACGACCAGAACTTTGTTAGATATATTCAAGTTTAATGCCTCTGGTAAAGGTAATTAGTAGTTTAAAAGGATCAGAGTAAATATTAATTAGTTTGGCGAAACTGAAAAATATGTTAAATACGAATAAGTATTTGTTTGATAGGTTCATTTCTATATTTGTTTATATCAAGACTTTGTAGATAGAAGTTCAATAAAGTTAGTTTAGTATGTTTGACCGCGCTAAATTGATGCTAAATTTATAAATCTGAAAGCTGAAATCAAACTCAGCTGACGTTGGCGATCAGTTTAGCGCAGTCAACTATGATTTGCAGTCAGCTTGGGCTGGAGAGTATTTATTCACGAAGTTCGAGGTTTTTTAATGAATATCAAATTATTGACATTCAGCCTTTGAAACACGTTAAGATAGCTGAAGAACAAGAAGTTTAGACGAAGAAAATGGAAACAGGACCATCAAAGAATTAAACAATGCAAGATTTAGGAATTTCGACTTTGATACTGATCAGAGTCGCCTGCAAAGTTTTGAAGCGAAGGAGGAAATTTGCAAGCAGTTGAAAAATTAGACTGTGTGTAAGTAACCTCGAGTCTCGCCTCGAGCGCGCACCCCCTTTGAGGAACAATCGTCTTTCCGACTGGAGATGATCCGGGAAATTCTCGAACCCATTGATCTTCAAATTCTGGGAAGATAATTTCCAATATGCTTCAACAAACACCAGCGTGATCCTTTCAAAATGGTCCGAAAAGTTTCTATTAATGGAGGTGAAGGCGAAGTTGGAATTGGTATAACCAGTTTCGGGTGTATGATTCAAATAATTTTAAGTGTAAGGGGATTACTCGCCGTATTCCTGGAACATTGCTCCACTTGGATATGGATTGCAAAACTGTAGCAGCTCAGTTGAAGTACGGTCAATCGACCACAAAACGCTCGACTTACTGAACGTGTCTGAAAGCTCCGAAACGAACGAAAATGGTGAATTAATTGAGCATTTTATGCAGCATATCGCTTTCGGACTTCAATTTTCGCTCAATTAATGCAGCATTAATTCAGCATAAAATTCATCGAAAAATTCAGCAAGAATGCTAAATTCTATGATTCTATGCTGAATTTTCAAGAAGAAACTAGGGAGTACGGCGATTCTCTCAATGTTTTCGGCGGCAAACATAACACATTCAAAAAGACAACTGACAATTTGGCAAATATTCTAAATTCAAAGACAACTAACGATCATGGCGACCGAACAAAGGAAAGATAAGAAGGTTGGATATCAGTAGCTGGTCCATTTTGTCAGCTTTGCACTGCTAATTACTTTTTCTTCTTCTTCTTCCTGACTTAAATTTTGGTATTCTAGAAGTGTCAGAGAAGAAAAAAAATTAACAGCTTTTGGACAAAAAAGAAAAGAAAATGCAGCATTTACAGCACCGAAAAGCTTTCGGACACGTTCACTGTCTTACTGGCTTTAGCTCATGCAGACTACGCTTTTGGCCCCTCCACTGAAATTTTTCGTGCTCCTGAGCTGAAGACTGGAAAAGTCTTCTTTTCTTGAAGAAAGTGCAGCTACTGACACAATGTTTTTGTCGTGTTGCGCTTCTTGCAACACGCATCGTCTAACCTAAGTCTGACCCGTCCAAACTACTACAAAACAAGTAACGTTTTTATCTTATTTTCCCCTCCTAAGAGACGAAGTAGAATGTCTATCAGTAAACTAGCTGTATTATTGTGTAGCAGTATGATAAACAAGAGTAGGCTGGCTCGTCAGAATGAATTAGTTTCTTCTCGCCAATAAAATAAGGAATTAGCCAGACCTCGCAATACTAAGTGAGCATAATTACACTGGCCATTTATTTCATAGAGGTTTATTTTCGACATCGAGGTTGAAATCAGGTTATAACAACGAGAAGGCCATTGAAAATAGCCTGTCCGAGCCGAAGGCGAAGCAGGCTATGAGAAATATCTGGTGAGCGCTGCGAGCGCAGTCCGAAAACAACTGAGATGGAGGTCTGTTAACTGTTATAACTTTTTTGAACAGAACTTTTGTTTAGGTAGGCTACTCAATATTTTCTTTGGTAGTAGCCCACTTATTTGCTGCTTTTGTATAATAAAATAGTGCTACGTTTTCTTGAAAATAACTACTTTTAGAAGAAAAGTGCTAAAAGTACTACTTTAACTGCAAGTGAATGGTTTCGCGAATGGTTTCTCACGTTGCGTCACTTTTTGCGAATATTGGTCTGCGGCTGAATGTCGATAAGTGCGAATATCTGCATTTTAACGGTTCTCCTTCCCCTGGTCCACTAGATTGCCAGGTATTTAAGATTCCCCATGTTCTTTCTCTTAGATGGTTGGGTATTACAGTAACGAGTTCCTTTCCGTCTTTCCGCGGTACTGCACTTATCGACATTAAGCGTAAGCTACAAATAGGGTAGCCTACGCGAAGATTGTAGCAAATCGGGGCAAGTACAGAAGAACAGCTCTAGCAAAACTTTATGCTTCTTTTTGCGACCCGTCTATGCTTTTCTCGGTTGGTCTGTTTGATATTTTTGATAAACGGGATCTATCCAGAATAAGGATAGATTATTTCCGTTACTGTAAGTTTCTTCTGTATCTGCCCCGGTCCCACAGTAATTCTAAGATTATTAAATCTTACAGAGCTACTGACATTTTGTCACGGCAGCAAGATTTGCACTCTGATTTCCGTCAGAAGTCTTGTCTACGTCTGTTGCCGCATCATCGACTGATTAGACTTTTTGGCTGATAGCTGATGCGTATTGTCTGTTTGTATGTTATTTTCTTGTTGTCTTTTGTTCTTTTCTTTTTATTTTCAATTTATTTCTTCTACTCCACACTCTTATGTTGTAAAACATTTTGTGGGTTATAAATACACTTACTTACTTACTTAACAACCAGTGTGTCTTAAGCCGCGTTCACAAGCATGCCTAGCCAAGCACAGATGCCTAGGCACGTGCTCAGGTGTAGCTAGGCACCGAGTTCTGGAGCCTGAAACTCCGTGCCTCTAGGCACCGGTGTGAACGGTGATGCTAGACACGTGCCTAAACATCTGTGCTAGGCTAGGCATGCTTGTGAACAGGGCTTAACTAGCATACCCGAGATTCTGTTTAGGGGATCCCAAAACGTAGTGACGGGATAGCCGTGACTTTGTAAAGGTTGTCCGTGACCGTCTGTTCGCACGAAGACTCTAGAAGGGGTTGACATATCTTGTTCATACTAGGTATGAAGATCTAGTTCAGGATGTTGCCCCTTCTAATGGGGGAGGTGATCAAAAGTAATTTTTTTCTAGTTGAATAGAGTGTTATTTCAAGAATGAGGAGATGTGATGAATCTAAATAAGATCGTGCTACTTTAAATATGCGAAGCATCTGCTCCATCTTTCAAAATTATGCCACAACCACACTCTAACGGATACGTTCAGGAACTGGACCTAACCAGCGGATGACCTTTTCTTTATTTATTTATCACCCGTCATTCCAAAAAGAAAAAGGACGGAGTACAAAAACGAAAAGAAAAACACAACAAAAGCAAAAGTAACACTTTTGGACATAGGAAAAAAAAATCGAACAATCACAAAGTGAAACTCTCTGACTGACTAAAAACTGAACACCATTACATATACACCTAAACTCTGAGAATTTTGCTCCACGGGTGGGACTGGATTTTTTAGTTGTACTTGCTAATCAGGTTAGAGATAGCAAGCCCAGGGTCTCGTATGTTATATACTTTCATCATTTTGACATTTCTTCTCCAAGGGGGAGCCGATGTAAGTATTTGGAGAATCTGAAGAAAGTAGAACGGATTCTCCTAGTTATCCAGGAGAACGGTTATCCTGTCTCCTGGCCGAAGATTAAATTTGTGTTATCTTATGTGTTTTTTTGTATTTGTTGTTATGGCACTTGCAGCCTCTGGCTCAAGTGCTAGAACGTGCTAGAACGATGAAACGATATGCTAGAACGATGAAACTTGGCAGGCGTATCATGAACCGACCAAACTAACTTAAAAATAATCACTTTCCCCGATACGACCATCTGGAGGGGGAGTGGAGGGCGGGGGAATATAGAAAATAGAGTAGTGTGTAACTTTTGAACGGGTGATCGGATTGGAATGAAACTTGATAACTGAATAAAGGACATATCTCTGATGTCCCTTTTGAAGCCTGGACCAAATTCGATAGCTATGGGGGAGTTGGGAGAACCAGAGGAGTTGTTACTGCTCAAGTTCGGAAAATGAGCTAGTGCCATTGCTGTTTCAGGGTCGGCTCTAAACATTTTGAGAACCTGAAATAAAAAGATTAAATCGTTGTGTGTTTCTTGTGCTTTAATATCCCAGTTTTCAGATAGCTTTCTGCGAAACAACTGTGTCGTTAGCACATGAACATGAAATTGACTAACATATGCTGATACCAAGCAGTTCGTCTGACGCGTCGATTATAGGCTGTTTTGGTTGGACACGGATTCACCCATACCCGAACTCAAAGTCAGCTGGGATACCACGAAGCCTTTACTGCGTACGATCACTAGACATGTGGTATCGGGGTCCTAAAGATATGGAGACTCCAAAGTACCCTTTAAAAAATTTACTGTTTATAATAATAATAATAACGTTTGTTTACTCAGCAGGCCATGCAAGATTCAATACTTGTATCACCACACAAATAAATTGTCACTAAAACTGCTAAATAAACTAAGCTAATCTTTCTGTCGCAAGTCTAAACGCTTTAACTACATATTTGCATACTTCTACTATGAAGTTGGGGTTCGTAGATTTCAGGATACTGGGAAGCGAAACCAACCAACCCCTAGTGTTTTTAAGTATTTGAAAAGAGTTGGATACTTTACAACTAGACTCTGCTTTCGAAAATTACCAACGGCTTTAGCTCTTTTGAGTTACATAACCGTTTCTTCTTACGGCGGAGCTTCTTGCAAACAAACGTCGGATGCATCATTCGCATAGAAAGTATCGAAAAAGGCAAGTGTTAAAATCAATGGGTTGTCATTAAGGGGGTTAGACGTATGAAATTCATGTCTCCGGCTTTAAGAATTGATGGAACGACTACGGAAATAGGTTGCATTGGCAGAGTTTGAAAAAAAATTGATCGTGTCCGTTGTGCTTTAATGATCATTATTTTCTAGGGTTTCCTTGGCCTTCCGCTCCAAGAACTCGCTGAACTCCAACTTTAGCGACTTTCAGCTCGCCCGTTGCTGGCTTCTTCCAGTTATTCTGGTATGCATCGTCTACTTAGCCACCTGGACTGCAGCAGATATCCCATCTCCCGTGGATTCACGCCACTTAGGAACCTCTGCTTCTTCTTTAAGCAAAATAACAGAAGAGATGAAGGAAGCATTAGTCTGCCCTGTTAATTGGTGGGATACGAGTGTTTGTGCAGGTGAGTGATGTTTCTTTGGCAAACTGCAGAGATTAGTAAAAGTTCAAAGCACGGATCATGCTTTCATGTCACATTACCACCCTCTAGAACATACGGTTACTCTACATCAGAAAATAGCCGATTCCTGAACAACTTTTATCGCTAACATACCGTTACCGGTTGGTGGCTTTCTGCCAATTTAAATACTAGCTCTGACAAATTTGAGCGGAGTTTCTTTTTTTCTTTTCAGTTCTTTGTCATTATGCACTCATACATAAATGCACATAAATAATTATATTGATAGGCAAGTATTAAGTCACAAAAAATCAACGAAGAAACCGTTGTATTAAGTGAAATTCCTTGTAAGTTCTGGACGCAGCTGCAATTAAATCGGTTATGTTTTTACTTTCTGGTCACTTCCATAATTCCACATTCAGAAATCAGAACTGTTCTGCGCAACTACAAAAAACAGAAGTTTTGACAGAGAGCACTTGATCTACAAAGACAGTTTTATTTTAGCAGCCATGGCGTTCTTTATTTTCATTTATTTCTTTATTAATAGAAAAAGAGGTTAAGCCGAAGCTTCTCTCCCTACAAAACACATGAACCATTGTTAAACAACACTGCACTTTACACTGATACAACGACTATACACTAACAAGGATTCACATAGGCGATGCAAGCTGCAACTGTACTGAGTACCGCCAAGATGTTGCTTAAAGGAGAGTAAATTTGGTTGGGAAAAAGTCTCCTCAGGTAAACCGTTCCATGCTTGGCATGCAAGGTAACAAAATGAACGTTGACCGATTTTCCTGTTTATTTTTGGTCTTCTCTCTCCTCTGTTTCAATGTGGCATCGGGACAGCTGGGAAACGCGACCCTTCCTTCCTTCCAGTTAGTCTTCTTCTAAGTTGTTGGTGGGGCGGCCTATGGCACCTCAACTGGGATTGCCGCCCGGGAGGAATTATCCTCTTCTTGCTGGGATCGACTAAAACCAGGAAGGGAAGGGAACGCGAGAAAACAGGAAGGCATACTAAAACCAAGAAGGGCATACTAAAACGAGAAAGGGCATAAAACTGGAAAGCTGCACCGTTCCCTTCCTCTAGTTAGTATCTTGCTTATGTAGACGACTTACTTCTCATTAGCAATAGTCGTACAAGCCTTTCTTCAATGGTTTCAAAAGTCTCTTCTCAGTTCGGTTGGACTGTTCTCAGATGTTGGACTGTCTCTCAATGTTGGAAAAATGTGAATTCTTGTTGGGATCCCAAAACGTAAGTGGAGGGATACCTATGACATCGCAAAAGTTGTCCGTCCCTCTGTAAGTACGATAACTCTCGAAGGGAATAAGATATTTTGATGAAACTTGGTGTGAGGATTCGTTGGGTCGTCGGACCAGTCAAGTTCGTAGATGGGCTTTGTAGCCCTACATTTAGGGGTGGGGGAGGGGTTTCAAATTAAGGGGCAAACAAAATATTTTGAAACAGCTAATGTGATAGTCGATTATGGGGTAAGAAGACATGCTGAGCACGATGGTGAAAATCATTTTGTCATCGGAAGAGTAGTTCGCCCGGAATTCGGCCAAAACGTAAAGTAAAAGTTTTATTTGAAGTTGATTAGATGTTCGATTTAGGGGTAGAAAGACATGCTGAAGACGATGGTGAAAACCATTTTCTCGACAGACAAGTAGTTCGCCCGGAATCCGGCCGAAACCGGAAAGTTTGTTGAAATTAAAAGTTTTATGTTGATTAGTTGTTCGATTTAGGGCAAGAAGACATGCTGAACACTTATGTGAAAACGATTTTCTACCCGGACATGTAGTTCGCCCGGAATCCGGCGAAAACCGGAAAGTTGGTTAAAAGTAAAAGTTTGTGAAGTTGATTAAATGTGTGATTTATGGGTAAAAAGACATGCCGAACATGATGGGGAAAATCACTTTCTCGCCGGACAACTAGTTCTCCCGGAATCCGGCCAAACCCGGAAGATTTGTTAAAAGCAAAAGTTTGATTAGATGGCAGATTAAGGGTAAGAAGAGAGGCTGAGTCGGTATATGACAATGGTTTTTTACCCTGACATATAATTATTCCGGAATCCGGTTGTTACCGGATTTTTTTTTAGTCAAACTTTTATTCAAAGTTGATTAGATGTTCTTCATAGGGATAAGGAGATACGCTGGTTTTGTTTCTGTATTTTGTTTTTTGCTGGACTAGTAGTTCGCTCGGAAATCGGCAGGAAGTCTTGGTCAATATCGTCAAAATAGATATGGCTTATAGAGGTATATCTGAACTTGGTTTTCTCTGATGATTAGCCTGTCCAAGACTGGATCTGGCGAAGACAAGACTCGATTGTCTGACTCAAATATTAGATTTTTGAGATCCCATCGAGACATTTGGTATTGTTTTTTAACGATCGCTCTTCTTCTCGGTCGTCCCTTGTGTGTAAACATTTTACTATCCCCCTTGCTACTTCTTTCGGGTGGCTGGGCATCACTATCACTAATTCTCTACCGTCTCTACGACAACAAACTGTCCTCGATGTAAAGAAAAAAATAACAATTTGGTTACTCGAAAATTGTCGCGAACCGTGGGCGGTATAATAGACGAGCTCTTGGTCGGCTGTATTCAACTTTTTGCGACCATTCTACGTTTCTGCACTTTATCCTCTTCTCAAAAAGAAAGACCTTCTTTCTCTCCGAAAAAGTTATTTTCGCTACTGTAAATTCCTTCTTTACCTCCCCCCTTGGCATCGGATAGAGTAATTATTCTTAAGTTCGGTGTTCCAGATAGTTCGTAGAAAATGTTTTCTTCCTTCCTTTTTCTTTATTGTACTCCATTTTTTTTTCCTCTGGAATTTGAGGGTAAGACATAAATTGTTATTATTATTATTCGAGGGGTCGGCAACTTTTCAAATTCAAAGTTCACCATCCCTTCCTCGTTTTAGAATCCTCTGAGTTCAGCGAGGGCTCGGCAACTAAGGTATTTCAAGTCCACCAATTGCTTCCTCGTTTTAGTACTTTAAGGTACTAAACGTGTGACCAGCTACTAAAACGAGAAATGAAAAGGTGAATTATAATTTTTATTGTTCCCCGACTGCTCAAAAATTAATAGTTGAGAATCCACCTTTTCCTTCCTCATTTTAGTACTTTCAAGGTAGCCTACTAAAACGAGGAAGGAAATGGTGTAATATCTTAATTGCCGACACCACGCTAGACTCGAAGGATTTTAGTAGCCTTTGATAGTTGCCAACCCCTCAGATTCCAATGTTCTTCCTCGTTTTAGTACTTTCAAGGTACTAAAATGAGGAAGGAAATGGTGGACTTAAAATACATCTTAGTTGCCGCCCCCCCGCTAGACTCCGAGGATAGTAGTCGCCTTTGGTAGTTGCAGACCCCTCAAAGAAGATTAATTTAAAATTTCCTTGCTCGTTTTATTACTTTCAAGGTACTAAAACAAGGAAGGAAAAGGTGGACTTGAAATATCTTAGTAGCCGACCTCTCGCTGGACTCACATTATTTTTGTTGCCTTAAGTCGCCTACCGTCACTAGAAATGAAAAGGTAAATTAAAATTTTGGTAACTTTCATGGTGAACTTTGCGTTTGAAAAGTTGGCGACCCCTCAAAGAAGACTAATTTAAAATTTATAATTTCCTTCCCTGTTTTAGTACTTTGAAAGTACTAAAACGACGAAGGAAATGGTGCACTTGGAATATATTAATTACCGACCCCTTGCTGGACTCGGAGGATTTTCGTCGCCTACCGTCAGAAGGAGAAATGAAAAGGTGAATTACCATTTTTGTAGTTGCCGACCCCTCACTTATCTTAATGCCTACTCATGTCAGGATACTAAATAGAGGAAGGGACCGGTATGGCTTTCCAGTTTTATGCCCTTCCTTGTTTTAGTACGCCCTTCCTGGTTTTAGTGCGCCTTCCTGCTTTTCTCCCTTCCTTGTTTTAATCGATCCCGATCTTGCTTGAGCTCCATGGAGTGGATAATGGCGTCTCGACTGGGGTTTTCGCGTTCTGAATTTTTCCGCGCCTTGCGAGCGCGGCCAAGACGCCGAAGACGCATTACGGGCAAAATGTGCTTACAACAATGTCCGCTGCGACTAGTAATCTGAAATCTTAGGCTAGAAATATAATTAAAATTTATGTAGCACAGATAAACATTGATTATCTGCGATAATAATTTTTCCGCGCCTTGCGAGCGCGGCCAAGACGCCGAAGACGCATTACGGGCAAAATGTGCTTACAACAATGTCCGCTGCGACTAGTAATCTGAAATCTTAGGCTAGAAATATAATTAAAATTTATGTAGCACAGATAAACATTGATAAAAATTAAGTTTTGGCATTTCAGCTGAACAAACCGTTTAGTCGGAAGCATTCTAGCATTCGCAGTGTCCTTTTGTCACCCCCATCCAAGTTGCCAGCTTAGACCAGAACTAAGTAGGCCTACAACCGTGGGAGCATCTAGTGGCACAAGTTAGAACGGACTATAATAAGATCAGTCAACCAGACAAATATTTAACTGTAGTTCGCTTTTGAGTAAAAATTAACAATAAAAGCCAAAAGTTTAGCAGTATATTTTTTTTCAACAATCTTTTATTTTGAGGTTTCTATATCATATCTACCTAATAATCAACCAATAGTTGAGAAGAAATGGTTTGTCGCAGATGTATCAGCTAAGCTACGGTAAGTATCCTGATTGGTGTGGAACTAACGAAACCCGTGTCATAAAGTGGACATTCTTTTTTTCTGTTAGTGACAAAAAGTATTGTCTTGTGTTTTCAGTTTCCTAAAGAAAGGTGTAATGATGCTGGAAAAATCACCCATGTATGTCAATTGGTAATTTTTCTCCCCTATTTTACGCTACATCAGATCATTATAGCTGCAGGAAGTAGGGTGGTTACCCAATTCTCTATTACAAACAATATTTTCTAAGTTAATCCATTTCCTGGAGGCGAAGTTTCTTGCCAGTGCCAACAACCCCTGATATATGTGTCCTCTTGAGACTTCCCCTTTCCACATCTGCTAGTATGAACCTCATAATTTTAAGTGGGAAGTAGTAGGCCCTTCTTGTGGCGTGACAGCGGTACACATTTCTCTCGTTTTAATTTGAGAAGAAAGTCTAGTTTTCCCAGTGCTTCAAGGCATAAGACGTAGCTGGAAACTGGGGTCATGAAATGAAAAACAAATATTTGCTTGCATGGGAAATAGAGCGAGATAGGATGTCGCTCCAGTAAATTTTAAAACAAGTTGTGTGCCTTATCCGTTTCTTTGAAGAGGTTTGGGACACGGTCAAGATTGGATGGGATAAATCTTTATCTCGTCATGGATTTTGTATTATATTTAAGAAAAGTGATGTACTTCTTCTTCATGCCCCAGTACAAGCTTCGTCGCTCTTGGGGAACAAAGAGATTCGAGGCCGTATGGTTGACAAAAGGTGTAAGGCATAGCTTTTGAAGCATGCGTTAGTTCAGATAGATTCAAGAACCGACTCAAGCCCTTAAATCGTTTGACGGGAATTTCCAGTGCCGTATTCCCGCCATGGATCTCTCTGACATGATTCCATCGAACTTGAGATCATCGAGTTTGTGTCTGCTTGAACTATCAGAATTTCTAATCCAATCTAATTTAAGCACTGATAGCTGGAATCCCAGCTAACTATACTTGTCATGGTTCTCCGTGACGTGACTCCACCCTCCACTTTCTTCAACTCATCACTCGACGATAACACTGAGCAAATTAATCTACTACCTTGCGGTCCCTCCATCCGCACTTCCACCCTGGCGGTATCCTGTCAGAACCACCCAAACAAAATTAGAGTCGGTTAAAACAGCAAAAGCTGTGGCCACACTAAAACAGCGACAGGGCTAAAATCCCGGCTGAATTTAACTCTCTGCCTTAAGGGCGATTGTATCGTTCTCAGTATTCTCGTTTCAAAAAGCAAAGCGAGAATCTGCCGAGCGTTGTCTGATTCTCTTTCCCAAACAAGCGCAGCGCAAGAACAGCATTAGAAATTGAAACGAGTTTTCCAGCTTTCCAGACCGCCGGAATCGCCCTGAATTGGACCACATCGAATTGTGGAACTGCCACAGCGCTGCAACACGAGGGCTTCAAAGCCTTACTCGTACCAACAGTTCCGTTGGAGGTTGGCAGGGCCAGTTTAGCAAGCTAGTCGGTGTCTCACCCCACTGTCTGGAAATTCGTCAAGAATGGAGAAGACAACTAGTAGCTTCAAGATAGAGCAGTACATCTCCTGGCAGAAATTGCCTGCATCACGAAAGGTTTACAGGGGGTTTCACAAGGAAAATTCACCGATTGTATACACAGTTATTCGGATCCCGTCCGCTATTTCTCAGAGGAATTGCCGAGGGGTTTCCCACTCTCAAAATCGGTGTACACCGAGTGGCGGAAGGGTGGCGGAAGGGTGGCGTGCATGGTGGAAG
This sequence comes from Branchinecta lynchi, assembly GCA_023053575.1. Classification (NCBI taxonomy): domain Eukaryota; kingdom Metazoa; phylum Arthropoda; class Branchiopoda; order Anostraca; family Branchinectidae; genus Branchinecta; species Branchinecta lynchi. The sequence continues at coordinate 7,827,498 of JAKZAP010000001.1, forward strand.
GGTGGCACGCGTGGCGAAAAATAGCTAGTTTTGAGCAAAAGGCGGGTTGGTGGCGCGCGTGGCGAATGAGTGGCACGGGTGGCGGATTAGTGGCGCGCGTGGCGGATGAGTGGTGCGCGTGGCGGATATGTGACTGATGAGTGGCGCGCGTGGCGGATGTATGGCGTATAGATGGCGCAACATGGTGTACACCAAGTGGCCGAGAATGGGCAGCCCCCCTCAGAATTGCTTACGGAATTGCGTGTTTGTCTATTATAACTGAAAACAATATTGTTTTAATCGCATCGTCACTTCAAACATTTCAGTTGGGACTGATTTTGGATATCCGTCAAAACTACGTGGAGTCATCAGTGCTAGTGTACGAATAGCCTACATTAGTCGCCTTGCCCCCTATCTTAGCCTATCGCAGTAGGGTATTAACTTTCACGATTTTTACCTTCGCTGTTTTTGCATTGCTCGACTTTTGCTTTCCCGGTTTGGACCGTCGCGGTTTTTGTTTTGCTGTTTTGTCATACAACCCACCATGTGAGTTTTCCAATGATTTCTCCTGAAAAAGCTATCTTGGAAGTATGCCGGACATAGAATTTGCATTCGACAGCAGAGAAGTCGGACTGACGTGAATAGATGGGGATCGACTAAAACCAGGAAGGGAAGGGAACGCGAGAAAAGCAGGAAGGGCTACTAAAACCAGGAAGGGCACACTAAAACGAGGAAGGGCATCCTAAAACGAGGATGGCTTTCGCCAGAATTCGCTGCACCGTTCCCTTCCTCTATTTAGTATTATTTGAGGGGTCTGCAACTTTTCAAATTCGAAGTTCACCCTCCCTTCCTCGTTTTAGTAAGCCCTTTCCTGGTTGGTCGACTACCGTCAGAACGAGAAATGAAAAGGTGAATTACAATTTTTAAAGCTGCCGACCCCTCACTGAACTTAATGCCTACCCACGTCAGGATACTAAAACGAGGAAGGGATTGGGAACTTTGAATTTGAGAAGTTGCCAACCCCTCAAATAATACTAAATAAAGGAAGGGACGGTGCTGCAAATTCTGGCGACAGCCTTCCTGGTTTTAGTATGCCCTTCCTGGTTTTAGTATGCCTTCCTGCTTTTCTGGCGTTCCCTTCCCTTCCTGGTTTTAGTCGATCCCGAATAGATGCTCCCTTCGGTTCTCTTAGTTTTCCTACTCCTATATTTCTTGCTAGAGATCGAAGTTCCCTCCAGGAGGAAGTGATTCACCCCTTAATCAGAGCTTCTTTTTCTCGAGCACGGAAACGGCGATTTTCCGTCTCAAGTGATAAATGACCTTTGAACTGTTTGTGTAACATTTTCACTCCGAAAATCTTCGCGGTAGTTTATTTATTTATTTATTTATCACCCGTCATTTCAAACAGAAAAGTGTG